>OZ010586.1:15438299-15633299 GCA_963932145.1 Acanthosepion lycidas | reverse complement strand
AATGCCAAAAAACTTTTTGTCATTAATTACTATTAATGAGCGGATGACATGCGTTTAAAGGATGTCAAAATTTGTTGAAAAATGCACCCCTACCCTCCCAAAACTTAACCTCTTTTTCGAACGTAACTCATAATTGATACAACAATAGCTAATAAAAATGAACACACTACCGCCCCTGTCTAAATGATTGCATTTCTCTGTATCCTTGGAAACAAGAAATTATGAATTATATGTGCGTTTAAAACTCAGTAAATTTAAAAATAAGTTTCTCCAAAATTCGCTTGAAGATGAAACAGAACTAATTCTTTTAATTTAATTATATAATATAATTAAATTTGAAGTTTTTAGCTTCAGTTTTTGAAACATGGTTATTACTGTGTAGGGAAGAAACCATATTTTAAATCAGTTAATATATATATATATATATATATAATTTATTATCTTATTTATATTATTATTTAATTTATTTGTAAATTTTTCTCATATTTTTCTTTGTATATATATATATATTGACATTTGAAACAAAATTTGTTAGGATTAGATTATGAGATTTTATTTTATACAGTTGTCAGTAGCGCAAAATGAATTTGTTTTCATGTCTGCATTTGGAAATAAGTTCGGATTATTTTGTTTAGGTGTTTAACTTGTTCTGGAAATGTAATCATCGGTACTTTCACTTCTAAGGAAAGGTTACATCATTTTGCATGTTGCTGTCGACTGATAAGTTTTTTCTTATTCTCTTTTCTTTTCTTTTTGTTTGGTATGTTAGGTTTGTGATTTTCACTTGCATACCTTCTTTGATACGGTAATACGGTTTGAATATTTTCTTCTGTTAAATAGTATATTATGTGAGTAAATTATCTGTTTCAAGGACATTCTTTTATTCATATATATATATATATATATATATATATATATATATATATATATATATATATATATATATGTATATGTGTGTGTGTGTGTGTGTGTGTGTGTGCGTATTCTACGTTTCCTTCGGATCTTACTGTAGCTTCGTATATTACATTATTTTGTAGGCAGTTACCGTCTAGTGGGCATTTTTTACTGTGCTCTGCAGTTACAAGTGAATGCAGCAGATATTTCTGGTGTACTGGTGATTTTTTGTTGTGTTTTTAATGATGCATATTATGTTTTTAGTACAGTTATAACTAAGTTTTAGAATATTTCTGTTCGATATTTTGAGCGTCAAATTTGTTTGATCATACTGGATCGGTGATTGGAAGAAGTGTGTATGTAAAGTGAGTTGTCATTTTTTTTCCTTTACAGTTGATATATATATATATATATATATATATATATATATATATTTTATTATTATTATTATTATTATTATTATTATTATTATTATTATTATTATTTGCTAATTAATAGGGATAATTCCAAAGATGATATAAATTCAAAGAGAGCTCAATATAAGAACAGAGAAAATATAATAATGATGAAAGCAGGTCCTTAGAAATCCATAGGTAATAGTTTATTTCACGAAATCAGATCGACCCCGAATCTTCAGACCAAGAAATTTACAACAATAAATGGACTTAAATTTATACAGACACAAGTAAAACAAAAAGAAAAAAAGAAAAGTAAAAGGATAAGATAGAGATGTCAAAATAACGTTTTTAGTGGGGGGGAAGGGACAGATATACATAGATATGGAGTGGGAAGGTAAGAGAGTGACCTAGATTAAAATTTTTCTATCAGGACATGACGAGTAAAGATATATATCTGGATAAATTTAAATCCATTTATTGTTGTAAAATTCTTGTTCTGAAGATTCGGGGCAGATCTGATTCCGTGAAATAAACTATTAATGGATTTCTAAGGACTTCGCTTTCATCATTATCTCTCTCTCTCTCTATATATATATATATATATTAGGTTGGGGCAAAATAATGACGTAATAATGTCGTTTTTTTACGTTAAAAAAACGTCAAAAAACGACATTATTACGTCATTATTTTTGCACCAACCTAATACTTTTAATTCTAAGGTTTTAATGTCTGCCTCTTTTAAGCTAATCTCAATTTATAAAAAAAAGCCTTTAGAAAGAATCAATACTGGAATTCTTGTTCATAAATTTCATATGACTGTTTTATTCTGTTGTATTCAATTCAAGAATCAAAAGGTAGAAAGAGTTATTAACTCTCTTTTAATTGCTCACTATTGGGTCGAGAATTACAACAACAAAGATGAGGATATTAGCGTAATAATGAATTAGAGTTTAGATTGCAGATTAGAGATTACAGATTAGAATTAGATTGCAGCGATGAAAACATTCCGACTCTATTGTCATAGTCGTAGTAATGATTTTAAACGGGTCTATTATTTACATTATTTGGACTATTGTCCTCATCTTTGTCACCATATTTATTACAACGCTCCGGTGGTTGGAATGTCGATTTGATTTCGCTCACTGGGGTAGACTGTTCTAGTTCCACGTTACTGATATCCTTCTGAAAGTTCTCCACTGCCTTAACCAGGTATTGAACTCACACTCTTTGGGTCCTGTCACTGCATCTAACCAACGCCTTTATCCACTGTGCCATGTGTCAAGGACACAGTGAGCGAAATAAAGGGTTCAGTTCGATATCTCAACCATCTGAAGAAGGCCGGAGCGTACAACGGCCGAAACGTTGTAATAAATAGGGCGATAAAGATGAGGACAATAGTCTGAATAATGTAATTAGTGTAATGAATTGTATTTTTCTTTACTTTTTTTTTAGCAATTCATCCTGAGGAAGGCATGAGTGCCACTAACCTGCAAGGGGTTACAGAGCAAGAGTAAAGAGGCGTGTTTGAGGAAAGGATACAGAGAAGGAAGGGGAACAAGATAAAGCTGTCAGAAGATGTCGATTGACATTACACTTGAATGTTTGAAGATTATAGTCATCGTGGAAGCAAGTAAGAGGAAGAGAATTCAACAGACGGGAAGTGCGAGAGAATAAACTGTTTGAGTGGAAGAGACGGTTACATTTAACCGTTTCGACAGTGAAAGGGTGGGACCGAAATGCCAACCTAGTCGCTCGCTTAGATTCATGCAATCTGGGAACCAGCAAAAGTAGCTCGTCGAAACAGTTGCCGTGAAAATACTTATAGGTACTTCTTTTTTTTTTCTTCTCTACCATTAGGAGTAGATAGTTTCGCTTACCGCCCTGTTTACAAGCCTCCCAGGTTTTTTGAACAGGAGTCTGGTTTAATCGTTTGTTCCCTGTTCAGGATTAGTTTTCTGTTTCCTTCTAAAGTCTACTTCAACTCTATACTTCTAAAATCTCCGCCTAAACTCTGAAATTTTATTTTCTAATTATTTTTTTCTCCACTTCCAATAGGAGTAAATGGATTCGCCTTTCGTCCGATTCGCACTCTCCTCTGGTCTTTTGAACAGGAGTAGGGTTTATCCCTTGTTTCTTGTTTAGGATTGGGTTTCTGGTTCCTTCTAAACTCTACTTCAACTCTATACTTCTAAAATCTCCGCCTAAACTCTGAAATGTTATTCACTAAATAAATCTTGAGCTATTCAAATTTAAATTTAGCCGTTATATTTCCTGTGTAGCTCCAAGAATTTAATTTCTTGTTCTTTCTTTGGTTCACACATCACCACACAGTATCCCTCTACTTTGAGTGCCTCTTTGGCCCTGTATTTGGTGAAGATTATTTTGAAAAACATGAAGATAACAGCCCCTACAATCTTCAATTACGCGCTAATTCTTCTTAATTATTTTAGCAATTTTAAACTGTTTGGGGTCACTCATCGCGGCCTTGAAAATAACGTATATCTTAAAAGGAAAGGAACTGGTTTTTGCTGAGAAAGAATAGACAATATTTTCCTTCAAGATTTTCGATTCTACCATATGGTAGTATGTTTTTATTTGTAGAATTTGTCAAATCAGTTTATTGAATGTCAGCTGAACATCCCTCGGAGATAAACAGAAGGTAAATATTTCGAATTTAATCACAAAAGAAAACAACGCCTAGAGACCGAATTTAACAACACTGATGTTAAAGATTAGAAACTTCTACCTTAAACATTCAATGGCAGATTTATTTTAAAATTGACACTGACTTATTTTATAATCAAGATTAACAAAGTCTTTGCCAGATGGTGCGTCTGGAATGAAGATAAGCTTATATATAACCGACTTGAATTTCGTTCAGGAACTAATTTTGAATAAATTAAAATTTTTTAATTGAATATTTAAAAATCAAAGTATGAAATTTCTGAGAGAGTTACAACAATATATGATCTATGAAGACATATTTCAGTTTGGGTAACGTTAAGTGACCTTGCTAGTAGAAGAATATTGAAAGGAGAAATAGTAAAATAACCAAAAACGAGAATAAATCTTTCATTAAAAAAAAGAAAAGCATTTTCATTTTTGTCTTATTCAAAATTTGTATATATATATTGCATAGCATCGGATATATATATATATATATATATATATATATATATATATATATATATATATATATATATATATATATATATATTGCATAGCATCGGATATATATATATATATATATATATATATATATATATATTGCATAGCATCGGATATATATATATATATACATATATATATATATATATATATATATATATATATATATATTGCATAGCATCGGAAATATATATATATATATATATATATATATATATTGCATAGCATCGGATGGAGATATATATATATATATATATATATATATATATATATATATATATATATATATATATGTATATATATATATATATTGCATCGCATCGGATATATATATATTGCTTAAATTCGATCAATATTGGTTCTTTGTCAACAATCTTTGATAGCTGTAGCTACATTTTCGGAAGTTAAAAGATTTCGAAAAAATGACTTTGAGAGACACAAATAAATACGTCCGTTTTCAAATTCGCTGCCTTCTCGAGTCGAGCGAATCTGCCTCGACATTCCAGTATTTACCACTTAGGTCTGCTGGCTCCGATATGTGTATGTGGCTGGTCGGGCTGATCCAGAAGAAAGCGCTATTGATTAGAAGTGGGTGTGTATCCTTCGTTGAAAAGACAAAAATCATTTGGTCAAGCTGTGGGTGAGGACTCGACATTGAGCACCAGCACGCCACAAACACTAACCATGAGCCGAAAAAGGCGATAGAATTCAGATGAAAAATGTGGATTTCAACATTTTTCATTGACATTATTTACATTATACGGACTATTGTCCTCATCTTTGTCGCCATATTTATTACAACGTTTCGTCATTTCAGTATCTGTCTATATTTCTGAGATGAGGTATTATGTACATTATTTACATTATTCGGACTATTGTCCTCATCTTTGTCGCCATATTTATTACAACGTTTCGTCATTTCAGTATCTGTCTATATTTCTGAGATGAGGTATTATGTACATTATTTACATTATTCGAACTATTGTCCTCATCTTTGTCGCCATATTTATTACAACGTTTCGTCATTTCAGTATCTGTCTATATTTCTGAGATGAGGTATTATGTACATTATTTACATTATTCGAACTATTGTCCTCATCTTTGTCGCCATATTTATTACAACGTTTCGTCATTTCAGTATCTGTCTATATTTCTGAGATGAGGTATTATGTACATTATTTACATTATTCGGACTATTGTCCTCATCTTTGTCGCCATATTTATTACAACGTTTCGTCATTTCAGTATCTGTCTATATTTCTGAGATGAGGTATTATGTACATTATTTACATTATTCGGACTATTGTCCTCATCTTTGTCGCCATATTTATTACAACGTTTCGTCATTTCAGTATCTGTCTATATTTCTGAGATGAGGTATTATGTACATTATTTACATTATTCGAACTATTGTCCTCATCTTTGTCGCCATATTTATTACAACGTTTCGTCATTTCAGTATCTGTCTATATTTCTGAGATGAGGTATTATGTACATTATTTACATTATTCGAACTATTGTCCTCATCTTTGTCGCCATATTTATTACAACGTTTCGTCATTTCAGTATCTGTCTATATTTCTGAGATGAGGTATTATGTACATTATTTACATTATTCGAACTATTGTCCTCATCTTTGTCGCCATATTTATTACAACGTTTCGTCATTTCAGTATCTGTCTATATTTCTGAGATGAGGTATTATGTACATTATTTACATTATTCGAACTATTGTCCTCATCTTTGTCGCCATATTTATTACAACGTTTCGTCATTTCAGTATCTGTCTATATTTCTGAGATGAGGTATTATGTACATTATTTACATTATTCGAACTATTGTCCTCATCTTTGTCGCCATATTTATTACAACGTTTCGTCATTTCAGTATCTGTCTATATTTCTGAGATGAGGTATTATGTACATTATTTACATTATTCGAACTATTGTCCTCATCTTTGTCGCCATATTTATTACAACGTTTCGTCATTTCAGTATCTGTCTATATTTCTGAGATGAGGTATTATGTACATTATTTACATTATTCGGACTATTGTCCTCATCTTTGTCACCATATTTATTACAACGTTTCGGCCTTTCAGTATCTGTCTATATTTCTGAGATGAGGTATTATGTACATTATTTACATTATTCGAACTATTGTCCTCATCATTGTCACCATATTTATTACAACGTTTCGTCATTTCAGTATCTCTCTATATTTCTGAGATGAGGTATTATGTACATTATTTACATTATTCGGACTATTGTCCTCATCATTGTCACCATATTTATTACAACGTTTCGTCATTTCAGTATCTGTCTATATTTCTGAGATGAGGTATTATGTACATTATTTACATTATTCGGACTATTGTCCTCATCTTTGTCGCCATATTTATTACAACGTTTCGTCATTTCAGTATCTGTCTATATTTCTGAGATGAGGTATTATGTACATTATTTACATTATTCGAACTATTGTCCTCATCTTTGTCGCCATATTTATTACAACGTTTCGTCATTTCAGTATCTGTCTATATTTCTGAGATGAGGTATTATGTACATTATTTACATTATTCGAACTATTGTCCTCATCTTTGTCGCCATATTTATTACAACGTTTCGTCATTTCAGTATCTGTCTATATTTCTGAGATGAGGTATTATGTACATTATTTACATTATTCGGACTATTGTCCTCATCTTTGTCACCATATTTATTACAACGTTTCGGCCTTTCAGTATCTGTCTATATTTCTGATTTGAGGTATTATGTACATTATTTACATTATTCGAACTATTGTCCTCATCATTGTCACCATATTTATTACAACGTTTCGTCATTTCAGTATCTCTCTATATTTCTGAGATGAGGTATTATGTACATTATTTACATTATTCGGACTATTGTCCTCATCATTGTCACCATATTTATTACAACGTTTCGTCATTTCAGTATCTCTCTATATTTCTGAGATGAGGTATTATGTACATTATTTACATTATTCGGACTATTGTCCTCATCATTGTCACCATATTTATTACAACGTTTCGTCATTTCAGTATCTGTCTATATTTCTGAGATGAGGTATTATGTACATTATTTACATTATTCGGACTATTGTCCTCATCTTTGTCACCATATTTATTACAACGTTTCGGCCTTTCAGTATCTGTCTATATTTCTGAGATGAGGTATTATGTACATTATTTACATTATTCGAACTATTGTCCTCATCATTGTCACCATATTTATTACAACGTTTCGTCATTTCAGTATCTCTCTATATTTCTGAGATGAGGTATTATGTACATTATTTACATTATTCGGACTATTGTCCTCATCATTGTCACCATATTTATTACAACGTTTCGTCATTTCAGTATCTCTCTATATTTCTGAGATGAGGTATTATGTACATTATTTACATTATTCGGACTATTGTCCTCATCTTTGTCGCCATATTTATTACAACGTTTCGGCCTTTCAGTATCTGTCTATATTTCTGAGATGAGGTATTATGTACATTATTTACATTATTCGAACTATTGTCCTCATCATTGTCACCATATTTATTACAACGTTTCGTCATTTCAGTATCTCTCTATATTTCTGAGATGAGGTATTATGTACATTATTTACATTATTCGGACTATTGTCCTCATCATTGTCACCATATTTATTACAACGTTTCGTCATTTCAGTATCTCTCTATATTTCTGAGATGAGGTATTATGTACATTATTTACATTATTCGGACTATTGTCCTCATCATTGTCACCATATTTATTACAACGTTTCGTCATTTCAGTATCTCTCTATATTTCTGAGATGAGGTATTATGTACATTATTTACATTATTCGGACTATTGTCCTCATCTTTGTCGCCATATTTATTACAACGTTTCGGCCTTTCAGTATCTGTCTATATTTCTGAGATGAGGTATTATGTACATTATTTACATTATTCGAACTATTGTCCTCATCATTGTCACCATATTTATTACAACGTTTCGTCATTTCAGTATCTCTCTATATTTCTGAGATGAGGTATTATGTACATTATTTACATTATTCGGACTATTGTCCTCATCATTGTCACCATATTTATTACAACGTTTCGTCATTTCAGTATCTCTCTATATTTCTGAGATGAGGTATTATGTACATTATTTACATTATTCGGACTATTGTCCTCATCTTTGTCGCCATATTTATTACAACGTTTCGGCCTTTCAGTATCTGTCTATATTTCTGAGATGAGGTATTATGTACATTATTTACATTATTCGAACTATTGTCCTCATCATTGTCACCATATTTATTACAACGTTTCGTCATTTCAGTATCTCTCTATATTTCTGAGATGAGGTATTATGTACATTATTTACATTATTCGGACTATTGTCCTCATCATTGTCACCATATTTATTACAACGTTTCGTCATTTCAGTATCTCTCTATATTTCTGAGATGAGGTATTATGTACATTATTTACATTATTCGGACTATTGTCCTCATCATTGTCACCATATTTATTACAACGTTTCGTCATTTCAGTATCTGTCTATATTTCTGAGATGAGGTATTATGTACATTATTTACATTATTCGGACTATTGTCCTCATCTTTGTCACCATATTTATTACAACGTTTCGGCCTTTCAGTATCTGTCTATATTTCTGAGATGAGGTATTATGTACATTATTTACATTATTCGAACTATTGTCCTCATCATTGTCACCATATTTATTACAACGTTTCGTCATTTCAGTATCTCTCTATATTTCTGAGATGAGGTATTATGTACATTATTTACATTATTCGGACTATTGTCCTCATCATTGTCACCATATTTATTACAACGTTTCGTCATTTCAGTATCTCTCTATATTTCTGAGATGAGGTATTATGTACATTATTTACATTATTCGGACTATTGTCCTCATCTTTGTCGCCATATTTATTACAACGTTTCGGCCTTTCAGTATCTGTCTATATTTCTGAGATGAGGTATTATGTACATTATTTACATTATTCGAACTATTGTCCTCATCATTGTCACCATATTTATTACAACGTTTCGTCATTTCAGTATCTCTCTATATTTCTGAGATGAGGTATTATGTACATTATTTACATTATTCGGACTATTGTCCTCATCATTGTCACCATATTTATTACAACGTTTCGTCATTTCAGTATCTCTCTATATTTCTGAGATGAGGTATTATGTACATTATTTACATTATTCGGACTATTGTCCTCATCATTGTCACCATATTTATTACAACGTTTCGTCATTTCAGTATCTCTCTATATTTCTGAGATGAGGTATTATGTACATTATTTACATTATTCGGACTATTGTCCTCATCTTTGTCGCCATATTTATTACAACGTTTCGGCCTTTCAGTATCTGTCTATATTTCTGAGATGAGGTATTATGTACATTATTTACATTATTCGAACTATTGTCCTCATCATTGTCACCATATTTATTACAACGTTTCGTCATTTCAGTATCTCTCTATATTTCTGAGATGAGGTATTATGTACATTATTTACATTATTCGGACTATTGTCCTCATCATTGTCACCATATTTATTACAACGTTTCGTCATTTCAGTATCTCTCTATATTTCTGAGATGAGGTATTATGTACATTATTTACATTATTCGGACTATTGTCCTCATCTTTGTCGCCATATTTATTACAACGTTTCGGCATTTCAGTATCTGTCTATATTTCTGAGATGAGGTATTATGTACCCTATTTACATTATTCGAACTATTGTCCTCATCTTTGTCGCCATATTTATTACAACGTTTCGTCATTTCAGTATCTCTCTATATTTCTGAGATGAGGTATTATGTACATTATTTACATTATTCGGACTATTGTCCTCATCATTGTCACCATATTTATTACAACGTTTCGTCATTTCAGTATCTCTCTATATTTCTGAGATGAGGTATTATGTACATTATTTACATTATTCGGACTATTGTCCTCATCTTTGTCGCCATATTTATTACAACGTTTCGGCCTTTCAGTATCTGTCTATATTTCTGAGATGAGGTATTATGTACATTATTTACATTATTCGAACTATTGTCCTCATCATTGTCACCATATTTATTACAACGTTTCGTCATTTCAGTATCTCTCTATATTTCTGAGATGAGGTATTATGTACATTATTTACATTATTCGGACTATTGTCCTCATCATTGTCACCATATTTATTACAACGTTTCGTCATTTCAGTATCTCTCTATATTTCTGAGATGAGGTATTATGTACATTATTTACATTATTCGGACTATTGTCCTCATCTTTGTCGCCATATTTATTACAACGTTTCGGCCTTTCAGTATCTGTCTATATTTCTGAGATGAGGTATTATGTACATTATTTACATTATTCGAACTATTGTCCTCATCTTTGTCGCCATATTTATTACAACGTTTCGTCATTTCAGTATCTCTCTATATTTCTGAGATGAGGTATTATGTACATTATTTACATTATTCGAACTATTGTCCTCATCATTGTCACCATATTTATTACAACGTTTCGTCATTTCAGTATCTCTCTATATTTCTGAGATGAGGTATTATGTACATTATTTACATTATTCGGACTATTGTCCTCATCATTGTCACCATATTTATTACAACGTTTCGTCATTTCAGTATCTCTCTATATTTCTGAGATGAGGTATTATGTACATTATTTACATTATTCGGACTATTGTCCTCATCTTTGTCGCCATATTTATTACAACGTTTCGGCCTTTCAGTATCTGTCTATATTTCTGAGATGAGGTATTATGTACATTATTTACATTATTCGAACTATTGTCCTCATCTTTGTCGCCATATTTATTACAACGTTTCGTCATTTCAGTATCTCTCTATATTTCTGAGATGAGGTATTATGTACATTATTTACATTATTCGGACTATTGTCCTCATCTTTGTCGCCATATTTATTACAACGTTTCGGCATTTCAGTATCTGTCTATATTTCTGAGATGAGGTATTATGTACCCTATTTACATTATTCGAACTATTGTCCTCATCTTTGTCGCCATATTTATTACAACGTTTCGTCATTTCAGTATCTCTCTATATTTCTGAGATGAGGTATTATGTACATTATTTACATTATTCGGACTATTGTCCTCATTTTTGTCGCCATATTTATTACAACGTTTTGGCCTTCAGTAACTGTCTATATTTCTGAGATGAGGTATTATGTACACTATTTACATTATTCGAACTATTGTCCTCATCTTTGTCGCCATATTTATTACAACGTTTCGTCATTTCAGTATCTCTCTATATTTCTGAGATGAGGTATTATGTACATTATTTACATTATTCGGACTATTGTCCTCATCTTTGTCGCCATATTTATTACAACGTTTCGGCATTTCAGTATCTGTCTATATTTCTGAGATGAGGTATTATGTACCCTATTTACATTATTCGAACTATTGTCCTCATCTTTGTCGCCATATTTATTACAACGTTTCGTCATTTCAGTATCTCTCTATATTTCTGAGATGAGATATTATGTACACTATTTACATTATTCGGACTATTGTCCTCATCATTGTCACCATATTTATTACAACGTTTCGTCATTTCAGTATCTCTCTATATTTCTGAGATGAGGTATTATGTACATTATTTACATTATTCGGACTATTGTCCTCATCATTGTCACCATATTTATTACAACGTTTCGTCATTTCAGTATCTCTCTATATTTCTGAGATGAGGTATTATGTACATTATTTACATTATTCGGACTATTGTCCTCATCTTTGTCGCCATATTTATTACAACGTTTCGGCCTTTCAGTATCTGTCTATATTTCTGAGATGAGGTATTATGTACATTATTTACATTATTCGAACTATTGTCCTCATCTTTGTCGCCATATTTATTACAACGTTTCGTCATTTCAGTATCTCTCTATATTTCTGAGATGAGGTATTATGTACATTATTTACATTATTCGGACTATTGTCCTCATCATTGTCACCATATTTATTACAACGTTTCGTCATTTCAGTATCTCTCTATATTTCTGAGATGAGGTATTATGTACATTATTTACATTATTCGGACTATTGTCCTCATTTTTGTCGCCATATTTATTACAACGTTTTGGCCTTCAGTAACTGTCTATATTTCTGAGATGAGGTATTATGTACACTATTTACATTATTCGGACTATTGTCCTCATCTTTGTCGCCATATTTATTACAACGTTTCGGCCCTTCAATATCTGTCTATATTTTTGAGATGAGGTATTATGTACACTATTTACATTATTCGGACTAATGTCCTTCTCTTTGTCGCCATATTTATTACAACGTTTCGGCCGTTCAGTATCTATCTATATCTCTGAGATGAGGTATTATGTACATTATTTACATTATTCAAACTTTTGTCTTCATCATTGTCGCCATATTTATTACAACGTTTCGGCCTTTCAGTATCTGTCTATATTTCTGAGATGAGGTATTATGTACATTATTTACACGTTGTAATAAATATGGCGACAAAGATGAGGACAATAGTCTGAATAATGTAAATAGTGTACATAATACCTCATCTCAGAAATATAAACAGATTTTTCATTGAAATTCCTCGTCAAAATGAGATTGAACAAATTAAACAGACCCGGTTAATCCATCGAAGTCTTACAATATTCATTGTGCTACCAAAGCGGAGATTATGAAACGACGTCAAAGGGAAAATAATAAACATAGAATACTAGTCCCTGTAGACTTAATGAAGTCTAACACAGAGACAAAAAAATGGGGCACACAGTGAAGACTTTTCTGATTACAACGACCAATGGTGTTAAATACTTGGCATAAGACCCCAGTCAGGGAACATTGAAATGAAAATCCATCTCGACACTAGAAAAAAAAAATGCTTATTAATCACTGCCCTACGGCTGCAGTTGTCCAAATTGTTTTTTTTTTTAATGTTATTAAGATTTCAATTGTTGAACAGAAGCGATCTTTCTATTCATTTTCGGAAGATTTGTATAGCAAGATCTCCTAAAAGGTTATGACGTTTTTCCTAACTTTAGCCAATGTCAAAGATTGTTACTTGCATTTTTTAATGAAACAGGTCGTATCTCTCTTTTACTGTTGTATTTTGTTTTTTCTAATTTATTACTTTTTTTTAATCTATAGCTTTTTTCTAAATTATTACTTTTTTTAAAATTATTACTTTTTTCAAAATTATTACTTTTTTCAAAATTATTACTTTTTTTAATTTATTACTTTTTTTATCTATTGCCTTTTTCTAAATTATTACTTTTTCAAAATTATTACTTTTTTCAAAATTATTACTTTTTTCAAAATTATTACTTATCTTAATTTATTACTTTTTTCTAAATTATTACTTTTTTAAATTTAATACCCTTTTTTTAAATTATTACTTTTTTAATTTATTACTTTTTCTAACTTATTACTTTTTTCTAATTTATTAGGTTTTTTTTAATTTATTACTTTTTTCTAACTCATTACTTTTTTAATTTATTATTTTTTTTCTAACTTATTACTTTTTACTTTTGTGTTTTGTTTTTTCTAACTTCTCATTTCGATTTTTCGCAACAGATTTCTGTTGGTCATTGTCCGATACCCGATCATTGGTCAAAAGCAGAACAGGTAAGTGCATTGATTTCTCCATCTCAATCTTTCTCAACCCTTTTTTTAATGCAGAGCGCACCTGTGGATTAACTAAATCTCTGAGACGCACTTTAAATTTTAATAAGGAAAACTTTTGGTTTAGTATCTCCAAAGAAGATTAACGGAACAGTTTTTAATCAAATGGATTTATGAAGAATCTGCCTTTTTTTTAGAGAGGCCGAAAATGACTGATTTAAATCCCTTCTTTGAGGAAGGCAAAAGGGGAAGGATTATCCAATTCTTCTTAAAGATTAAGGAATTTAGCATGCAGTTTAAAATATCAATTGATAAAGACTTGACTTATAGATGAAAGCTTGGTGTTTCTAGCTTTTTAAAATATATATTTTTTAAATATAAAAATAATTCATAAATTACTCTTCTGTTAACTTGGGGTGCACCTGGTTACATTTCAGGGCGCATTAGTGTGCACGGGCGTCACCAGTTGAGAAACGCAGCTCTAACTATTGACAAGTAAATGTTAATGTTTATAGAATTTCCAGATAATAATATAACCAAAATCCAAATATAATTGTTTTCAACTTCTCATTATAATTTTATTGTTTATTTGAATTAGTTTTCTTTTTTAATTATTTCGAGCGGCCAATTCTACACCCTTTGCATGAAATGTTCGTACTGATTTTACAATTTCAAAATAGGCTTGAATATTAATAACAATGTTATCTAATAACAAAAAAAAAAAACGAGAAGATCAATTTAAAATAGTTAATGTTTGTGAACTCTGCAAAAGTATTCAAGAAAAACAAATTACGGGGTGAAATATTCATAGAAATGATGACACGAAGCCGAAGAAGTTAAATTATATTTTCTGTGGTTCCATTTTACTCAAATGAAACTGAAAGTATTGTTTTTTTTATTGTAATTCCAAACATCAAAGACGAAACGTGTGTCGCAAATCCATTTACAGATTGACACGTAAATTCTTCTAGTGATTTCAGAACGTCGCCCGCATTTCTTTCAAATTCATTTCCGTGATTACTTCAATTAAAATAAACACAAAACAAAAATTTGAAAAACAAAAAAGCAAATTGTAAAACTTACCGACTAAAATCTAGAGATTCAAACATCAATGGCGTTGTTTGAATAATTAAAACAAATGTTTTTATTTCTTCGTGAAATGTTATAAAATTTCATTGACCTGAATTTCTTCTCATATTATTTGATGACACTGATGTTAAAAATGGCAAAAATCGGAAATCGGACAAGTTGGATTTCATTGAAAAATGTGCGAATACGTTGTTGTTTTTACAAAATGTTTGTAGTGTCGTTGAAAAAAAAATTAAAAATCTATTCCGAATAAATATTGTTAATTTATAAATGCTACGTATTATCCACTGAGTCATGTGTCTTCAAGAATATATCAAGTGGATAAAGACGTTGGTTAGATCAAATGACTAGATCCAAAGTGTTGTGAGTTCAATAACAGCCCAAAATTGGAGAGTTGAGTTAAAGGAAAATAAATAAGGCATCCGGAAGAGTCATGGCACGTGGAACTGGAACTAGAACAATCTATCCAGTTGGACGAAATAAAGGGTTCGATCGAAAATCCAGTTACCTGAAGAAGGCCGGAGCGTACAACGGCCGAAACGTTGTGAATATGGCAATGAAGATGAGGATAACAGTCCGAATAATGTAAATAATGCAAGTAATCATAATACCTCATCTCAGAGATATAGAGGCCGAAACGTTGTGAATATGGCAATGAAGATGAGGATAAAAGTCAGAATAATGCAAATAATGAAAGTAATCATAATACCTCATCTCAGAGATATAGACAGCTATGTAGAAGTTACCAATTCCTGTTCAATAAGTATTTGAACAATTACTCCCAGACATTAACCAACTGGATATTTTTGTATCAATGATTTTTGAGAAAAAATGCTGATCATGACGAACATTCATTTAAAAGAAAATGTGGGAAACAACCCGAAAAGCTAAAAAAAATGACAAACTTGTAAGGATTTTGCTCAGGGTGGCATGTTTCGGTTTTCCTGGATGCAAAAAAGGAGTCAATATTTTTCTAACAAATCTATATGAGCCTCGATATAACACAAAATTCAATTGAAAGCGCATTCTGGGAACGGATACATTTACGACCAGATATCACCAATGGCAGCCATTTTATATCACCATATGTGAAAGTTTAGTCAGAAGAGAGAAATTGCAATAGTCTTTACTTTCCCGAAAAGAATGTGCCGTTCATTTAAATCGAGGTAAGGTGGCACGTTTACAGATATGTGTGTCGTGCAAAAGAATTTTAAAATATGTGTTTCTATAAGAGTAATTTTTAATTATAAAACCATTATTAAAAAAATTGTAATTTAACGATCCCATCATCATCATCATCACCATCATCATCATCATCATCATCATCATCTGTACTGATAAATCATCAGTAGTTATCTCCCCTTAAGATCAAGGAAGTATAAAAAGCACCCTGTAACAACCGTCAATAGACGAGTAGTCAAAGTAAAGTGCAATAAAGCTTTGGTATAAGTTTATTCACTGGTTCTGCTTTTATTACATCATCATAATCATCATCATCATCAATTCAAGCTGTTTTCAAAAAACATTCTTATTTAGAGAATACATCAAAATTGTTTTCCAAATAGAATAAAGAAAAAATATACTCGAGGCTGAAGAAAGTATCTGTCCAAAAATTGTCTTACAAAGATGGATGCAAATTCGGAAAATATATGGAATAATAATAATAATAATAATAATAATAATATAGTACTTTACGGTGTAATAATCCCTCTTCTCCTCTCCGCCCCGTCACAAAAATATCATTCTCCATTTTATACATCCATGGGTAAGTTTGGATAGGCCTTGGGGTGTAGGTATGGATTGGCCCAGAGGTGTAGGTATGGATAGGCCTTGAGGTGTAGGTATGGATTGGCGTTGATGTGCATGTATGGATTGGCCTTGAGGTGTAGGTATGGATTGGCCTTGAGGTGTAGGTTTGGATTGGCCTTGAGGTGTAGGTATGGATTGGCCTTGATGTGCAGGTATGGATTGTCCTTGAGGTGTAGGTATGGATTGGCCTTGAGGTGTAGGTATGGATTGGCCTTGAGGTGTAGGTTTGGATTGGCCTTGAGGTGTAGGTATGGATTGGCCTTGATGTGCAGGTATGGATTGTCCTTGAGGTGTAGGTATGGATTGGCCTTGAGGTGTGGATTTAGATAGACCTTGAAGTATAGGTTTGGATAGCACTTGAGGTGTAGATTACTGGCACTAGATTAACATCTAAAATCTCCGATCTGATGCACTTGAACCCTGGTGACCCTAGAATGAAATATATATGATTGTAAATTATTAAAATCAAAACAATGTTAAAATATGAAATCAGAGATAGAAGTATGGATGCATTGCCAGTTAAACATTTTCCTAAATATTCCTTACTAAAGTATAAATGCAGCTTATAGGTTGTGCAAACAGCACTTTATCTTAGAAAATATACAGAAATATCATATTTTATACTTTATTTACCGAGTAAACTTAGTAATTTGTAGCGATTAACTTAACTGATCTTCGTTCGTTACAGAGTTACAGTCATGAACTAATTAAACAATTGATTGACCTTAGAAATGATTTAGTTAATCATTGTTTCGCAACAGGCGTCCAAAACTTCAAAAGGACAAGATTTGGTTTCAAATCAAAAAAACGCATTTGCTCAGAATATTGGTGAGTTGATTGTCAAGCATCTCGGCATCGGGCGATATAACATTTCCTGTTTTTGAAATAAAAATCTCAAATCAATTTGTTTGATTTGGTATACTTTGCTTTCAGCAGCATTTAATTAACTGAATGAAATAAAATCTGAATAAAGATTTATCGAATATTTCATATACACTCTTGCGCAAATTGAAACAAAACGAATAATTCCGTTATTATTTACTTTTTTTCCGTATTTTTCCAATGAAACATGGCCCAGTGCACATGTTAGTTCCTTGCAGATTGAACACGGATTCCCGATTGGATTTAAATCAGGAGAGTTTCCGGCCCAGTCTATAGTACTTTATGTAAACAGAATGAATTAGATAGATAGATAGATAGATATGAACAGAATGAAATAGATAGATATGAACAGAATGAGATAGATAGATAGATAGATAGATAGATAGATAGATAGATAGATAGATATGAACAGAATGAGATAGATATGAACAGAATGAGATAGATATGAACAGAATGAGATAGATAGATAGATAGATAGATAGATAGATAGATAGATAGATAGATAGATCATTGTGCAAATTTATTGAAACAAAACGAATAATTCGTTATTATTTACTCCTTTTTCATATTTTCCAATGAAACATTACCAGTGCAAATGTTAGTACTTTGTATGTCCATTCCAAGAAGTCGTTCCTTGAAGATTGACCATAGATTCTCGATTGGATTTAAATCAGGAGAGTTTCCGGACCAGTCTATAGTACTTTGATTTGCTCATTGGTAAGTGTTGCTAGTGTGTTCGTGCAACGTTACAATTTTCATACATTTCCTTGGAGTAACGTCCATCGCAGACAATGACCGTAGGCCAACTAATCGACAGTTGAGAAAATAGTGTCTGGGCGTGATAAAAATTTGATGCAGTATTTTTCAAGGCCAAACAAATTTCATAATATACCCCGAAAATAGATTCATATTACTGCACAGCACTGCAAATGATCTAAGAGGAAGAAATAGAAATCGATTACACGCTGCCACTCCAGTGGGTCTAAAACTGACCGTATGGTGAAAGAAAGCGGTTGATTTGATTAATTTGCACGAGGTTTTGTGTACATTATTGATCGCTAAGTGATTTATATTCGTTGTTAAGTGATTCCGTTTCTACTGATATTTTGGTCTCCTACCTTTGAACAAAAAAAAATATATATAAGACATTAAGGAAAATGAAACGAATAATTTTAGATATGAAATGGAACAGGACGAACTGCAGATTCATACTGGTTATTAACTTAGAGGTTACCATATAATCTAGTAAAATTTGGTAGCAGCCATCACTCGTTCATTCCTCCGAGTCCTGGTTCAACAGAGAAATGGGTATGTATCTATAATATAAGCCATGGCTTTTGTTGTCTGTACAAAACTTATAAAGTTAGAAAAAAAAGTATCAACGACAAAGAATAAATTTGAGGCCGTGAAGAATTCTTTTTGGATAAATGTTGTCTGTCTCTACAGAGAAAATGGAAAGGTTTTCGAAAGCGAACTAACAAAGATCTGCTGGATTAGAAGAAAAGTTTCATTTGTCGAAATCTACAAATCTCATTCCGGCTCTGTTGGTTAAGTGATAGGTTAGTAATTAATGGCCACTTGTGTCCAAATTTCCAGATGTATGATACAAGTTTAACTAATATTTTAGAAAATGTTCTTCTTTCCAGTTTTCTCTACATAATAGCCGACCGGTTTGACTGACGTGACGCTCAGTAAAAAAAAGAGATAGACTGGATGGAACAGAAACTTGAGGGTAGTGGAGACGTTGAAAAGAAGAGAAAAGAAAGAATATTAAAGTTATGACGATAAGTGGGGCGCATTTTTACTTTCAATTAAATTCCTGATCTCATTCGAAATTTATAAACTAAAATATATAAAAAACGGCTTTATGTTTTTTTTAGTTATTACCTTCAGTTTGTCATGACTGTCAATGGCTACAATGACTATCTTTTATTATTTTTTATTACTTATCTGTGAATAACTGGCCCCACTTCATCTTTGGCAATAATTGCGCCCGTGGCAAAAACATGACTGGTCATAGGATTGTAGTTAGAAAGTATAAAAATTGACATTTTATCTCTTAAAATGGTGTCAGGCCATAATTTTATCTGAAGTCGACGATTTTGTTCCCCCACTAAGCGACGCATTCAAAACATTCGAATAAAGAAGCATGGAGACAAAATGTTCTCGTTTAGATTTCTAACGACAATGTCTGTCTTATAAAACACTTGAATAAAGATTACTATTTAAGTCGTCGTCAGACACAAAATATTCTCGATTAGATTACTAACGACAATGTCTGTCTTACAAAAAATATTAGAAATAAAGATTACTATTTAAGTCGTCGTCAGACACAATGTTTTCGTTTAAATAGCTAACGACAATGTCTGGCTCAAAAAAGCATGGAAAAATATAAGTTTCTAATTCCAATTATTTCTATAGTTAATGAACTTAAATTTCATGATTTATTAAGACATTTTAGTTGTATATATTAAAATTATCAAAGAAAGAAATACTTTTTTGATAGCCTTAGTTGATGAACAAACACTCCCCCATTCGACATGTAAAAAGACATGTTTTTGCGAATAAATTTTGCTTTGAAAAATAAGTATAATTAATTTCAAAAGAAACCAGTAACAGCTTTGATATTCACATTATTTTTCACCTTTGCCGATTTATATTGCAAAAATGTTTGCTTTCGGCGTTTTTTTCTTTTTGATAAATCGCCACATAGAAAATTGGAAATGCTCAAAACTTGCGACATTAGAGTAATCTTTTTTTTTTGAAAGAAACACTTCTTATGATCATATGAAACTAGCAGACGATGAAGTTTCACCTTTAACCTTTCTTGGCAATTATTAAAATGTTGAATCATCATCATTCTCCTCTCTCTGTTTTTTTTCTTTTTTGTTTTATCACCTTTCTTTTTCTTATTTTCCACTCTCTATGACTTAAGCATATTTTCTTTCACCGCCGTTTTTCTTTTCTTTCTTTCTTTCCTTATTTCTATCTTTCTTTCTTTCTTTTGCCTTATTTGATTAGCTCTACTTCTTTTTTTTCTTTCTTCCTTTCTTTCTTTTACCTTATTTGATTAGCTCTACTTCTTTCTTTCGTTTTAATTTATTATCTCTACTTTTTCTTCTTTTTTCTTTCTTTTTTCTTTCTTTTTCTTTCTATCTTTCTTTCTATCTTTCTTTCTTTCTTTTGGTTATCTCTAATTTTTCTTTCTGTTTTCTTTCTTTCTTTTTTCTTTCTTTTTCTTTCAATCTTTCTTTCTTTCTTTTGCCTTATTTGATTATTTCCACTTTTCTTTTTTCTTTCTTTCTTTTTTCTTTCTTTCTTTCTTTTGCCTTATTTGATTATTTCTACTTTTTCTTTTTTCTTTTTTTCTTTCTTTCTTTTTTCTTTCTTTTTCTTTCTATCTTTTTTCTTTTGTCTTATTTGATTATCTCTACTTTTCTTTCTTTCTTTCTTTCTTTCTTTCTTTCTTCTTCTCACCCCGAAAATATTTGTAAAGGATTCTTTTTCTCGATGTTATTTTCCTTTCTCGATGATAATTTATGGCGGTGAAATCGGCGATGACATTCCTACTCCCGATTGCCATGTCGATCAAGAAAGGAATGCTCGCGAAAATTGTGTAGTTTCTCATTTGCGCAATTTCATTCACTAAACTCCAAGAGAAACGCAACATGACATTCCTGTCGCATTGTCAATCATCTTTGTGCTATTCTACCATATCACAAATGAATATAGACAAGGAAATTGCAATTATCGGCCCCAAAGAGAAATTAGATATTATTAAGCAAACAACTGCTTATACATGCATAGTAAGGTGCTTTTTTTATCATTCATGATGCATTATTTTGTTCTTCTTAAATCTACACCCACCTGGAGGGTCGGATATTTTGACTGTGCGCACGTGGGGTCTGTATATGTGTATGTTCATCTTTATCGGCGCGGAAAGTGGGAACGTTGTTGTCGTTTTCAAAATCCAACAGAAGCCGCTGCATTCACTTTCGTACAAAGTAAAAATATGGACCCATCTTTCTAAACTAGAGCGTTAATAGCATGGTAGACTGAGCCACAGTTGGCAACCAGTCTAGAAGAAGGACAACACTAAATTCAAACCCGTTATCTCCTGTTAATTCCTTTCTGAACTATAATCAATAGAGAAGTGTACTGAGTTAACACACACACACACACACATATATATATATATAATTAAGTAATTCATCAAGTCTGAAGAAACCTCAACAGAATGCAGAAAGCACTGGACGTCTTATATTTGGGACTCATCAGCAGTGCTCATCCACTACCGAGAATTGAAACCAGGACATTTAGGCTATCATGCAAACGTCATACCAACTGTTACAACGGACCTCGGTGACGATGAGTTAGCAAATCAGACTCAATATAGCGCCGCTCGCTCACATATTATTTATCTGAGGCATCTCAGTCCCCCATCAAATTCTTCCGTGTACTTGCAGGTTGTCAGCATCGCCATGGTCCGGATAGTCGCGATCTTTGACCGGATCTTCACTTTCTTCAATCTCACTTTTAGTAACTCTTAGACGGTCTCTCGTGTTCCAGTTACTATGGGCACTGCCATCGTTCCCTTATCAAACAACTCCTTGAATACACTATTTACATTATTCGAACTTTAGTCTTCATCATTGTCGCCATATTTATTACAACGTTTCGGCCTTTTAGTATCTGTCTATATTTCTGAGATGAGGTATTATGTACACAATTTACATTATTCGGACTATCATCCTCATCTTTGTCGCCATATTTATTACAACGTTTCAGGCGTTGTACGCCCCGACCTTCTTCATGTTGTTGGAATATCGGACTGAACCCTTTATTTCGCTCACTGGGGTAGACTGTTCTAGTTCCACGTGCTATGTTTAATGGATGTCAGTTATCAATTATCTCCTGTTAATTCCTTTCTGAACGTTCTCCACTGCCTTGACCTGGTATTGAACTCACACTCTTTGGGTCCTGTCACTGGATCTAACCAACACTTTTATCCACTGTGAGTTCAAGAATAATTCAAAGATGAGCACAATAGGCCGAAAAATGTAAATAGTGTACATAATACCTCATCTCAGAAACATAGACAGATATTGAAGGGCCGAAACGTTGTAATAAATATGGCGACAAAGATGAGAACAATAGCCCGAATAATGTAAATAGTATTCATCTCAGAAATATAGACAGATACTGAAGGGCCGAAACGTTGTAATAAATATGGCGACAAAGATGAGGACAATAGTTCGAATAATGTAAATAGTGTACATAATACCTCATCTCAGAAATATAGACAGATACTGAAAGGTCGAAACATTGTAATAAATATGGCGACAAAGATGAGACAATAGTCCGAATAATGTAAGTAATGTACATAATACCTCATCCCAGAAATATAGACATATACTGAAAGGCCAAAACGTTGTAATAAATATGGAGACAAAGATGAGGACAATAGTCCGAATAATGTAAATAGTGTGCATAATACCTCATCTCAGAAATATAAACAGATAGCTCGTTCAATTCGTGAACGAGATGCTGCTATTTTTTCCTATTGCATTGGTGTTCTACGACAGACTGGAAGAATGTTTTTTATTATTCGAAACTGACAAATCTGATCTTCTCGCTTTCATGAAAAAATTGTTTTGATCTCAAGGACACAAAGTATTTTCTAGGCCGGCTATCGCGTCTTAATAACCTATTTCTGCATTCATCACTAAAGATTATTTTTTCAGAAATCCATTTTCATGTCCCTCTTCCGTTTTTTCACGTTTATCTTTTTAATGTTTGCTTAAACATGGCGGTTTGGTTGCTTTCATATCTTGCTGACCAATCCACTTGTCTTGCTTATTAGACTTGTTACAGAAGGTTTATTTGTCTCTCTTTATTAGCTTTTTATTTATTTATTAGATGCCACTATTTTTTCTGTTCCATTTGTTTTCTAACCGAATTGATAAGACGTTCTTCCTTATTCTAAACTTCCAAATCTGGTCTTCTCGCTTCCATGAATATAATTGTCAAGAACTCAAAGTATTTTCTAAGCCAGCCATCAGGTCCTAGTAACCTATTTCTACATTCAGCACTAAAAATTATTGTTAAGAAATCCATTTTCATGTCTCTCGTCCGTTTTTACACGTTTTTGTCTTTAATGTTTACTTAAACATGGCGGTTTGGTTGCTTTCCTGTTCTTAATATTCTAAATCTTTTCTCTTTGTTTATATTTGCAACTATTTTTTTTCAAATTGCAGGACAAACACTTTTATTGCATATTGACTTTTCCAAATATCCTTTTTCTTAGCATCTTAAAGCGAATTTGCCTTCTTGTTCTTGCAAATATTTTTAATTTCTTTCTTCCTTCTCTGTTCAAAATTATTATCATTTCCTTCATTGTGTTCGCGTCGTTCAATAAATTAATATTTTGTTTCAATTTTGAGGTTATATCTTTCTTACAATTAATGGCGATCTTGATATATCTGTAAAAAAAACAATAACTAAAGTATTATCTATAATGAGGAAGCAAAACTTGCAGTAAAATCTACTAAAACTTCCCTCTAACCACTACATCAAATGATACGAAGCCAAATGCAAGACAGAGTATAGACGGTCGCCTACAAACACACGCCTATTTGTTAGGAATATCATTGGAAATACAGAAGGTCAAAGAGCAAAAAGTGTTAGAGTTGCTTTTCTTTTTGTACAAATCAACCAATGTAAAGAAAACTTCGGACATGGGAAATGGTATCCAGATGAAACCGAGCAATGGCGTCATCAACAAGAAACGCAATCAAAACTTCATTAATGTCTTCAAAATTACAATGGGCCCAATAACATCCGTGCATAAGTATTGAGTGCCCCAAGACTATTAGAATGACCGTGCATGATGATTTGGGCATAAATTCACACACAGGTATACCAAGTTACATTCTCACAAAGTCCACGGAGTCAGAAGCTGAAAAAATACAAGAAAATGCTCATGTACCTAAAGTATGATAGGTCTCTGTTAACATATGATCTGAAGAGAAAATCTTCACAGATGGATGCTGTTTCGAATCGCCGAAAAGAATGGTACGTCTTGGATTCGATAGCTAATGTCAACTTCAGGACTAAACATCCAGCCGAGCTCATGGTCTTAGGTAGTGTCACCTCCGACGAGAAAAAGTTACCCAATTCTGGCGAAAATGTAGTTGCTGATGCCTACTACAAGCTCAAGGCCAGAGACCAAGAGGGTAGGTATGCTTGAACCCAATACGGTACTTCAAGCCACACAACCAAGAAGCGGCTGAAGTTTAGCAAAAACTTTTCTGACGTCTGAACAGCGGACTTTTGAACTTTCTCCAACCTAGACGTGAACTCACTAATCTACGAAGGTTCCTGACAAGACCTACCTTCAAGCTTGCCATCAAGAACTAACGGATTAAAATGTTAAAGGATTTCGTGGTTAAAATCTGTGCAAATTTCCAAAGTCGTGTTGTGGCTGTAATTGAAAATAATTGAAGCTACGTTGAATAAATTATCCGTTTTGAAATTGTCTATGATTTTTATTAATAACCCTTTTGAGGTGTTAATATTTTTATGTGTAATAAATGAGTTTCGTGCGTTGCAGAAATTTTGGAAGTTTTATTTCCCTATTCTGTATTTAATTATAAACAACTGTCAAGTTGCATAATAAAATTTCACACTACTAAAAATAAAAATGCTAATATTTAAAATAAAAAATATAAAGTGAAATTTATATTTATCATATAGATATGCCGTAATTCCCCATGTATAATACGACTTAATCTATAATACGCTCCCCCCCCCCCTAAAATTGTGATGAAAGTGTGGGAAAATGCTTCTAATACGCAAACCCTATAAATTGTAATTCTCCAATTTCATTATGGCCAGCGTTTCTTCCTTTTATTTAAGAAATGGTTTCAAACATAGAATATTATTATTCTAATTTAGTTTTATGATAACACTTATTTTTTTACGGCAATTTTTAAAAAAAATTTGTATCTGTGTATAATACGCAACCCTGATTTTGTTTAATATTTTTTAATGAAAAAAATTCGTATTATACATGAAGAATTATGGTATGTATATCCTTCAAAACTTACCAATATGGGTTGGTTCATACCAATTTTATGGGGTTCCACGATTCTCAAAACTACCAGATTAGAGGCCTTGCTATTGGATGTAGTTAATTGCAGTACCTAGAACGGTTGTACGGTTCATTTGTAGACCTGGGTTCACCAGCAATTAAGATATGGTTCCACGATCCTCAAAATCGTCTGATTAGAGGCCTTGCTACAGGATGCAGTTTATCGTCATACCCAGAAAACTTTGTGTTACATAAATAAAATCCGATATCATTCGATTCGTTAGGTAAAATTTCACATTTTAGTCAAAAATCAAATATTTTCTCTGATGTTTGAAAAATATTTTTAATTTTATAATTGTCATACCTGAAAGAAACTAGAGTTTTTCCCAGTAGCTACCGGGAACACTGCGGAAGAAAGTAATTTTTAAAGTATATCTTTTAAAATTTTGATATTGTTTCATAAACAAATGAACCAGACAACCGTCCTGATTAAAACGATAAATTACATCCAATAGTAAGACCTCTCATCAGAAGGTTTTTGAGGACCTCTTAATTGCTGGTGAACCCAAGTCTATAAATGAACCATACAACCGTTCTGGTATGGCAATAAACTACATCCAATAGCAAGGCCTCTAATCAGAAGATTTTGAGGATCGTGGAGCCATATGTTAATTGATGGTTAACCCAGGTCTACAAATGAAACTACATCCAATAGCAAGGAGTCGAATCAGGATGTTGTGAGGAGAGTGGAAACACCTCTTAATTACAGGTTAACCCAGGTCGACAAATGAACCGTATGGCTGTTCTGGGTATGACGATAAACTGCATCCTGTAGCAAGGCCTCTAATCAGACGATTTTGAGGAGCGTGCAACCACATCTTTATTGCTGGTGAACCCAGGTCTACAAATGAACCGTACAACCGTTCTAGGTATTGCGATTAACTACATCCAATAGCAAGGCCTCTAATCTGGTGGTTTTGAGAATCGTGGAACCACATCTCAATTGCTGGTTAATACAGGTCTATAAATAAACCGTACAACCGTTATGGGTATGACGATAAACTACATCCAATAGAAAGTCCTCTAATCAGATTTTGAGGAGCGTGGAACCATATCTTAATTACTGGTGAACCCAGCTCTAAAAATGGACCAGAAAACAGTTCTAGGTATGGCGATAAGCTACATCCAATAGCAAGTCATCTAATCTGGAGGTTTTGAGGAGCGTGTTAGCACCTCTTAATTGCTTGTTAATCCAGGTCTACGCATGAACCGTACAACCGTTCTGGTTATGGCGATAAACTACATTCAGTACCAAGGCCAATAATCAGTAGGTTTTGAAGAGCGTAGGACCACCTCTTAATTGCTGGTGAATCCAGGTTTACGAATGAACCGTGCAACCGTTTTGGGTATGGCGATAAACTACATCCAATAGCAAGGCTACTAATCAGGAGGATTTGAGGAGTGTGGAACCATATCTTAATTGCTGGTGAACCCAGGTTTACAAATGAACGAGAAAACCTTTCTGGGTATGGCGATAAGCTACATACAATAGTATGTCCTCTAATCAGGTCTTGAGGAGAGTGAAACCACCTCTTAATTGCTGCTGATCCCAGGACTACAAAGAACCGTACAACTGTTCTGGGTATGGCAATAAACATCCAATAGCAAGGCCTTTAATCAGGAGGTTTTGAGGAGCGTGGATCCACCTCTTAATTGCTGGTGAACCCAGGTCTACAAATGAACGAGACAACCTTCCTGGGTATGGCGATAAACTACATCCAATAGTAAGGCCTCTAATCAGGTTTTAAGGAGTGTGGAACCAACTCTTTGAGAAGGAGGCTTTCAGGAGCGTGGAACTACCTCTTAATTGCTGGTGTATCCAGGTCTACAAATGAACCGTACAACCGTTCTGGGTATGGCGATAAACTAACTCGAATAGTAAGGCCTAGAATCAGGAGGTTTTGAGGAGCGTGGAAGCACCTCTTAATTGCTGGTGAATCCAGATCTACAAATGAACCGTACAACCGTTCTGGGTATGACGAGAAACTACATCCAATAGTAAGGCCTCTAATCAGGAGGTTTTGAGGAGCGTGGAACGACATCTTTATTGCTGGTGAATCCAGGTCTACAAATGAGCCGTACAACCATTCTGGGTATGGCGGGAAACTACATCCAATAGCAAGGCCTCTATTCAGTTTTTGAGAAGCTTGGAACCACCTCTTAATTGCTGGTGAATCCAGGTCTACAAATGAACCATACAACCGTTCTGGGTATGGCGATAAACTACATCCAGTAGCAAGACCTCTAATTAGGTCGTTTTGTGGAGCGTGGGACCACCTCTTAATTGCTGGTGAATCTAAGTCTACAAATGAACCGTACAGCTGTTCTAGGTATGGCGAGAAACTACATCTAATAGCAAGGCCTCTAATCAGGAGATTTTAAGCAGCGTGGAACCACATCTTAATTGCTGTAGTTCCCAGACCCTGGCCAGGGGCAGTAGAACCTTAAAGTCCCAACTATGAGCAAGTAATTAACTGGGGTCAAACCCTGTGAAAGTATAAGGATAGATTTTTATAGTAAAAATACCAATACATTTTGGAAAAAAAATCTAGTACAGTGTAACCCGGATATAAGAGAGTTGTCGGGGCCGGAGAAGAAGTCTCTTATATCAGGGTTTATCTTATATCCGGGTTTGGTCTATTTTGTTTATGTAAGTATGGGAATAATTTGGGACCAGCGAAAATCTCTTTTATATCTGGGTCTCTTATATCAGGGTTACACTGTAATACATTTGATTATCGACAATAAACCTCTTTACAAAAATACGCCAATGAAACCTGATCTACAAACTGATTTCTTACAATCACTTATTCTATTCATACGAACCTATCCTAAAAATCTATAGAGGTTGATATGCCGTAACACAAAATAAACGAAACGAATGAACCAGACAAATATAAACTATTTGAAACGAAAGTTCCCCGGATTTAGAAACTGCTATTTAATAACGTGTGGTTCACGATTGAACGACGTTGCATGAAGTCTACAAGATTCTGATGTCTCTGCGTCGGTGTACATGTCTACTTCTAGGTCTGTTCTTGTGTTTATTGAGTGTGGCCTTAGGGAATTTCGTGACGTCTACAACATGTTTCATATATGGCAAATGAGGTTGAAATCTGGTGAGCACAGTAGCCGTTGGAGTACCTGGAAATGATCCCAGTGTTTGTGAAACCATTTTTCTGTCACAGTGTTACTTTGTTATACCATCACCACCAGGAAGCATGGCAAACATAAAGTGGTATTTATGGCATGTCAATAAGAACCGTGTAGGTCACACCCGTCAAGACTCCAACAAAAGACGCCTAACACCATTTCAGAGCGATTAACTGTTTGTACAATACCCTGCTGTCAGATTGGATCCATAGCCCCATGAGACCCTTCTTCAAGCAAGAATTTGGGCATCTGCAAAAGAGCTGGTAAACTGATTCATCTGGTCAGGCGATCCAGCCCCAGTCTTCCATGGTTCAGAAAGAGATGTGCTCTGGCCCAGGTAAGTTGAAGTAAGCGGTGGGATGGTGTGAATAAAGGAAGCCTTGTTAATTGACGAATACGAAACACCGTGGAAGGCGACGTACGACGTTAAATGATTTGATTGAAGGGTTTGCTTGAAAACAAATTTTCACTCTCTCACTCTCGCCCCTAAAATAATTCCGCGCCCAAACTGTATTAAATCATGTCCGCATCTTATGACTGCCATAATATAATGACACAAGCGCATTAATTCTTCATATATATATTACATAATACATCATCCAACTATAAGTTGGGGAGGGCGTAACCTTTCTGTAATTTTTTAACACTTCACTTTGACCAAATGGAAGACGTGAGAATAGAGGCTCCTAACTCGTTTAAAACCAAAATTCAAAATTCTGGTATTTACCTAGACTTGAAAAATAATTTGTAAAAAGGATTAGAAAGAGGTAAATCTATATTTTTAAGGTTTTATTAAAATTTTATTTAAGTTTCCACATGTCCTCCATCATTAGCAATACAAAGGGTAATACGATTTTGCAGTTCACGGAAAACATTTGCCAACTGATTTACAGTAATGCCTGAAATCACATTAGTTATTTTAGCTATACTTAAAACTGGGTACATTAAACTTTATAACATTTTTTACAGATAATTTCTATCGCAAATCCAAATAAAGTTATAAATTTTTTAAAGTGTACACGAGCTTTATCGGCACCCTGTATATCAAATCAAGAAAGCGACTCGGGTATTTATAAAGAGTATTTGTGGTCAGTATTAGGATACAATATTAAACACTTATTAGAGCACGGTATTTAGAGCGTGATTAATTTGCTTTCTATTGCTCTGCAGCAGGAACCTCCAAACTGACGAATATATTTTGATATGCAAATCAAAAGTTTAAAACTAAACACCTTGACAATTACTTACAATACCAGTAATATTAATTCATTTTTAATTCTCCACAATCACATTTATTTGGCATTTTTAAAAATGTTCAGTCTAGTAAATAATTTGTAGAACAAAGACAATCGAATAATATCAGAGGATGTCATTTATAGCCAGAAACGATATTTGGGAAAAAAGAACATATATTTGGCTGGTGAGGGGAGGGGATTTTCTTTGTCTTAAATGAAAATTAGCGCGAATAAATAATCAGTGAACGATACACGCTACAATTGGTAAAATGATCGATTAAGTGCCGTTAACAGACGCGTCAATTTCATTCGATATTGGACATAATAAACGCCGTATCATTGATAGAGAGGAAATAAAATAATTGGCTAAAAACCCGTTAATATAAAAATGATATTGTTCTCGCTGAATAGAACAGATGATTCGAAAGCTCAAGGTGAAAATAAAAACGTATTCAGCCGTTAACATGTGTCAAAACGTGAATCCAGTTATGATAAGGAACTCTGCTTAGTCTCTCATATCCTCGTACGATGTCACATAATCTTAGTAAATATCAAAAAAAAAAAATTTAGGTACAAAAACAGAATCCAGTTAAAATATGGAATTCTGCTTAGTCTCTCATATCCTCGTATGATGTCACTTTATCTTAGTAAATATCAAAAACCGATTGATGTCCAAAACGTGAATCCAGTTATAAGGAACTCTGCTTAGTCTCTCATATCCTCGTATGATGTCACTTAATCTTAGTAAATATCAAAAACCGATTGATGTCCAAAACATGAATCCAGTTATGATAAGGAACTCTGCTTAGTCTCTCATATCCTCGTATGATGTCACTTTATCTTAGTAAATATCAAAAACCGATTGATGTCCAAAACGTGAATCCAGTTATGATAAGGAACTCTGTTTAGTCTCTCATATCCTCGTATGATGTCACTTAATCTTAGTAAATATCAAAAACCGATTGATGTCCAAAACGTGAATCCAGTTATGATAAGGAACTCTGCTTAGTCTCTCATATCCTCGTATGATGTCACTTAATCTTAGTAAATATCAAAAACCGATTGATGTCCAAAACGTGAATCCAGTTATGATAAGGAACTCTGTTTAGTCTCTCATATCCTCGTATGATGTCACTTAATCTTAGTAAATATCAAAAACCGATTGATGTCCAAAACGTGAATCCAGTTATGATAAGGAACTCTGCTTAGTCTCTCATATCCTCGTATGATGTCACTTAATCTTAGTAAATATCAAAAACCGATTGATGTCCAAAACGTGAATCCAGTTATGATAAGGAACTCTGCTTAGTCTATCATATCCTCGTATGATGTCACTTTATCTTAGTCAATATCAAAAACCGATTGATGTCCAAAACGTGAATCCAGTTATGATAAGGAACTCTGCTTAGTCTATCATATCCTCGTATGATGTCACTTTATCTTAGTAAATATCAAAACCCGATTGATGTCCAAAAAGTGAATCCAGTTATGATAAGGAACTCTGCTTTGTCTCTCATATCTTCGTATGATGTCACTTTATCTTAGTAAATATCAAAACCCGATTGATTCTGAAAAAGAGAATCCAGTTGTGATAAGGAACTCTGCTTAGACAATCATATCCTCGTATGATGTCACTTCAACTTAGTAAATATCAAAACCCGATTGATGGTCAGAAAGTGTATCAAGTTACGATAAAAACTCTGCAGAGTCTCTCATATGCTCGCAGAATGTCACTTCGTCTTACTGAAAATGAAAACCCGATTGTTAGTCGAAATGCTGTAAACGTGAATCTAGTTATGATAAGGAACTCTGCTTAGTCTCTCATATCCTCGAATGACGTCACATTATCTTAGTAAATATCAAAACCCGATTGATGGTCAAAAAGTGAATCCAGTTATGATAAGGAACTGTGCTTAGTCTCTCATATCTTCGCATGATGTCACTTTATCTTACTAAATATCAAAAACAGATTGAGGGTTAAAAAGAGAATCCAGTTATGATAAGGAACTCTGCTTAATCTCTCATATCCTCGTATGATATCACTTTATCTTAGTAAATATCAAAAACCGATTAATGTCCAAAACGTGAATCCAGTTATGATAAGGAACTGTGCTTAGTCTCTCATATCCTCGTATGATGTCACTTTATCTTAGTAAATATCAAAAACCGAGTGATGTCCAAAACGTGAATCCAGTTATGATAAGGAACTCTGCTTAGTCTATCATATCCTCGTATGATGTCACTTTATCTTAGTAAATATCAAAACTCGATTGATGTCCAAAACGTGAATCCAGTTATGATAAGGAACTCTGCTTAGTCTCTCATATCCTCGTATGATGTCACTTTATCTTAGTAAATATCAAAAACCGATTGATGTCCAAAACGTGAATCCATATATGATAAGGAACTCTGCTTAGTCTATCATATCCTCGTATGATTTCACTTTATCTTAGTAAATATCAAAAACCGATTGATGTCCAAAACGTGAATCCAGTTATGATAAGGAACTCTGTTTAGTCTCTCATATCCTCGTATGATGTCACTTTATCTTAGTAAATAACAAAAACCGATTGATGTCCAAAAAGGGAATCCAGTTATGATAAGGAACTCTGCTTAGTCTATCATATCCTCGTATGATGTCACTTTATCTTAGTAAATATCAAAAACCCATTGATGTCCAAAACGTGAATCCAGTTATGATAATGAACTCTGTTTAGTCTCTCATATCCTCGTATGATGTCACTTTATCTTAGTAAATATCAAAAACCGATTGATGTCCAAAAAGGGAATCCAGTTATGATAAGGAACTCTGCTTAGTCTCTCATATCCTCGTATGATGTCACTTTATCTTAGTAAATATCAAAACCCGATTGATGTCCAAAACGTGAATCCAGTTATGATAAGGAACTCTGCTTAGTCTCTCATATCCTCGTATGATGTCACTTTATCTTAGTAAATATCAAAAACAGATTGATGTCCAAAACGGGAATCCAGATATGATAAGGAACTCTGCTTAGTCTATCATATCCTCGTATGATTTCACTTTATCTTAGTAAATATCAAAAACAGATTGATGTCCAAAACGGGAATCCAGATATGATAAGGAACTCTGCTTAGTCTATCATATCCTCGTATGATTTCACTTTATCTTAGTAAATATCAAAAACCGATTGATGTCCAAAACGTGAATCCAGCTATGATGAGGAACTCTGCTTAGTCTATCATATCCTCGTATGATGTCACTTTATCTTAGTAAATATCAAAAACCGATTGATGCCCAAAACGTGAATCCAGTTATGATAAGGAACTCTGCTTAGTCTCTCATATACTCGTATGATGTCACTTTATCTTAGTAAATATCAAAAACCGATTGATGTCCAAAGCGTGAATCCAGTTATGATGAGGAACTCTGCTTAGTCTCTCATATCCTCGTATGATGTCACTTTATCTTAGTAAATATCAAAAACCGATTGATGTCCAAAAAGGGAATCCAGTTATGATAAGGAACTCTGCTTAGTCTCTCATATCCTCGTATGATGTCACTTTATCTTAGTAAATATCAAAACCCGATTGATGTCCAAAACGTGAATCCAGTTATGATAAGGAACTCTGCTTAGTCTCTCATATCCTCGTATGATGTCACTTTATCTTAGTAAATATCAAAAACAGATTGATGTCCAAAACGGGAATCCAGATATGATAAGGAACTCTGCTTAGTCTATCATATCCTCGTATGATTTCACTTTATCTTAGTAAATATCAAAAACAGATTAATGTCCAAAACGGGAATCCAGATATGATAAGGAACTCTGCTTAGTCTATCATATCCTCGTATGATTTCACTTTATCTTAGTAAATATCAAAAACCGATTGATGTCCAAAACGTGAATCCAGCTATGATGAGGAACTCTGCTTAGTCTATCATATCCTCGTATGATGTCACTTTATCTTAGTAAATATCAAAAACCGATTGATGCCCAAAACGTGAATCCAGTTATGATAAGGAACTCTGCTTAGTCTCTCATATACTCGTATGATGTCACTTTATCTTAGTAAATATCAAAAACCGATTGATGTCCAAAGCGTGAATCCAGTTATGATGAGGAACTCTGCTTAGTCTCTCATATCCTCGTATGATGTCACTTTATCTTAGAAAATATCAAAAACCGATTGATGTCCAAAACGTGAATCCAGTTATGATAAGGAACTCTTCTTAGTCTATCATATCCTCGTATGATGTCACTTTATCTTAGTCAATATCAAAACCCGATTGATGTCCAAAAAGGGAATCCAGTTATGATAAGGAACTCTGCTTAGTCTCTCATATCCTCGTATGATGTCACTTTATCTTAGTAAAAATCTAAAACAGATTGATGGTCTAAAAGTGAATACAGTTATGATATGGAACTCTGCTTAGTCTCTCATATCATCGTATTATGTCACTTTTTCTTTTAAATATCAAAACCCGATTGATGGTCAAAAAATGAATCCAATTATGTTAAGGAACTCTACTTACTCATATCCTCGTATGGTGTCCCTCTATCTTAGTAAATATCAAAACCAGATTGATGTCCAAAAAGTGAATCCAGTTATGATAAGGAACTCTGCTTTGTCTCTCATATCTTCGTATGATGTCACTTTATCTTAGTAAATATCAAAACCCGATTGATTCTGAAAAAGAGAATCCAGTTGTGATAAGGAACTCTGCTTAGACAATCATATCCTCGTATGATGTCACTTCAACTTAGTAAATATCAAAACCCGATTGATGGTCAGAAAGTGTATCAAGTTACGATAAAAACTCTGCAGAGTCTCTCATATGCTCGCAGAATGTCACTTCGTCTTACTGAAAATGAAAACCCGATTGTTAGTCGAAATGCTGTAAACGTGAATCTAGTTATGATAAGGAACTCTGCTTAGTCTCTCATATCTTCGCATGATGTCACTTTATCTTACTAAATATCAAAAACAGATTGAGGGTTAAAAAGGGAATCCAGTTATGATAAGGAACTCTGCTTAGTCTCTCATATCCTCGTATGATGTCACTTTATCTTAGTAAATATCAAAACCCGATTGATGTCCAAAACGTGAATCCAGTTATTATAAGGGACTCTGCTTTGTCTCTCATATACTCGTATGATGTCACTTTATCTTAGTAAATATCAAAAACCGATTGATGTCCAAAACGTGAATCCAGTTATGATAAGGAACTGTGCTTAGTCTCTCATATCCTCGTATGATGTCACTTTATCTTAGTAAATATCAAAAACCGAGTGATGTCAAAATCGTGAATCCAGATATGATAAGGAACTCTGCTTAGTCTATCATATCCTCGTATGATTTCACTTTATCTTAGTAAATATCAAAAACCGATTGATGTCCAAAACGTGAATCCAGTTATGATAAGGAACTCTGTTTAGTCTCTCATATCCTCGTATGATGTCACTTCATCTTAGTAAATAACAAAAACCGATTGATGTCCAAAAAGGGAATCCAGTTATGATAAGGAACTCTGCTTAGTCTATCATATCCTCGTATGATGTCACTTTATCTTAGTAAATATCAAAAACCGATTGATGTCCAAAACGTGAATCCAGTTATGATAAGGAACTCTGTTTAGTCTCTCATATCCTCGTATGATGTCACTTTATCTTAGTAAATATCAAAAACCGATTGACGTCCAAAAAGAGAATCCAGTTATGGTAAGGAACTCTGCTTAGTCTCTCATATCCTCGTATGATGTCACTTTATCTTAGTAAATATCAAAACACGATTGATGTCCAAAACGTGAATCCAGTTATGATAAGGAACTCTGCTTAGTCTCTCATATCCTCGTATGATGTCACTTTATCTTAGTAAATATCAAAAACAGATTGATGTCCAAAACGTGAATCCAGATATGATAAGGAACTCTGCTTAGTCTATCATATCCTCGTATGATTTCACTTTATCTTAGTAAATATCAAAAACCGATTGATGTCCAAAACGTGAATCCAGTTATGATGAGGAACTCTGCTTAGTCTATCATATCCTCGTATGATGTCACTTTATCTTAGTAAATAACAAAAACCGATTGATGTCCAAAAAGGGAATCCAGTTATGATAAGGAACTCTGCTTAGTCTATCATATCCTCGTATGATGTCACTTTATCTTAGTAAATATCAAAAACCGATTGATGTCCAAAACGTGAATCCAGTTATGATAAGGAACTCTGCTTAGTCTCTCATATCCTCGTATGATGTCACTTTATCTTAGTAAATATCAAAAACCGATTGATGTCCAAAACGTGAATCCAGTTATGATAAGGAACTCTGTTTAGTCTCTCATATCCTCGTATGATGTCACTTTATCTTAGTAAATATCAAAAACCGATTGACGTCCAAAAAGGGAATCCAGTTATGATAAGGAACTCTGCTTAGTCTCTCATATCCTCGTATGATGTCACTTTATCTTAGTAAATATCAAAAACCGATTGATGTCCAAAACGTGAATCCATATATGATAAGGAACTCTGCTTAGTCTATCATATCCTCGTATGATTTCACTTTATCTTAGTAAATATCAAAAACCGATTGATGTCCAAAACGTGAATCCAGTTATGATAAGGAACTCTGTTTAGTCTCTCATATCCTCGTATGATGTCACTTTATCTCAGTAAATAACAAAAACCGATTGATGTCCAAAAATGGAATCCAGTTATGATAAGAAACTCTGCTTAGTCTATCATATCCTCGTATGATGTCACTTTATCTTAGTAAATATCAAAAACCGATTGATGTCCAAAACGTGAATCCAGTTATGATAAGGAACTCTGTTTAGTCTCTCATATCCTCGTATGATGTCACTTTATCTTAGTCAATATCAAAAACCGATTGATGTCCAAAAAGGGAATCCAGTTATGTTAAGGAACTCTACTTACTCATATCCTCGTATGGTGTCACTTTATCTTAGTAAATATCAAAACCCGATTGATGTCCAAAACGTGAATCCAGTTATGATAAGGGACACTGCTTTGTCTCTCATATACTCGTATGATGTCACTTTATCTTAGTAAATATCAAAAACCGATTGATGTCCAAAACGTGAATCCAGTTATGATAAGGAAGTCTGCTTAGTCTCTCATATCCTCGTATGATGTCACTTTATCTTAGTCAATATCAAAAACCGATTGATGTCCAAAAAGGGAATCCAGTTATGATAAGGAACTCTGCTTAGTCTATCATATCCTCGTATGATGTCACTTTATCTTAGTAAATATCAAAAACCGATTGATGTCCAAAACGTGAATCCAGTTATGATAAGGAACTCTGCTTAGTCTCTCATATCCTCGTATGATGTCACTTTATCTTAGTAAATATCAAAAACCGATTGATGTCCAAAACGTGAATCCAGTTATGATACGGAACTCTGCTTAGTCTCTCATATCCTCGTATGATGTCACTTTATCTTAGTAAATATCAAAAACAGATTGATGTCCAAAACGTGAATCCAGTTATGATAAGGAACTCTGCTGAGTCTATCATATCCTCGTATGATGTCACTTTATCTTAGTCAATATCAAAAACCGATTGATGTCCAAAAAGGGAATCCAGTTATGATAAGGAACTCTGCTTAGTCTCTCATATCCTCGTATGATGTCACTTTATCTTAGTAAAAATCTAAAACAGATTGATGGCCTAAAATTGAATACAGTTATGATATGGAACTCTGCTTAGTCTCTCATATCATCGTATTATTATCACTTTTTCTTTTAAATATCAAAACCCGATTGATGGTCAAAAAATGAATCCAATTATGTTAAGGAAATCTACTTACTCATATCCTCGTATGGTGTCACTTTATCTTAGTAAATATCTAAACCCGATTGATGTCCAAAAAGTGAATCCAGTTATGATAAGGAACTCTGCTTTGTCTCTCATATCTTCGTATGATGTCACTTTATCTTAGTAAATATCAAAACCCGATTGATTCTGAAAAAGAGAATCCAGTTGTGATAAGGAACTCTGCTTAGACAATCATATCCTCGTATGATGTCACTTCAACTTAGTAAATATCAAAACCCGATTGATGGTCAGAAAGTGTATCAAGTTACGATAAAAACTCTGCAGAGTCTCTCATATGTTCGCAGGATGTCACTTCGTCTTACTGAAAATGAAAACCCGATTGTTAGTCGAAATGCTGTAAACGTGAATCTAGTTATGATAATGAACTCTGCTTAGTCTCTCATATCTTCGCATGATGCCACTTTATCTTACTAAATATCAAAAACAGATTGAGGGTTAAAAAGAGAATCCAGTTATGATAAGGAACTCTGCTTAGACTCTCATATCCTCGTATGATGTCACTTTATCTTAATAAATATCAAAAACCGATTGATGTCCAAAACGTGAATCCAGTTATGATAAGGAACTCTGCTTAGTCTCTCATATCCTCGTATGATGTCACTTTATCTTAGTCAATATCAAAAACCGATTGATGTCCAAAAAGGGAATCCAGTTATGATAAGGAACTCTGCTTAGTCTCTCATATCCTCATATGATGTCACTTTATCTTAGTAAAAATCTAAAACGGATTGATGGTCTAAAAGTGAATACAGTTATGATATGGAACTTTGCTTAGTCTCTCATATCATCGTATTATGTCACTTTTTCTTTTAAATATCAAAACCCGATTGATGGTCAAAAAATGAATCCAATTATGTTAAGGAACTCTACTTACTCATATCCTCGTATGGTGTCACTTTATCTTAGTAAATATCAAAACCCGATTGATGTCCAAAAAGTGAATCCAGTTATGATAAGGAACTCTGCTTAGTCTCTCATATGCTCGCATGATGTCACTTTATCTTACTAAATATCAAAAACAGATTGAGGGTTAAAAAGAGAATCCAGTTATGATAAGGAACTCTGCTTAGTCTCTCATATCCTCGTATGATATCACTTTATCTTAGTAAATATCAAAAACCGATTGATGTCCAAAACGTGAATCAAGTTATGATAAGGAACTCTGCTTAGTCTCTCATATCCTCGTATGATGTCACTTTATCTTAGTAAATATCAAAAACCGATTGATGTCCAAAACGTGAATCCAGTTATGATAAGGAACTCTGCTTAGTCTATCATATCCTCGTATGATGTCACTTTATCTTAGTAAATATCAAAAACCGATTGACGTCCAACACGTGAATCCAGTTATGATAAGGAACTCTGCTTAGTCTATCATATCCTCGTATGATGTCACTTTATCTTAGTAAATATCAAAAACCGATTGATGTCCAAAACGTGAATCCAGTTATGATAAGGAACTCTGATTAGTCTATCATATCCTCGTATGATGTCACTTTATCTTAGTAAATATCAAAAACCGATTGACGTCCAACACGTGAATCCAGTTATGATAAGGAACTCTGCTTAGTCTCTCATATCGTCGTATGATGTCACTTTATCTTAGTCAATATCAAAAACCGATTGATGTCCAAAACGTGAATCCAGTTATGATAAGGAACTCTGCTTAGTCTATCATATCCACGTATGATGTCACTTTATCTTAGTAAATATCAAAAACCGATTGACGTCCAACACGTGAATCCAGTTATGATAAGGAACTCTGCTTAGTCTATCATATCCTCGTATGATGTCACTTTATCTTAGTAAATATCAAAAACCGATTGATGTCCAAAACGTGAATCCAGTTATGATAAGGAACTCTGCTTGGTCTATCATATCCTCGTATGATGTCACTTTATCTTAGTAAATATCAAAAACCGATTGATGTCCAAAACGTGAATCCAGTTATGATAAGGAACTCTGCTTAGTCTATCATATCCTCGTATGATGTCACTTTATCTTAGTAAATATCAAAAACCGATTGATGTCCAAAACGTGAATCCAGTTAAGATAAGGAACTCTGCTTAGTCTATCATATCCTCGTATGATGTCACTTTATCTTAGTAAATATCAAAAACCGATTGACGTCCAACACGTGAATCCAGTTATGATAAGGAACTCTGCTTAGTCTATCATATCCTCGTATGATGTCACTTTATCTTAGTCAATATCAAAAAGCGATTGATGTCCAAAAAGGGAATCCAGTTATGATAAGGAACTCTGCTTAGTCTATCATATCCTCGTATGATGTCACTTTATCTTAGTCAATATCAAAAACCGATTGATGTCCAAAAAGGGAATCCAGTTATGATAAGGAACTCTGCTTAGTCTCTCATATGCTCGTATGATGTCACTTTATCTTAGTAAAAATCTAAAACAGATTGATGGTCTAAAAGTGAATACAGTTATGATATGGAACTTTGCTTAGTCTCTCATATCATCGTATTATATCACTTTTTCTTTTAAATATCAAAACCCGATTGATGGTCAAAAAATGAATCCAATTATGTTAAGGAACTCTAATTACTCATATCCTCGTATGGTGTCACTTTATCTTAGTAAATATCAAAACCCGATTGATGTCCAAAAAGTGAATCCATTTATGATAAGGAACTCTGCTTTGTCTCTCATATCTTCGTATGATGTCACTTTATCTTAGTAAATATCAAAACCCGATTGATTCTGAAAAAGATAATCCAGTTGTGATAAGGAACTCTGCTTAGACAATCATATCCTCGTATGAAGTCACTTCAACTTAGTAAATATCAAAACCCGATTGATGGTCAGAAAGTGTATCAAGTTACGATAAAAACTCTGCAGAGTCTCTCATATGTTCGCAGGATGTCACTTCGTCTTACTGAAAATGAAAACCCGATTGTTAGTCGCAATGCTGTAAACGTGAATCTAGTTATGATAAGGAACTCTGCTTAGTCTCTCATATCCTCGAATGACGTCACATTATCTTAGTAAATATCAAAACCCGATTGATTGTCAAAAAGTGAATCCAGTTATGATAAGGAACTCTGCTTAGTCTCTCATATCTTCGCATGATGTCACTTTATCTTACTAAATATCAAAAACAGATTAAGGGTTAAATAGAGAATCCAGTTATGATAAGGAACTCTGCTTAGTCTCTCATATACTCGTATGATGTCACTTTATCTTAGTAAATATCAAAAACCGATTGATGTCCAAAAAGGGAATCCAGTTATGATAAGGAACTCTGCTTAGTCTATCATATCCTCGTATGATGTCACTTTATCTTAGTCAATATCAAAAACCGATTGATGTCCAAAAAGGGAATCCAGTTATGTTAAGGAACTCTACTTACTCATATCCTCGTATGATGTCACTTTATCTTAGTAAATATCAAAAACCGATTGATGTCCAAAACGTGAATCCAGTTATAAGGAACTCTGCTTAGTCTCTCATATCCTCGTATGATGTCACTTAATCTTAGTAAATATCAAAAACCGATTGATGTCCAAAACGTGAATCCAGTTATGATAAGGAACTCTGCTTAGTCTCTCATATCCTCGTATGATGTCACTTTATCTTAGTAAAAATCTAAAACAGATTGATGGTCTAAAAGTGAATACAGTTATGATATGGAACTCTGATTATTCTCTCATATCATCGTATTATGTCACTTTTTCTTTTAAATATCAAAAACCGATTGATGGTCAAAAAATGAATCCAATTATGTTAAGGAACTCTACTTACTCATATCCTCGTATGTTTTCACTTTATCTTAGTAAATATCAAAACCAGATTGATGTCCAAAAAGTGAATCCAGTTATGATAAGGAACTCTGCTTTGTCTCTCATATCTTCGTATGATGTCACTTTATCTTAGTAACTATCAAAACCCGATTGATTCTGAAAAAGAGAATCCAGTTGTGATAAGGAACTCTGCTTAGACAATCATATCCTCGTATGATGTCACTTCAACTTAGTAAATATCAAAACCCGATTGATGGTCAGAAAGTGTATCAAGTTACGATAAAAACTCTGCAGAGTCTCTCATATGTTCGCAGGATGTCACTTCGTCTTACTGAAAATGAAAACCCGATTGTTAGTCGAAATGTTGTAAACGTGAATCTAGTTATGATAAGGAACTCTGCTTAGTCTCTCATATCCTCGAATGACGTCACATTATCTTAGTAAATATCAAAAACCGATTGATGGTCAAAAAGTGAATCCAGTTATGATAAGGAACTCTGCTTAGTCTCTCATATCTTCGTATGATGTCACTTTATCTTACTAAATATCAAAAACAGATTGAGGGTTAAAAAGAGAATCCAGTTATGATAAGGAACTCTGCTTAGTCTCTCATACCTTCGTATGATGTCACTTTATCTTAGTAAATATCAAAAACCGATTGATGTCCAAAAAGGGAATCCAGTTATGTTAAGGAACTCTGCTTAGTCTCTCATACCTTCGTATGATGTTACTTTATCTTGCTAAATATCAAAACCCGATTGATGTCCAAAAAGGGAATCCAGTTATGATAAGGAACTCTGCTTAGTCTCTCATATCGTCGTATGATGTCGCTTTATCTTTGTAAACCTGATTGTTGATTTTCACAATTACGTTTCTGCTTATACTGTTATATTTGTTAATATTTGCATATTTATTTCTCCAATCCGTGATCCCTTTACTACATCACAATCTTTATATTCCTCTTTCTTTTACTCTTTTGGTGTGCGCCTCATGTCTTGGATGACTGGCGATAAGACAGAGCTTTATATATTTAGATCAATGTTACATTTGAAATTCCAACTCTGTCCGTCGATTTTGTGTTGCTAAGGAATTTGCCAATTTGAATTTACATCGAATTTTCACTTTTCATTAATTTTGTTTCTTTTGTATTTTATGGTATCTTTTCTTTTGAACAGAAACAAAATTATTTTTGTTTCTTTTTTGCGTCTTGGATATGAATATAAAATATATCCGTCGGCAATGTCTCTGTTCAGGAGGTTTTCAGGAGCGTGGAACCACACCTGAATTGCTCTTGTTTCCAGATCCACCCCGACCCAGCGTGTTAGCACTTATTAGGGTCCCAATTATTGGCAAATAGTTAACCCCCAAAACTTCGTTCAAAACACTATGAAAGTAAAAATAGATTTTTGTAGTAAGAATACCAGCAATACATTTTTGAAAAAAAATATTACAAGCAATATCAGGATCCTCTTTACAAAAATCAATGAAAACCCGGTCTACAAACTGATTTCTTTCAAAGAATACATATTCTATTCATACGAATCTATCCTAAAAATTTGTTGACAGCAAATAACCCATTGAGATGTTAGTATGCCGTAAAACAAAAACCAATAAATAAAACAAATCATTTTTACATTTTCCTGAATCTATGTTTTATTTTCTCAACCGAATTTTTACTCCAGTTTTACTTCACGTTGAAAATAAATTTGGAAATGCATCGATTTATTCATAGATTCTTTTGCCATAGATATTCATGCAAAATTGTTCCTATCGTTGATCTTGGCTATCAAACCGTACGTCTGCCTCCCAGTTCTTGCGCTAAAAGGCACAACTCTCTTCCAGTCTAACAATAATAAATCTTATACGGAAATGTTCTGTTGCAAGATGAACACCCACAAGATTTGGATGCGTCATCATGAATTTGCACTTTTCGATCTCCTTGATCTATTCTTGCGTAAAGTATTATGCATCGTCGTCTTGTAACGTTGCATGACTCACAGCCACACCAGGTTGAATCAGGATTTTTCTGTTGATCGCCAGCGATAAGCCACCTGTTTATTACCTGGCTTCTCGGCCTCGAGGTGAAACTAATTTCCATAAAAGTAACGCAAATATGCTTATCAGAACTTCTTTTCTAAAAGGAATTATTCTTTGCCATATCGAGCTCACTAAACAATAATGGAAGGAGAGACGAATAGGAATTTATGTGACGACTGTGAGTAATCAGCTATCAACTGCAAATTTACTGATTGAAGAAAGATGGATACTAGACAAGTTTAAGGAGGTAGAATTTTCAAGAAAATTAGCATCCGATAAGCGTCTTTCTAAATCCTCGATTAATTAAAGTAGATATAAACTCTTTGGACAAATAATCGTCATATGACGAGCCTCTTACATCCGTAGGGGAGTAAGTGCACCACACGTGCTACAACTACAGAGCTGTGTTGTGGCTAAGGTAATATAAACTGCCGGAGACCATCTTTCTTAAATCTGAGATTTTCTTCTGCCAGACTGGTTGCCACCGCAAAGCAAGACAGTTTAGTCAGTACTTCTATTTCTACTTCATAGGGAAGGGGGTATTTTTGCAAAAGTAAACAAAAGGAAATCGGTTGCAATTCGAATTCGATTCGCCGATTTCTGTTCTTATCCACACGTCTATTTCTATATCCACACGACGATTCCTATCCACACGTCTATTCCTATATACACGTCTATTCCTATATCCACACATCGATTCCTGTATCCACACGTCTATTCCTATACACACGTCTATTCCTATCCACACGTCTATTCCCATATCCACACGTCTATTCCTATGCACACGTCTATTCCGATATCCACATATCAATTCCTATCCATACGTCTATTCCTATACACACGTCTATTTCTATCCACACATCGATTCCGATACCCACACGTCTATTCCTATGCACACATCGATTCCGATATCCACACGTCTATTCCTATGCACACGTCTATACCTATATCCATATGTCAATTCCTATCCACACGTCTATTCTTATATCCACACGTCTATTCCTATGCACACGTCTATTTTTATATCCACATGTCTATTCCTATACCCACACGTCTATTCCGATGCACACGTCTATTTCGATATCCACATGTCAATTCCTGTCCACACGTCTATTCCTATACACACGTCTATTCCTATACACACGTCTATTCCTATATCCACGCGTCTATTCCTATGCACACCTCTATTCCTATATCCATATGGCAATTCCTATCCACACGTCTATTCCTATATCCACACGTCTATTCTTATGCACACGTCTATTTTTATATCCACATGTCTATTCGTATACCGACAAGTATATTCCTATGCACACGTCTATTCCGATATCCATATGTCAATTCCTATCCACACGTCTATCCTATATCCACACGTCTATTCCTATCCACACGTCTATTCCTATATCCACACGTCTATTCCTATGCACACGTCTATTCCGATATCCACATGTCAATTCCTATCCACACGTCTATTCCTATCCACACGTCTATTCCCATATCCACATGTCTTTTCCTATACCCACACGTCTATTCCTATGCACACGTCTATTCCTATATCCACATGTCAATTCCTATCCAAAAGTCTATTCCTATACACATGTCTGTTCCTATCCACACGTCTATTCCTATATCCACACGTCTATTCCTATCCACACGTCTATTCTTATATCCACATGTCTATTCCTATACCCACACGTCTATTCCTATACACACGTCTATTCCGATATCCACATGTCAATTCCTATCCACACGTCTATTCCTATATACACGTCTATTCCTATATCCACGCGTCTATTCCTATACACACGTCTATTCCGATATCCACATGTCAATTCCTATCCACACGTCTATTCCTATATACACGTCTATTACTATATCCACGCGTCTATTCCTATACACACGACTAGTCCTATATTCATATGTCAATTCCTATCCACACGTCTATTCCTATATCCACACGTCTACTCCTATGCACACGTCTATTTTTATATCCACACGTCTATTCCTATACCCACAAGTCTTTTCCTATGCACACGGCTATTCAGATATCCACATGTCAATTCCTATCCACACGTCTATTCCTATGCACATGTCTATTCCTATATCCACATGTCAATTCCTATCCACACGTCTATTCCTATACACACGTCTATTCCTATATCCACATGTCAATTCCTATAGACACGTCTGTTCCTATCCACACGTCTATGTCTATATCGACACGTCTATTTCTATGCACACGTCTATTCCTATATCCATATGTCAATTCCTATCCACACGTCTATCCTATATCCACACGTCTATTCCTATCCACACGTCTATTCCTATCCACACGTCTACTCCTATATCCACACGTCTATTCCTATGCACACGTCTATTCCGATATCCACATGTCAATTCCTATCCACAAGTCTATTCCTATACACACGTATATTCCTATCCAGACGTCTTTTGCTATATCCACACTTCTATTCTCATGCACACGTCTATTCCTATATCCACACGTCTATTCCTATGCACACGTCTATTGCGATATCCACATGTCAATTCCTATCCACACGTCTATTCCTATCCAGACGTCTTTTGCTATATCCACACGTCTATTCCTATGCACACGTCTATTCCTATATCCACATGTCAATTCCTATCCACACGTCTATTACTATACACACGCCTGTTCCTATCCACACGTCTATTCCTATATCCACACGTCTATTCCTATGCACACGTCTATTCCTATATCTATATGTCAATTCCTATCCACACGTCTATTCTTATATCCACACGTCTATTCCTATGCACACGTCTATTTTTATATCCACATGTCTATTCCTATACCCACACGTCTATTCCTATGCACACGTCTATGCCGATATCCACATGTCAATTCTTATCCACATGTCTATTCCTATACACACGTCTATTCCTATACACACGTCTATTCCTATATCCACACGTCTATTGTTATATCCATATGTCAATTCCTATCCACACGTCTATTCCTATATCCACACGTCTATTCCTATGCACACGTCTATTTTTATATCCACATGTCTATTCCTATACCCACAAGTCTATTCCTATGCACACGTCTATTCCGATATCCACATGTCAATTCCTATCCACACCTCTATTCCTATGCACACGTCTATTCCTATATCCACACGTCTATTGTTATATCCATATGTCAATTCCTATCCACACGTCTATTCCTATATCCACATGTCAATTCCTATCCACGCGTCTATTCCTATCCACACGTCAAATCCTATCCACACGTCTATTCTTATGCACACTTCTATTCCTATATCCACATATCAATTCCTATCCACACGTCTATTCCTATCCACACGTCTATTCTTATACCCACACGTCTTTATATATTGATATAACGAGAGATGAAAGAAAACCTTCCACGTTATTTGGAATTCGATCACAGTTTATTTTTGCTTTTTTTTTTCCTGTTACCAAAAGTACCAATTTATCGCACAGGAGTTCCATAATATTCTCCACATTCATATTATATATATATATATATAAAAAAAAAAAAAAAAAAAAAAAAAAAACGAAATTAAAGATTAACGAAAGAATTCTTCGGAATCAAATTCGCTTCTCTCCATGACGGACGCGAATGACGGACGCGAATGCTGAGGAAGGTCGTAGAACATTTCGTTGGAAACATTATTATAAATAAACAATAAAAATAAAGATATTATTCTAAATCAAGCAAAAACAAGAAAAAGTCATGCATTATTTACATTATTCGAAGAGTTATGTTCATTATCATTGCCATATTCACAGCGTTTCGATCGTTTTACGCTCCGGACTTCTTCAGGTGATTAGAATTTAGAATCGAACCAATGATTTTGTCCACTGCAGTAGATAGTTCTAGTTCCATGTGCCATGCCTCTTCCGGATGCCTCAGTTATTTCCCTTTAACTCAACTTTCTAAGTTTTGGTTCACCACTGCTGTGGCCTGGTATTGAACTCACATCTCTTTTTGTCTAGTCACTGTATCTAACCACATATTTTATCGACTGGGCCATGTGGAAGAATGTTAAGCTAATGGGGAATAACTCAGACATTCGAGAGAGTCATTGCACGTGGAACGAGAACAATCTATACTGGTGGACAAAATAAAGGGTTCGGTTCGAAATTCCAATCAGCTAAAGAAGACCGGAGCTTACAACGGCCGAACCGTCGTGAATATGACAATGAAGTTGAGGAAAACAGTCCGAATAGTGTAAAAAATGCAATTATTCATAATACCTCATCTCAGAGATATAGAGGCCGAAACGTTGTGAATATTCGCAATGAAGTTGACGATAACAGTTCGAATAATGTTAATAATGCAAGTAATCATGATACCTCATTTCATTCATGTAGAGGCCAACACGCTGTGAATATGGCAATGAAGATGAGTATAACAATCCGAATAACATAAATAATGAAAATAATCATAATACCTCATCTCAGAGATATAGAAGCCGAAACGGTGTGAATATTCGCAATGAAGATGATAACAGTCCGAATAATATAAATAATGAAAGTAATCATGATACCTCATCTGAGAGATATAGAGGCCGAAAGTTTTGAGAATATTGGCAATAAAGATGAGGATAACAGTTCGAATAATGTAAATAATGCAAGTAATCATAATACCTGGTCTCAGAGATTTAGCGTTCGAAACATTGTGAATATGACAATGAAGATGAGAATAATATAAATAATGCAAGTAATCATAATACATCATCTCAGAGATAAGAGGTCAACGCGTTGTGAATATGTCAATGAAGATGAGGATAACAGTCTGATTAATGTAAATAATGCAAGTAATCATAATATTTCATCTCAGAGATATAAAGGCCGAAACGTTGTGAATATGGCAATGAAGATGAGGATAACAGTCCGAATAATGTAAATAATCATAATACCTCATCTCAGAGATATAGAGGCCGAAACGTTGTGAATATGGCAATGAAGATGAGAATAACAGTCCGAATACTATAAAAAAGTAAGTAATAATAATACCTCATCTCAGAGATATAGAGGCCAAAACGTTTTGAATATGGCACTGAAGATGGAGATAATATTATAATGTTGTTCATCATGACGGTCGTCTTTGACTATAGAATCCAGAGGTTAGCAATATTTCGAAGACAGTAGGAAAGCGTTGTTCAGGTTAGCAGTGGATATCGCAGCAAAGTAGCAGAGCGTAGTACTTCCTTTTGTTCATCTTCGCCTGACAAGTTGGCACTGGTCATTCGGGTAGGATAAACAAAATGGCCGCCTTTATACACGACGGGTTGAATGTTCTACGTCTTCTGATTGGTTAACCTTCTATTGGTGGACTATAAAGTGAGTCCAGTCTTTTAGACTAACTCACTAGTTATATGCACATTTACACAAAAAAACGTAACAGATAACAGTCCGAATAATGTAAATAATGAAAGTAATCATAATCCCTCATCTCGGTGATATAAACTTATAAGAAAAAATCTGCTCCGAAATGAATGAAAACCGAAATATATCTTGAATTAAGCTGAACTGTATTTGGCATGAGGCTGAAATTATTCAGTTCTCCAGGATAACCGAACCTCTTAGCAATGAACAGTGCATCAACGTCGATCGATTAATCCATGTTTACATTTATGTCTTTTATCGCTCTGTATAAACAAAACTTTATAAAATATTAAATGTAAAATGTAAAAACGCAGTGTATAAACTGTGTAGCCACTTAGCGTTTAGCGTGTCTTCACTTACGGAACTTAAGGGCAGTAAGTGGCAGGATGTCAGTGCCAGACCCACAGGGGAAAATGCGTTCGTTGCTTCGTCGTCATAATGTTTATATTTAACTCGGTCTTCTAGACATGCATACATACGTACCAGTGTTTTATGCAAATAAATTGTTTGCGTGAGCTTCACACGAGTTGCATATTTTTTTATGACCAAACTAACAAAATTAGTGATATGTTCATTCCAGTATGTAATTCCAAATGGTACATATTGGCGTAAGTTAAAAAAATAAGATTCTACCAACAAAAAATACTATTCTGCAAGCCTACGTAGATTTATTTGGAGTTAAACTCCTTCCTTGTCTCATAAATAAACTGACGCTAGATTTGTTTTACATAAGAATTTATTATAATTTTATTCGGAAAAGTTAACTCTGTTCTTCAATAGTCATATATATATATATATATATATATATATATATATATATATATATATATATATTAATGCATGTTTCATTAAATAATATAGACAAGTTTTATCTATTTATTTCATATTGTCTGATAAGCTTAATCATATTATCATTGAAAGACGAAAGGAAATCACCATATTGATAAAAGTTTAAATCCAATCTAAGCTTTCGGCTTACATAAGCCATTATCAAAGATGAGAATTTCAATATAGCAAACAACACACGGACGAAACAACAATAATAGTCCGCCCTTGCTGCATGAAAAATTTCAAAGTAACGACAAACTCGTATATAATAGACGCGGATGTCAAAATCGCGTCCCAGCTTGTGACGTCACACACAAATATATATATATATATATATATATATATATATATATATATATATATATATATATATATATATATTCAAACATATACTGTTAAGTATAATAGATAACGAATGTCTATTATGTTTGATCATGATCCGTTCTAAACTTCGTATATTTGCTTTAATTTCAGGAGAAAATAAAGACAAAAATTGTCCAAAATTTGGATATTTTTATTGTAGTTTCTTGATCTAAGCTTTCCGCTCACATAAGCCATCTTCAGAGTAGTTATATGGACATTAAAACGAAGATATTCGCATCAAAGATGATATTCTGTTATGTTGACATAGAAGATTGTTATGCGACGATAACGGTCGCGAAATAGCAGGCGTAGTTCGTAAGTTTAAGATGCGGTTCTGTAACGTCAAACCACACGAGAGGCCGAAATATTAACAACGGAACCATATATCTAGATGCAACGTAATGTGTTGTGACTAGTTTGAAATGTAATTTTGTTGAGTGTGGTTTGCTTTGTTTTAATGTAGATGGCCTCCAATATCTGAAGGTTCTTTTTACTGTGTGTATGCGGGAATATTTCTGTTTTATCAACTATCTGTTTAATATTATGTACATGGCTATGTTTTTCTTAGAAATGTTGTTTAATAGAACTAAGATCAGAAAGGTAAATCTATAGGAGAGCGCGGTTGTAGTAAAACCAATATATATATATATATATATATATATATAAAAGTGAACATCGAAAACACTCAAAGACGACAGACTGTTTCATGCTAGACGCAATCATCAGGCTTGTTTGTGTTTACCATGAAACAGTCTGTCGCCTCTGGTGTTGACTTCAATGTTCACTTTATATTTACTCACGCTCTATCTCTGATATTGTGCACTTTATCCCATAAATATAACACACCTTAAAACTATATTTCTTCATATATATATATATATATATATATATATAGATAGATAGATAGATACATACATACATACATACAATATAATAGAATTCAGTTGCAAAGTTCAGACAGTATTGGAATATTCTTACAACAATCATTATTTGCATTATTTACATTATTCGGACTATTGTCCTCATCTTTGTCGCCATATTTATCACAACGTTTAGGCCGTTGTACGCTCCGGCCTTCTTCAGGTGGTTGGAATGCTCCCATCCTATTCTACCATATGGTGAGCTTGGATGTGGTGAGCTTGTTCACCAAGGTACCCACGGAGGAAGCACTCTCAGTAGTCAGGGACTGATTTGCCTCTGACTCTTCCCTAGAAGAACGGACCAGTATTCCAATAGATAATCTGATGGAGATGTTGACTTTCTGTACACAAACAACACACTTCGGAATGGGATCACACATATATCGACAGGATGAGGGCTTAGCAATGGGCCCGCCATTATCACCAGCAATGGCGAATATATACATGAAATACTTTGAGGAAATGGCATAAGAATCTATATCTCTAAAGCCAACTATATGATTAAGGTACGTAGATGACACCTTCATACTCTGGCCACACAAGGAAGATGTTCAGGTACTACTGGACCATGTGAACTCAATAAGACCTTCGATACAGTTCACAATGGAGAAAGAGAGTGACAACACACTCCCATTCCTGGATGTTCTAATATCTCGAACAGAGCATGGGTTTAAGACATCCGTATACCGTAAACCGACATTCACCGGACAGTACTTCAACTCCCACCATCAATTCAGCGTAAAGAAAGGGATCGTCCGTTGCTTACAACATCGAGCAAAAGTCATAAGTGGCGACCCAGAGACGTTAGATAAAGAATTGGTCAGTATAAGTAGTACCCTACAACGTAACAACTATCCTGGGTACATGACAGCAGACCCCAAAAATTGGGATAGGCGGGTACAAGAGGAAGAGGAGGAGGGCAACAACACTCAGAAAACAGTCTGTCTTATGTTCAGAGGTTATCACAGAAAATACAAAGGATCTGCTGTCCATATAACATCAGGACAACCTTCAAAAGCTTGACGAAACTTCGCAGATATCTCTCCCGAGTAAGACCCCCCATAGAGAACATGACTAAAGACTGTGTGTACGCTATCCCGTGCAGCTGTGGAGAGACAGTCGCCTCCTCAAGGTAAGGCTTCAAGAACACCAGAAGGCCGTAACTCGAGGGGAAGTAGAAAAATCAGGCGTGGCTGACCACATATGGACAGAGAAGGGAGATCACCGCTCTCTGTGGGATCATGTTGAGATCATAGACAGGGTACGCCATTGGAAAATTCGTAAACTTAAGGAATCAGCACATATGCTAGGCCACAAAAATATCCTGAGCCGACCAAGCATAGAAATGAATACAATGTGGGAACCAGTAATAAGGAGTGCCAGAGAAAAGCAATGATAACAACAAAGTTGCAATATGAGCTCTGGTAAAAACATGTTGGTAACAGCAAAATTGCAATATGAGCACTGGTAAAAATGTTTGCTGAAGACATTAGGTTTATAATGCACAGAAATTCATACCCAGATGTCCTCAAGGCACAGTGGATAAAGGCGTTGGTTAGATCCAGTGACAAGACCCCAAGAGTGTGAGTTCAATACCCGGTTAAGGCAGTGGAGAACTTTCAGAGGGAAAATTAACAGGAGATAACTGATAACTGACATCCATCAAATATGGCACGTAGAACTAGAACAGTCTACTCCAGTGAGCGAAATAAAGGGTTAAGTTCGACATTCCAACCACCTGAAGAAGGCCGGAGCGTGCAACGGCCGAAACATTGTAATAAATATGGCGACAAAGATGAGGACAATAGTCCGAATAATGTAAATAATGTACATAATACCTCATCTCAGAAATATAGACAGAATCGTTATTTGACCAGAAACAATTTTAGGTGAACATTTTCTTGTCCATACATAAAAACACGACATAATAGAATTGAGTAAAGAAGAACAGGAAAGAAAAATAAAAGGTACTTTTATAAACGATATTTAAATATGGAAAAATCGGGAATGTGTATTTTCCAGGGAATAAATTTCTCAAGCAGAAACGCTGCTGTTTGTTACTCTATTGTAAAAATAAATAAAATTTATCCGCCATGTTGTGAAATTGCTATGGCAACATTAATGCAGTGTTTGCAATCTTGTAATCAAATTATAAATAGCTAACGCATTTGGAAAAACTCATGTTTTCGATGTTTATAGACACATCAAAACTTTGCTTTCTGTAAGTACCTATCAAACATCCATAAAGTGAAGACACTCAAACGTCTTGAATTTAATATAATTACTGTCCAGCTAATGACAGTATTATGCTGTTATATCAACTGCTATTTATGACAAATGAAGTTCAGTAGTTAAGTTTTTACTAAACAATATAATTCCTCAAAGCGCAAATTGAATCTTCGAAACCAGATTTATTAATATAATTGAACTAATCATCTCAGAGAACAGTACGTTATTGTCTTTACGAAATATTTTCCGAGAACATTTGCCGATAAAGCAATGGTAGCTGAAAAAATGGGTACGTGTCAAATCGAAATAATCTTAGTCGTGAATGTTGATATTAACGGATAAGCTGAGAAAGAAAAATCAGTTAACCCACACATTAATTTTCCCTTTTGCTTTTATTGGATGAGTCCATTTTTCAATTTAATTTTAATCTGCCGGTTGTGAGATGTGATGCAGGCCTAAACTGAGCCAACGAACATTAATACAATCTCCCGGACAAGGCAGAAAAATAGCCACACCCAGGAAGCTTTTCTTTCATTGTTCCCAGTCTACAAATCATTTTGTTTTTATATCAACATATAAGTGATTTCTGTCTATATCTCTGAGATGAGGTATTATGATTATTTGCATTATTTACATTATTCGGACTGTTATCCTCATCTACATTGTCATATTCACAACATTTCGACCTCTATATCTCTGAGATGAGGTATTATGATTACTTGCATTATTTACATTATTCGGACTTTTATCCTCATCTTCATTGACATATTCACAACGTTTCGGCCGTTGTACGCTCCGTCCTTCTTCCGGTGATTGGAATTTTGAACCGAACACTTAATTTCATCCACCGAGGTAGAGTATTCAAGTTTCAAGTGCCATGTCACTGCCGGTTGTCTCATTTCCCTTTAACTCAACTGTCAAGTTTTTGATTCTTGGCCCCGTGGATAAAAACGTTGGTTAGATCCAATGACTAGAGACCAAGAGATGTGAGTCCAATACCAGGCCACAGCAGTGTTGAACGAAAACTTGGAGAGTGATTTTAAGGGAAATAACTGAGACATCCAGAAGAGGCATAGCACAATGAACTAGAACAATCTACCGCGTTGGTCGAAATGAAGGGTTCGTTTCGAAATCCCAATCATCTGAAGAAGGCTGGAGGGTAAAACGGCTGAAATTATGGGAGTATGGCAATGAAGATGAGGATAACAGTCCGAATAATGTAAATAATACAAGTAATCATAATACCTCATCTCAGAGATATAGAGGCCGCAGCGTTGTGAATATGGCAATGAAGATGAGGATAACAGTCCGAATAATGAAAATAATACAAGTAATCATAATACCTCATCTCAGAGATATAGAGCCCGAAACATTGTGAATATGGCAATGAAGATGAGGATAACAGTCCGAATAATGAAAATAATACAAGTAATCATAATACCTCATCTCAGAGATATAGAGGTCGAAACGTTGAGAATATGGCAATGAAGATGAGGATAACAGTCTGAATAATGTAAATAATGCATACAAGTGATTTCTTCGCATTTTTCTCGTCTGAACTTTATTTTATGCCGTCCAAACCATTTATATTTAACCTCTAAAATTCTGTTAAAGGTCATTGAAAATTCGCCTTCATTCTGATTTCAACATCATTTATAAAAGTCGTCGTTATTGGATTAATGTCTGTTGCTATTTTTAAATAAGAAATACAAAAAAGCTCACAACTGTTCATTCGACGTCACGACAGAGAACTGAAGCGACACAACTATTCAAATATGTTATAGTCAGGTTATATTCACAATCTCCTAGAAAATGAAATTTCATCCATTAAAAAAAAAGCCCTGAATTTTACTGAGAGTAATAATCAACTCTTTCTATTTTTTAATCCATCGTTGATAAAAAAAAAAAAAAAAAAAAAAAATTTCCTATTCCTCCATTCCTTGTTCGTTTTCTTTACTTTTTTTACATGTTTTTTCTTTTAGTGTTGGGGTGGGTTGAATCTTTCTTTATGACGAAGTGTATGTGTGTACATTTTAAATCCGTGCGGCCAACAATGATTGTTCGTGATTACTCTTGCTGTCAATAAAAGAAAAAGGTAAAAATAGCGATAACTGAACACATACTTCATGTATGATGACAGCCGTGGCAGTTGCTTCAAAATCGCTGTACGAAAAGACATTAACTGACAGGAAGTGAGTTATTTCCCTTGCTTTTCTTGTTTTCTATGAATTCACTTCTCTGGGTAAAGCGTACAGTAATGATGTTATAATTTCCGCAGTGAATAAGTGTTTTATGAAAAGCAGAGCTAAAAAGCTCGTGAGAAGTCGCTACTTTTGCATCACTTTACAACCTTTCTGATCATCATTCGATTTAATCTAAAAGGCACACAAGACAATACATGATTGACTAAACCTTACCAAACGGCACAAATAATTTCAACTCCTGTCGCCATTAAAAATGGACGTCAGCAAGTCTGTTTATAAATTTGAGAATCACTTTTAAATTCCTAAACTTCATTCTATTTCAAAATTTGAACAAGCATTCTCTTTCTCAATATTCATGATTTGATCACTTAGATTGAAAAGAGTTTGCCTACAGTGAGGAAATTAAAATATTTCAAACCAAATTTTTTTGTTTCAGAAATAAAAAATATTTCCTTTATAAAACAATTGAAACTATAACACAGATTTGCAAAAAGAAAATTTTTAGCATAAAAAATGTCGGATTTTTGTGACCGGTGATTCAAACAAATAAATGTAATTTACTTGTTAAATTCGCAATGATTATCAATTGGCAAGCCGCTGAAAATGAGCTTGATATTCGACTTGTGCTCTAGGACTTTGCGTTAATATTAGCCTTACAAATGAATAGATTGTCTTATTAACGAATGCAGTCCGACATATCTTTTATTTTGCTTAAAGAATAAAGAAAATGAAACAACTGTAACTCTCAAAACGACCGACTGACTTGAAAGCTTAACTGAAACGAGACAAAAGGTCGGTTTTTTCACTTTGAAACCCACAGAAATATATTGTCAATCTTTCACTTTGTTCTATAATTGCGATGCAAAAAAAACACACTTGTTTCAAGGAATTCAGAACAAAGCCAAATAGCAAAAATCAATCTTAAATACAAACTCTTTTTTTTTTATTTGTAATTCAACTTTTCGAATGACAATAAAGCGAGCTAGAATGACTGCTGTAAAACAATGAACACATTTAGTAATTTTTAAAAGTCCAACATCAAAAAGCGACACTTTGAAGTCTGTATTCTACACTGAATATCATTATGTCACTGAGAAAAGATGCTATGAATCAGATGATCCGCGTCTTCCAAATGAAGAGAGCTTTGATCTGGTTCAGGAAATATCATATAATTATTTTATATCTCGTTTTCGATGTCAGACTTGAAGACGCGTGTAAGGAATTAACACTTACTTGAAAGAGAAATGAAACGAAGAGACGATTTAATAACATATTGATAATACATAAAATAAGAAATCCTTGAACATTAATAATAAATTTCTACCTAAGGATGAAAAAGGAAAGATAAGTTCGAAAATGTACAGAAATGTATGTCTTTTTTACTCCTCAGCTGAGGAGTAAAAAAGACATACATTCTCAGCTAAGGAGTAAAAAAGGTATACAGCCATTTTGCTGATAGATATGCATGAACGGTAATTAGAAAGAACTTATAATATTTAATTTCTTTTACTTTTTAATCTGCCGGCATTTTGTCATATGAGACAATATATATATGAGACATTTTATCATATGAGTCATAAATCATATGAGACGGGCATGACTTGTGATAGGACAAAGGGTTAGGTTGAGTCATTTTCAAGTATCTGCTTTATCAACAAAGATTATTCCTCGATGTCTATTCATTTTTTTCTTTATGTAGGAGTTTCGAGTCTGATGGTGATTCTCAATCGTAATTAGAATTAAATCATTCTGCTGACCAATGGTAGAATTGAAACCGAAATTTGCTATTTTGCCATAGTTTGTATTTTGAAGGTCTCTGCTTATCAACCATGCTGGAATAAGTTGTGTGAACTGGTTTTGCTTTATAAATCACCTGTAGGATTCTAAAAAGGCGTAAATTGATATACGCCATTTTGTATGTTTTCTAGTTTTTAAATGAGCAAACAGGTTCCTATAAGGACAGCGAGCGACAATATTGAAAAACTTATTTGTGAAATTAAGTTTTGATTTTTGTTTAAAAATAGTATTATGTAAAAAGAAATCATGTTTATTCATTACCTTTTCAAATTTTATTTTTATTTTCATAAAAAATGCACTTAGACTTTTTACCATCACGTCGACTAAGTACTACGGACGACAATGAAGATTATATGTTCCGCTAATTCATTTGTCGTCTGTTTTAAAAAAAATACAAGGAGTCTGTGTTTTTAATTAGAGTCGGAATTTCATTTCATCAAATTAGAATTTCTATATGATTACTACAAACACTAATTATTCATCCATTTTTCAAAATTTTCTCATTTTTCGTTTTCAAACCTCGAATATTAATATCCCCTTTTCGGGCAATACAGTACCTGATTTGTGATATTTTTGACAGTAAGTCTTAATCTCGCCTGGATTTGTTCTATTGATGTCCAGACACACAGACATTTGTCAAATTTACCTGAGTAAATTGCGATTCACAAGAATTTGTCACTTGGTTATAGAAAGATATTCTTTTCGCTTTTATGGAAATATTTTCAATAAATAAAATCATGACGTGATCAATACCTGCCCAGAAAAAAAATGTATGCAAATGTTCCAACAATCTACATATTCTAGACGCCATAATGGTATGCCTGATACACATCAGCTACCTTCTCGTCATCGAAACTCAAAATTCTTTCGTCTTCATATTCTCGTGGTGTTATATTTGCAATTCAGCGGGTTTGCTCCGTGGATACATCGTAAGAGACCTCTGTTGGCAACGCAAACCAATTTGAAAATCGATTCAGAAACTTAGCACAACCTTTTCCATGTATAGATGCCAGCAATTCTTCATTGGCAAATATCTTCATCATCCCAAATCCTGAGAACATCTGTCGATTCAGTTTAATCCTGTAACAGATTTCTAATGGGATTATTGTCATTTTATCGCATATAGCTGTATATGAGTCGAGGTTTGAAGGATCAAATTCGAAGCAGAAATATAAAACTGACACGAGTAATAATTTTGTTATGGTTGTAGTCTACTCATGATGGAAATGGATAGAAATAAGGATTCAAACATTAAAAATTGTCGTAAAATATTGCAAAAACGATCAAGTAATAATATTCTAAATTAAAACAATTTCTCCATACTGGGTAGGACGATAAACTACATCCGACAGCAACGCCATTGATCAGAATGTTTTCAGGAGCGTTGAACCACCTCTTGTTGGTCTCCACCCTGACCCGGGGTTGTCGCACCTGTCAGGGTCCCTGCTGTGAGCAAGTAGTTAACCCACCAAAACACTATGAAAGTATAAAATAGGTTCTAATAGCAGCAATACATTTTGGAATTTTTTTACCAGCAATACATTTTTGAAAAGAAATATTACCAACAATACAGTTTTGAAAAAATATTACCAGCAATTCATTTTTGAAAAAATATTACCAGCAATACATTTTTGAAAAAATATGTTACCAGCAATACAGTTTTGAAAAATATATATGAAACAAAAAATATTACCAATTCATTTTTTTAAAAATGTTACCAATAATATATTTTTGAAAGAAAATATTACCAGCAATACATTTTTGAAAAAAAAATATTAGCAGCAATAAAAATCTTGTCGGCATTAAATAACCCATTGAGGCTGATATGCCGTAAACAAGCCAAACCAAACCAGCAATAAAAATCTTGTTGGCATTAAATAACCAATTGAGGTTGATATGGCGTAAAACAAACCAAACAAACCAATTCTGAAATGGTAATATAGAATTTGAAAACTGCTCACGATGGGAAAGACAAGAAGCACTTTTCCGGCATTAAAAGTAAGACATTTCAGAAAGCAACAAGTAATAAACCAATTGTGCAATGTAAACATAGAATGTTTTAGTTAAAAACGTTCGGCGTTTCAGTTTAAAGTGAAGCCGTAATAAATATAGTCGCCTAACGTAGAGCAATAATTAGCTAGATATCCTTATAAGACTCGATGTGATTGCTGTGAGTTTTGGGATATACCTTAATATTTTGGCCTTGTGTCAGACTGAGATGAATAAATATCTGTGCCCTCGTCGGTGAGCTAAAGGGTATTTTCCACCGGTGCCGCTGATGGGTGTTCGAATTACACCCTTCAGCAAATTAATTGAAACGACCGCTTGAGTTCCCTTTCTTTCACCATACGGTCAGTTTTTGACCCACTGGTGTGACAGTGTGTAATCGATTTCTATTTTTTCCTCAGATTAGGTCATTTGCAGTGGTGGGTGGGAGGTAACATGAATCTATTTTCGGGGTGTATGATGCAATTTGTTTGGTCTTGAAAAATATTGCATCATCTGTGATTGCATCAGATTTTTATCACACCCAGACTCTATTGTCTTGACTGTCGATTAGTTGTTCTACGGCCATGTCTGCAATGGACGCGACTCCAATGAAGCGTACAAACATTGTAACGCTGCGCGAACACAGTGACAAGCCTTACCAGTGAGCAAATCAAAGTACTGTAGACTGGCCCGGATATTCTCCTGATTTAAATTCAATCGAGAATCTGTGGTCAATCTGCAAGGAATGACTTTGTGGAATGGATATACGAAGTACTATCAGGTGCACTGGGGCATGTTTCATTGGAAAAATACAAAAAAGAAATGTAAATAATAACGGAATTATTCGTTTTGTTTCAATTAATTTGCACAAGGGTGTAGGGGACCATGTCCCTCTACATCTTGTATAATTAATTTGCACAAGGGTGTAAGAACACTGTAAACAGGCAAACCATTTGAATTTGGGAAACTGACGCACAACAATTATTTTCGTGATAGTTCTGTCCATTTAACATAGCACCGTCATAAGTTCATAGAAATTTTACTTTTGGCAAACGATGCCCTAGGCTCCCGACCCTCAACTTTTAGAACTGATGGAGATTTCTAGTGAATTTCATGAAACATTCTTTATATGATTGATATAAAGGTTTATTTTCTTACTTTATTAAATATTGAATTAATATTTTTTTAAAATGAGATCGACTTATATATTAAACTTATAATAAGCCCACATCAAAGGTAGTTATATACATATATACATATCTACATCAAAGGTAGATATATACATGAGTGGTAATTGTATTTATCAATAGGCGGCTGATGATAAAACTATAAATGTTACCGAAATTATTGGATTGCCGAAATATTAAATAGAATCAGATTCCAGCAGTTAACTCATGGTGCTGTAGACATAAGTAGAATATTTAAATGCGTTAATGTATATATATATATATATATATATATATATATATATATATATATATATATATATATATATATATATATATATATATATGTATGTATTAAGAAAAAAGACAATAGGAAAACTGTAGTTTTAACTGATGCGTTTCATCCAATGTGGACTTTTTCAAGGCAAAAAACTAAATGAATTTATTGAAAAAAAGTATCTACAAACAACAAACAAAATGTTGTTAGCTACTAGAATTTAGAAACGCTATTGTATATTTATATGGTCATGTGAAAAATTATGACAATTACTTTATGTCTGAAGATAATATTTTCACATGTAGAAATATTGTTTGTATTGTTGTGTTGAAGGACTGAACCATTTACTTTTGTTTTCTTGATATATTTGTTGTGTTCGTTGGCTTTTGGAGAGTAGTAATTCTGTTAGGAATGGTGATATTGGGGAAAAAACTAGGCGCAGATTAATATTTGGATAATATTCAATGGCGGCACTCTCGAGGATATTCCTTCTGAGTGAATTATTTTCTTTTTTTATGAGTGTAGCATTTATAAAATCAAAATTGTGGTTGAATTTATTTCTATGCATGACTATTCTATGCATGCATTTGCTAAATTGTTATTTATGAGGTCTCTTTTGTGCTCATAGATGCGTTTTTTTTTATTTCTGCATGTTTCTCCAATGTATTGTGACGAACAGTTTTGGCAGTTTATTTTATATATGCCTGCTTCAGAAATATTATTGCTATGGGTGTCTGAGGATCTGATTTTAAATTTAAATGTCCACGGAGTTGGATAAAACTTCAATTTTCCTATTGTCTTTTTCCTTAATACATATTGTCTTTTTCTACTGGTTAATTCTGAGACATTTTTACATTTCAATATATATATACACACGCACACATTGAAGAAACATGCAGAAATTAAAAAAAATGTATCTTTGAATACAAAAGGGACGTCATAAATAACAATTTAATAAATGCGCTATCATACGCAGCAATAAATTCGGCCATAATTTTGATCTCAAAATGTCACACACATCAAAAGAGAAAGGTTCAAATCAATCAAACCTTTTAAAACCCTTTATTCTACATTCAACACCATCACTTGATAGGACACCAGAAGTGTTGGAACAAAATGGTTATTTTTGTAGTGATTTTATAACATATTTATGTTATAATTTTCGAATAAATTATATATATATATATATATATATATATATATATATATATATATATATATATATAGTGTGTGTGTGTGTGTGTAGTGAGGCAGCAGATCATTATTTAAACATGTATTGTTAAATGATAAAGACAATGAATGTCTATTATGTCTGATCATGAGCCGTTCTAATGTTCGAATATTTGCTTTAATTTCTGATGAATTTTAATTTCCTGCACATAATATTAACCAGATATTACTTGATAACACAATAATACTCACACATACACACAGTAAAAAGATTGTCAGATATTGGAGGTCATCTACATTAAAACAAAGCAATCCATACTCAACAAAATTACATTTCAAAATAGTCGCAACACATTAAATTGCATCTAGACATTGATTCTATTGTAATACTTTGGTCTATCACGTGGTATGACGTCATAGAACCGCATCTTGAACTTACGATCTGCATCTGGTATTCTATGACCGTTAACGTCGCATAGGAATTTTCTATGTCAAAATAGAAAAATATCATCTTTGACGGTGGATATCTTTTTTTCATGTTTGCGTAACCACTCTGGGGTGGCTCATCTAAGTTGAAAGCTTAGGACCAAATTAATAAAAAAAATAAAAAAATTTTTAGACAATTTTTGTCTCTATTTTCACCAGAAATTAAAGCAAACACACGAACATTAGAACTTCTGATGATCAGACATAATAGACATTCATTGTCTGCTATATTTAAGAATATATATATATATATATATATATATATATATATATATATAAGGCTCAAACACTAATATTCCATGGTTATAGTTTATTACATAGGAATCATAATCACAATCCAATTCATCAAACCTACAAATTCAAAAAGAAATCGGAAAATATAACTCCGGGTATAAAAAATAAAATTTTAGTGAAAGTGTATGTGTGGGAGTGGGAAACAAGCGTGAGAGGGAAATGTATGAAAGCTCTAGAGAGGGGGTGTAACAGAAGAAAGAACGGGAAGGCCTAAAGGTGAAGGTGGAGATTAAAATTCAACAGAGAGAAGTTTTAAAGAGAGGAGTTAAATAACGGTTTAAATGAGTGAGATACAGATGAATATGAATTATTTTTCGATGCATAATTCGCTATCGATTCGCTGACCTAAAATTAAAATTAAAAAAAAAACGGACACTGCAAACGTGTGTATACATTTGTGCCTTTTTTATTATATTCTTACTCTGCCCTGGACATTGAATTCTACCTGGAATCTATCCTCTTGGGAATTTACATATATATATATATATATATATATATATATATATATATATATATATATATATATATATATATATATATATATATATATATATCATATTCTTTATTCTACATCAGTATATATTAATGAAACTCAGAATCCAGTCAGTTTCTAGCTGACGTGCCAAATTCAACGAGTTAATTAATTGGCCTATCATTACCTCCGCCATCTTTAAATGAATGGCTGCTCATATCGCGCCGAGCAATGGTTGAATCATTAGAACTGTAGTTATTTCGAATGTCAATGAGTACTACATAATTTCTACATTGTATCAGACTTAGCAAAGTTCTATAATCAGTCCGCACCCTTTTTCTATTGACGGAAAGAGACTCACACCCCCTCCGATCACCTGGCGTCTTTTTTATTGACTTGCACAATTTTTTCAATTTACTTCAGTCAAATTTCAATTTAATTAAACCGGAATTTGCATTTGATGAAAAGAAATGACAACTCTTGATTTTACACGACTTATATTGTATTCGCCATTTTTCTGCTTCGGATAGATTTATTTTTCTTTAATCAAATATCGAATATTCAGTGTCATAAAGAAAACAAATGGCTTATTTATGACTTGAAAGTCTAGTGATTCATTTCATTAGTTGTCCCCCGCCATTTCTGTTTGGCTTCCGCGATGTTTTAGCAGTCATCCGGGCTTTTCACATCTTCGCGCGCATCACAGTAAAGATGAACAGGAAAGCAAAATTTACTTAGCATCAAAGACATTTCTTTGAGTGTCGCAAACATTCCTATTTCATAATATTAACGATGTTCTTTGAAACTCTTCACAATTTATTTTGTTCTTCTGCGAATTGGCGTTTCTTTCTTTCTTTCTTTGATATCTTCGTCAATTGCGTTCATGTAAGGACAAATGTTTTTGTCAACATGTTTGTGCAATTCGATTGAGATAAAAGGACAGCGAAACGAAGCAGTAAATAGATATCACTTTTACAATACAGTGTTTATAAGTTGCTACAGACTTAAGTAACTGATTCAGCGCTTATCATGTAACAAAGGTTGTTTTTAATATGTTGGGTGTTAAACGCTAGGAAAATATCCAAAAGTCGATTAATTTTCTCGTTGTTTGCATTTCATGATGAGAAGCAAACAACTGCGTAGCTATGGGTCATTTAAGTGGAGAAAGAGAGGTTTGTTGGCTATGTATCATTGGATTGGAGAAAGGGAAGGTTGTTCGCTATGAGTCACTTAATTATATAACGTGGGAGGTGTCACTATGGGTCATTTAAGCGAAGATAGAGGGGATCGTCGATTGTATATCATTTGTGTGGAAAGTGGAGTGTATCCCCTATGGGTTTTTTAAGTGTGGAACTTGGAGGGTGTCTTCTATGGGTCTTTTAAGTGTGGAAAATAGGGTGTCTCCTATGGGTTTTTTAAGTGTGGAAAGCGGAGGGTGTCTCCTATGGGTCTTTTAACTATGGAAAGCGGAGGGTGTCTCCTATGGGTCTTTTAAGTGACGAAAGCGGAGGGTGTCTCCTATCGGTCTTTCAAGTGTGGAAATTGGAGGGTGTCTCCTATGGGTCTTTTAAGTGTGGAAAGCGGAGGGTGTCTTCTATGGGTCTTTTAACTATGGAAAGCGGAGGGTGTCTCCTATGGGTCTTTTAACTATGGAAAGCGGAGGGTGTCTCCTATGGGTCTTTTAAGTGACGAAAGCGGAGGGTGTCTCCTATCGGTCTTTCAAGTGTGGAAATTGGAGGGTGTCTCCTATGGGTCTTTTAAGTGTGGAAAGCGGAGGGTGTCTTCTATGGGTCTTTTAACTATGGAAAGCGGAGGGCGTCTCCTATGGGTCTTTTAAGTGACGAAAGCGGAGGGTGTCTCCTATCGGTCTTTCAAGTGTGGAAATTGGAGGGTGTCTCCTATGGGTCTTTTAAGTGTGGAAAGCGGAGGGTGTCTTCTATGGGTCTTTTAACTATGGAAAGCGGAGGGTGTCTCCTATGGGTCTTTTAACTATGGAAAGCGGAGGGTGTCTCCTATGGGTCTTTTAAGTGACGAAAGCGGTGGGTGTCTCCTATCGGTCTTTCAAGTGTGGAAATTTGAGGGTGTCTCCTATGGGTCTTTTAAGTGTGGAAAGCGGAGGGTGTCTTCTATGGGTCTTTTAACTATGGAAAGCGGAGGGTGTCTCCTATGGGTCTTTTAAGTGTGGAAAGCGGAGGGTGCCTCCTATAGTTTTTTTAAGTGTGGAAAGCGGTGGGTATCTCCTATGGGTCTTTTAACTATGGAAAGCGGAGGGTGTCTTCTATGGGTTTTAAGTGAGGAAGATGGTGGTCGTAGTCTAGTAAAGAAGGTGGTGGTCATCGTCTATTGGACATTTAAATGGGAAAAGTGAGTTGTCAGCCTTGGGTCATTTAAGTAAGTTGTCGGCTATGTGTCATTTACGCGGGAAAACAAGTATGGTGTTAGCTATGGGTCATTTAAGCGGAGAAAGTAGGTGGTTGGCTATTAGTCATTTAAGCGGGGAAAGAGGTGCGTTGTTGACTATGCGTCATTTAATTGAGGAAAGTTGGGGGTGTCAGCTGGAGGAGGTCGTTGGTTATCTCATTTAAGTGGAGATGTCGGCTATAGGTCATTTAAGTGGAGAAAGTCGGGGTTGTTGATCATGAATCATTTAAGTGGGGAAAGAGGGGTTGTTGGCTATATGTCATTTAAGTATGGAGAGTTGGGGGTGCCAGCTATGGATCATTTAAAGAAAGAAAGAATGGATACTTGGGTATAAAACATTTAAGTGTGGAAAGTGGAGGATTGTCTCCTATGGGTCTTTTAAGTGTGGAAAGCGGAGAGTGTCTCCTATGCGTCCTTTCGGTGTGGAAAGGGGAGAGTGTCCTCTGTGAGTATTTTAAGTGTGGAAAGCGGAGGGTGTCTCCTATGGGTCTTTTAAGTGTGGAAACTAGGGGTGATCGTCTATGCTACACTTTAATTAGAAAAAGTGGAGGGATGTCAGACGTGGGTCATTTAATTTGGGGAAATGGAGGTTGTTGTCTATGTGTCATTTAAGCGGGGAAGGAGGAGACTTTTCGACTATGTGTCATTTCGGTGGGGAAAGTGGGAAACTGTCAAGTACTGACGATATCCGCAAACGATTCTTCCCTCGAAGTTGAGTGCGTATGTAATAGCAATTCAGTTATGCTGACATGAACTGAAGCGCTTTTGAAAATCCACACTTATGCCTCAACTAATCAATGATGGTGTATTCGACATATCAAAGTAATATTCAATCTCCAAAGTATGACCGATAGGGAAATTTTTTTTTTTTTTTTTTCTTAATAACTAGATTTTTTTATTTTTTCTTGGGAGTTAATAAATCAGAAAATGAAAATGACATTAAACAAAACTCACAAAATATTTTCCATTTTAAATGTGTTTGGTCGATAAACATCATTAAAAACTTTGCTGATATTGCATATACAAAAGATACAAAGTTTTGACCGAGATTTTGAGAAGCGTTGTAAATATCCGATGATCTTTTTAAATGTTATCGGCTTTTTTCTTTTTTTTCTTTTTTTTATTCTTTTCTTTTTCTTTTCTTTTTTTTTCTTTTCTTTTCTTTTCTTTTCTTTTTTTTTTTTTTTTTTTTTTTACAGTGTTTCAGTCCATCGATTGTTGAATTGAAACTCGATTACTCGCCACACCCAAAGTCACGGATAATCCCCAGAATTCTTTGAACATTACAAACATCATTCCATAACCAATTATTAAGTATTGATAGATATTTAGTAAGCTTAATCTGAGACAAAACCGAAGTAAGAGAAATGGCGCTAGAAAGGATATATTGAACAAATCAATCCAACTGAATTTCCTGTCTGTCCGCCTTGAAAATCAGCATTCAAAAGCATTTTTATCACTGGAGACAACAGGAAATACGTAATTATCTCAGCCACAAGACAAACAACAAACATTATGTTTATAAATAAATTAACATTCGTGGATTATCCCAAGATATAAATTATCATTGGATTATCCCAAGATTCAAATTAATTTAAGATTTCCTTCCTAATGTTTTTCTCATTTTTATCTTTTCGTCTAAACGTTTCGACTACTCTAATCTTCGTCTCTCTTCAGAAAGTCTAAAGGCTTAAACATTTATATAAAAACAACAAATAATAAGGCAATATTCTAAAAGGGTCACCAAAAACTAATAATAACTTATTGGAGAAAACCAGACAAAACTTGAGCGTTGTGTAACTTTTTACTTAAATCCACTATGACAACGTTGCATGCGAATGTTCGCCAGTGCTTCACTCTTTGATTGAAAGGATTCGTGTGACATCAGTCACTTGGGAGATCGAATCAGTTCGACTTCGATGACCGCAAAGTATCACAGCTTCTCGAGATCGTTTAGATGCTGGAATAAAATTTGGTAAAAGAGCAAACATTGACAATGAAAGCAGTCGAAATCAGGTGAGAAACACAGGTTTCAACACTGCTTGTCAGAAATTGCGTTATTGTCACTGACTTTATTGTAAATGACGAAGTACCGTAATTCCCCATGTATAATACGCATTTTTCTAAAAAAAATAACAAAATTAAGGGTACGTATTATGCACAGTTACAAAATCTTTTTCAAAAAATTGCTGTTTCATAGGTCGATTTCAGTTGCAAAATGACTACTCACTACAAACATTCGACGATTGCGATCCCATAATGTTGTCAAATACAATTATATGTACCTAACAATATTTACAAATGTAAAATAAAATAAGAATTGTCATAAAACTAAAATAGAATAATATTATTCTATGTTTAAAACCATTTTTTCGGAAAAACTACATGCAGATCCGGTAGATCGTACATTTTATCGAAAAAAAATAGGTTAATGAGTCTACGCAGTAGGCACAATATAGGTATTTCCGTTTCCTTTTAGAATCATGATGATCAGAAATTTTAATAAAGATCTTCAATGACAGCTTGAAAAAGTGTTGGAAGCGCTGGCCGTAATGAAATTAGAGAGGTACAATTTATAGGGTTTGATTACCAAACAAGGGTTGCGTATTATGTGTGAGTAAAAGAATTTTCCCACGTTTTGAGCCCAATTTTAGGGGTGCGTATTATTGATGAAGGCGTATTATACATGGAGAATTACGGTAATTTCCTTTTATTCGCAAGCGAAATTGAAAGAAGAAATAGGGTACGTTTATTGTTAAGCTTTGTATTTTGAAAAAAATGTATCAAATTCTTTATAGCATGCGCATGTACAAAAATGTCTTCCTGAAATGCTCAAAGTGAAGATGCTAATATTGAAACATTTAGATTTATTCAGAAAAAAGTTTAAAGTTGGTTTGAATCACCATAAATATTTCCTAATGAATATGTCCTGTTGATGTATAAACATTACTATATTTCAATCTGCAATTATTATTGTATATCTTTTATGGCCAAATGGTTAGAGCATTGGCGTTTTGACTCTGAGACTTGAGTTTCGACTTCCACTATGAAATTTGATTTCTTAAGAATATCATCCCAGGGAGACGATTTCCGGGTACGGCCCAATGACTGAAATTATTAAGTAACGTGAGTTGCGCAGTCGACGGCGGAAATACTGCCAACTTTTAAAAAGACCATGAATTAATTTTTTGAATATTTTATATTTTTTTATCGTTTTATCGCATTTAGCGAATTCAAGCTCCGTGTTTGTTTCGTAAATTGCTGATGATTCCACTACAATCAAAATTATTTTTTTCAAATTATTTATGAAGCACGACTATTTCTGATTTAAATATTCAGTTCCTGCTGAAAAAAAAAATCTCTTTGATATTTTCAAGAAAGATTAAATCACCGTAGCAATTTGGAATTGTGTCCTGATTTAAATTTTGCCATCAAGAAACAAACTCTTGTTTTATGCTAAATATTCTGGGGAAAAAATTAGTACATAATTTTGTAAAAGAAATTTAAAACTTCTTACTTTTCATTATTTACATATGGTGTAATCTCCCCATCTTTGTTGATATTGTTTACTGTTCCTTTACAAGACATAATAGTTATAGACCTGCTATAAATCAACGTGAGTTTCACAGGTCATTATTAGTTCCTTCATTATTGGATGCTCCAGTTATTGTAGCCTTATGTCAAACTATGCTCGATATATAACTATATTCAAAGATACACTATTAGTGAATCGGTTACATTTGATGCAATAACAGGAGATAAGTCAAATGAATTAGTGACAATCCTTGTGATAATAGAAAATCTGCTAAGAAAAATTTTCTACTTTATCATTCATTTTCCTAACATTGTTCTGATATATAAAAAATTATATATCATCTTCTCCCATGAACTGAAAATGTAAGCTTCTCAATAAATGATTATACTGTTTAGCTGAACAATCCTTGCCTATAATCGTGACCATACGTCCTCAAACTTTCATCTGTTTGGATCCATGAAGGACATTGGTTCTTTAATGCTAATGAAGGGAAAAGGCAACTAGAGAAGAAGTATTACTCTTTGACCGACCCTTGTAAAGGGGTAAGTACAAGAAAACAAGTGGTTATCTGCCATTCATCTGTCATACGAAAGGTTGATAAAGAGAGAACCACAGTGTGGAATTGAACATTCCTATAATTTTTATTCTCGCTTATCAACCTGAAATTCAGGGAGGAACGAGGGATTTTTTTCCTTTTCTCCTGTTATCTACTTAGAAGTTTACTTCCGTCTTTGCATATAGAATGGAAAACCGACGTTGCCTTTGGCGCGTTCCTTTTCATTAAAGCTTTCTTTTTTGATTCGCACGCTCATTTCCTCGAATTCCTTCCGTGCTAAATATGTTTTTATTCGTTTAGAATTTTCGAAAAATAAGGTGAATTTATAGAGTTCAATCTGTCCATATAAGACCTTAGTTTTGACGCAATCGTAATAACCAATGTAAAATGATAAAAGGCTTTACGCTTCAAGGTTATTAGTGAGAAAATATTAATCCAATAAATTAAGGTTAATTAACTTGTTTTTTTTTTCTAATTTAACAGCACACCTTTGCATACAGCCGATAAAATCGACACATCCTAAGACTTGCAAGAAACGCAAAAGTAAAAGGACTGCCTTTTTTAAAAGACCTATGATTAACTTTATTGTAATTGCAATTTAATTGAAACCTTTTTGTATCTATAGAAAATTATGTTAGAGATTTTATCTTGAAAGTTCTTGGCTGACATGTAATAAATCACAACTCTTTTAAGAGTTTATACATTGTAAGAATGTATCAATTTTGTAGAGATGACTTATTATTTCCACCTGAAAAAATAGAATTGAAAGATTTTCTGGAAACGCGCCAGCGCTCGGTATTATGAAACTTGCCAAAGAGCATTGATCTCGCTTATTGATTTCATTTATTGATTTCACTTATTGATCCAATGCGCTAATCGGTCGTTTGTAATTTTTCTCGTTTATATAAATTAATGACAAAACAGAAGTCAAACTCTTGCGTCTTGTCATGTTTTCCCGCCATTTTCCTGATTGTCAATTGAAACAACATTTTCTCAGTAATATCAATTACTTAAAAGACTCTAATTGCTTCGTCGACAATTAATCACTTAAGGAGTCTGAAAGCTTTTAATGAGATTGGATTGTGAAACTATTGATGAAAATCGATTGCCCAGAGAGATTGAACTGTATTAATTATTCAATGTCGAATGTAATACACTAGAATCCATTCGGTTGAGATAACATTGGCAAATTCATTAACACAACAGTCGATCAAATGGAATGACCACAACATGTAATAACATTGCAACCTATTTTACTTTCGAAATGACAGGAGTTTAGAAAATCGAAAATGGCGTCCAATTTTCGTTGATATCAAAACGAGCATTTCTTACGGGTATTATTTTTTTCATTTAGAATTTCTTCAGATATAAAGTTTTGAGAAAAAGTCGTCGTTCTGTAATATTTGTTCAGTCTCTGATTCAGCAAAAGGAAACTTCCCCCTCTCTGGTATGCGTCTCAATAAAAAAAAATACAATACATTATGTAACTCTAGTTGAAGATACAACTAAAGATTGATAACTTGGAACTGTTTACATTATTTATATTTTTATATAATGTCGTTTTTTGACGTATAACGTCAAAAAACGACATTATTACGTCATTATTTTTGCACCAACCTAATATTTCTCTGAATATCGTTTAATTTAAATTATTTAAATTTATCCATTTTTTATGTTTAATTAACTAAATTCGCAATTATAATGACTGTTTAAAACCGATCTTAAAATAATTGGCCAATATTTTTTTTTATATAAGGACAGGTAGAACTCCATAAGTCACCTTATTTTTTGAAAATTCTAAACGTATTTGGAACAGAGGGAATTGGAGGAAATGAGCGTGCGAATCAAAAAAGAAAGCTTTAATGAAAAGGAACGCGCCAAAGGCAACGTCGGTTTTCCATTTTATATGCAAAGACGGAAGTAAACTTCTAAGTAGATAACAGGAGAAAAGGAAAAAAATCCCTCGTTCCTCCCTGAATTTCAGGTTGATAAGCGAGAATAAAAATTATAGGAATGTTCAATTCCACACTGTGGTTCTCTCTTTATCAACCTTTCGTATGACAGATGAATGGCAGATAACCACTTGTTTTCTTGTACTTACCCCTTTACAGGGGTCGGTCAAAGAGTAATACTTCTTCTTCTCTAGTTGCCTTTTCCCTTCATTAGCATTAAAGAACCAATGTCCTTCATGGATCCAAACAGATGAAAGTTTGAGGACGTATGGTCACGATTATAGGCAAGGATTGTTCAGCTAAACAGTATAATCATTTACTGAGAAGCTTACATTTTCAGTTCATGGGAGAAGATGATATATAATTTTTTATATATCAGAACAATGTTAGGAAAATGAATGATAAAGTAGAAAATTTTTCTTAGCAGATTTTCTATTATCACAAGGATGTCACTAATTCATCTGACTTATCTCCTGTTATTGCATCAAATGTAACCGATTCACTAACAGTGTATCTTTCCAGCACGTTTTCCATCGTAAAACTTACAGAAATTCTATAACACCTGTTTGCCTTCTATGTGTACCCAGAGGGGCAGCCGTTTTGAAAAGTGATCATGAGTGAAAACGTGTACATATTTCTTTTTTTTTTCTTGGCTTCTAGACACATTTTGGTTCATGAGCAATAAATAAATAAATAGATACAAACTTTAATGAATTCTGATAGTTTTCAAATAAAATGAGAATAGGCATTACTTTCTGAGCGATTGTCGTAGTATGCGTCCCTTTATATACCATGACTCTCAAAACTGGTTATCTATATTTTCCCATTCGGTGAACTTTATACACTACTGGACAATCCCCCAGAACACCAGCCAAATACGTTGCTCTTCCCGCTATTTTTTCTTATCTACAAAACCTATCTCTTTGTTTCGTATAGTTTCTCGTTCTTATTTGTTCCAGAGGCCTATTTAGTCAAATGGTCGACAAACAAAATAAAAAAAATGGTTACGTTATTATCTGCCTCCTTACAATTTGGTTCAATGCTTTTCAAACTTTTCATTCAAATATTTCCCAATCCAGAAGGTTTAATAATCGATAAAAGAAAACGTGAAGAACATTATCCACGAACCGAGTTCAAATTGTGGTTATATCTGCTGATATTACATCGACAGTTATTTGAAAACTTTGAGCCAAGGAATTCACTAAACTTGTGAGACAAGAATATTTAACATTAGATCAGCATCAGGGTAAAGTTTCCTACTCTTACCGAAGTTGATGTTAAGTGAATATGCAACAGTTATATGCATTTTTTTAGAGCCAGTTACGCTATGAAAACGTTTGTCTAAGTTAATCTTACAAACTATTAATACCGATTTCGAGACTCGGTAACAACTTTCAAGGCTTTTGACAGACTAAGTAAAGTTTATACAATGTAAATTACTCGAAATTCACGCAAACATTTTACATGCGGAATCCACAGTCAAGAAGAACCTTTTGCATGTGAAATTTGCATGTTTCTTGATAGTTTTGCTTAAGAAGTATTTAGAATCAAACCCGAAAATAGAAGAAATGTTTCAAGCCTTCCTATTATGATATGGAAATTACTAAGGATAAAAAAAATCCAGCTGCAAAGACTAGTTCGGGGTTGCCATGTGTGTGGCATTTAATTCGAAGTCATCTTAATTCACTTGATTTGATGAACTAAGATGACAATGCGTTTTGATAAATCAAAATCAATCCCACATTTTTGCCTTGAGCACGCATGCGTGCATTAACTGATTACATGGGTCTTTTTTTTTATCGTCTGAAACAGGAATGACGCTGGGTGGTGCACAGATTCCTCTCGAAAAATTTCACTATTAATTAATCGAAACATTGGATTAAATTTGATTTTAATTCGGCAACGTGAGAAAATTGGGTTTCGCCCTCGTGTCGCCATATTTGCACTTGTTATTCGACACCTGAGCGTTAAAACACTCATTTAATGAATGCATATGAAAGCACAGACACCGGATAATCAATACATTTCATAAGATAATCCCTCGAAATAAAATCAGTCAAAAATGTAAATTATGAGTTTGATTTATTTTTATGAAAATGTATTTGCGAAAGAAATGCATTAAACTTAGTAAACGTCATCCGTCCGTCGTAACGAATTCTCAACCGACACATTTGCAGGAATATTATGCTTGAATTAAAATCCTACTGTTTTTAAGCACATCTCCAAATCTTACCAAATTGCCCAATAAACGATTGTTTTTTTTCCTCCTTTAATCACATTTAACAATAAACTCTTTGGAAATAACCAATGTCGTCGTCGTCGTCTTCTTCTTCCTCCTCCTCCTCCTCCTCTTCCTGCTTCTTCTTATTCTTCTTCTTCCTCCTCATTCTTCTTCTTCTCCTCCTCCTCCTTCCTCTTCTCCCTCCTCCTCTTTCTTCTTCTTCTTCCCACTCCCCTCCTCTCCTCCTCCTCCTCATTCTTCTTCTTCTTCTTCCTCCTCCTCTTTCTTCTTCTTCGTCTTCTTCTTCTTCATCCTTCTCTTCCTGCTTCTTCTTCTTCTTCCTCCTTCTTCTTCTTCTTCTTCTTCTTCTTATCCCTCCTCCTCTTTCTTCTTCTTCTTCTTCTTCTTCCCACTCCTCCTCCTCCTCATTGTTCTTCTTCTTTGCGCCGTGTCCTTTCAGGAAGTTGGCGATCACGGCTCTCTATAACTTACTGTCACTTGCAGCTCATAATAAATTTTGTCTTTTTGTTATCTCTCCTAAACCCTCTTCTGTCATCCATTCACTCAGGCTCGTTAGGCAGGGGTTATGCATTGTTTTCCTCTATCCTTCTTGCCTTCAATCAGTCCTGTGAGTATCTCATTTTCCAAGCACTCTTTTCTCTTTCCCAATGCCTTAGAAATTTCAATAGTTTCTTTTTGATTCTAAGTAAAAGTTTACTATTTGTTCACATTTTCTCTAAAACTTCGTCGTTGTTCTTATATTCAGTCCATGATATTCTCAACATCCTTCTGTAGAACAACATTTGTGTTGCTTCAAATCTCTTCTTCATGTGTGAGGAGAATGTCCAACATTCACTGCCAGAGAATAGGACTGATATTACGTAAGAGTTCAATAGTCTTTTCTTTGTTTCTTTTTTCCTGTTTCTTAATACTTTGCTTAACATTTGGAAGGCATATTTTGCTATCCCAGCGCGCATTCGGATTTTAGTGTGGCAATTTCCTTGTGGTAAAAACACTTCCCAGATATGTAAATGATTGAACATGTTTCCTTTTTGTATCACCAATTTGTAATTTGCATGTTGTGCTGTTCTTTTAGCTTTAGTCCTTTCTTCTTGCTTTCCTTCACTACTTTCTCTAAGAGTTCTTGTAGTTGCTTTTCTGTGTCTGCTATAAACACTGTGTCAACTGTATAGCATTTTATTAAGATTGTGGCCCGCCAATAATGAATCCCGGTAGGACTTCTTATTCTCTCAGAAACGTCTCAATGTATAAAGTCCGGTGAGACGACACAGCCTTGTCTTATACCCCTTTCTATTTTTGTATATTTAATGAATCCATTTGCTATCCGTATTCATCCCAAATATGTCAAGGTTACCTGTTCCCTTTCCCAATTAAAAAAAAAAAATGTTTATTCAATTATATTGTCCTTTTTTCGGTTTATTTAAATCAAAAGAATGGATATACATTAAATTAATGGACTTGCAATGACCGTAAATTTTTCAATTGACCATTTTGAATTTGATGTGAATATTTAATAATAGATAAATTGGAAAAGTTTTAACTTTAATAGAGACAAAATGTATAGGCTGTGATACGAATGAAGGTTATCTCAATCCTAATACAAACCCTTATAACAGTTCGTTTATTTGAAATGATTTTATCTTGCGTTTTTATTATTTCCTTTCCAATCCAAATTTAATCCATTTATTTGAAAACCTGATCTTTATCAATTCAGAGAGAGAGAGATAACCCTGAAGAGAGTCTAAGCTAAGAACATTCACTCTGACCATCACAAACTGCATATGTCACACACTGCTTCCAAATTATATTTGTTTAGTTTTAGATTGTCATAAGTGACATAGGACATAACTATATAACCATATATAATTATTAGTCTATTTTACTCAACCTGCGAACATAGTACAGGTGACTAATAGTAATTTTCGTAACCATTACGAAAATTACTTCACGCTGATGTCAATGGTCGGCATTCGAGCCGAGGTAAAAGCTTCGATTTTGAATGCTTATCTTGAAGGCAGTCAGCTTAAAAAATAACTAGTAACTAGGTATGGTGCCGATCGTTAGGCTAGAGTTAGATTCATGGCTTTTACAATTCTATTATCGTCAAAGTGACATCAACATTTGCGACCAGGATTCCAAGCTTGTTACGTACCAACTGCGCCAATTTGCAACTTAAAAGTTGCTATGTAACAGTAATAAAACACTGGTCTACACGATTTTTGGTGCCAAAAAACAAAACACGTTTCTTTTTTTGTTATCGTTAATTTCATGGTGCTGATTCCGAAAATAACCTTAGTTTTTCAAGGTTAGCTACGGTTTTTGCTGTGCTGAAATTGGGAAAAAAGGTCAATCTTAGCTGATCGCAAAATTTAGATGTAGAAAACCATCAATTTTCAGGTGGACCGAGCAATGAAATAAACTATTTTTATAAGAAAAAAGTGTTTTTGAGTCAAAAATTTTAAAACAGATGTCGCGAAGTTTTCCAATATATCGCCAAAATTCAAATTAACAGATAAACTTTATAAGTAATACACTTTAGTAAAGCTGATAATTAATGTGACATAAAAAATAAAATACTAAAATCTGTTTGATATTCATAAATTTATCTCATCACTACGGAAGGAAACGAAACACATTGAGAGCATTTTGTTTTCACAGTTGGAAATAAACTCCAACTAAAGACATCCCAAATGAATGCACCTATTCCATTGTACATTGTATACTGCTGGAGTATCAAAAGGGACATAAATAACATTGAACATGGGAGACAATCAAGAAAAAGAAAATATTTACCATAGTTCTTATGTTCACAAAGGTTTTATTTTTGCAGATATGTTTATTAAATGATTTGATGAAAATACATGTTGGTCTTAGTATATTCGATTATGTTATTTTAAAGACTTAAAATTGATTGTTATTGCAAAAATAGTATTTCGCAATAAGCAGGCCAATATTTGTAGGTTTAAATACGAATTGACAGGTCTCTACGATATTATTTTTAAGAATATTGTCATAGATCAATGTCATATATACAGAAAACAAAGACACCATTTATTAGCCATCTCAGTCCCCTTACAAAAACACCATTTATTAAACATCTCCCTCCACTGACAAAACAACATATATTAGCCATCTCCCTCCCCTTACAAAAACCATTTATTAGCCATCCCACTCCCTTTACGTAAACACCATTTATTAGCCATCTCACTCACCTGAAAAAACAACATTTATTAGTCATCTCACTCCAATTACAAAAACACCATTTACTAGACATATCCATCCCATTACAAAAACACCATTTATTAGCCATTTAACTCCCCTTAAAAAACACCATTTATTAATCATCTCTGTCCCGTTACAAGCACACCATTTATTCGCAATCTGCTTTGAGTGACCCTTGTGCTTCTTTTTTTGGGGGGGGGATCTACCACAGGATGTCTATCAGTTTATCTACAAAAATTGTTAACGGTAAGAAATTGTATCGACGTCCGTAAAGTAGTAATACAAACGTTACATTCATCGATACTATTATCTCCATTTATAGAACTACTTTTAGATCATCATCTGCATCTATAATATTTCATTTATCTATGGCCTTACCTCCATCGATTGTATTACATTCATCTAACTTTGATTAATTTAGGTAAATAAGTAACGCTGTTAATGCGTTTATTGAATATAAATTCTACAATCTTTGTCGTAAAACAAAACGAAATGTCATCACACTACCCCAAAATATCACATTCCCCCCAAATATCATTACACTACCCCACAAAAAATATCATCCCCCCAATTATCATTACCCACTAAATATCACCAAACTTCCGAAAAATATAATCACACTCCGCCACAAATATCATCACACTCCCCCAAAATATCATTACACTCCCCCACAAAAAATATCATCACCCCCTAATATCTTCACCCACCCAAATATCATCAAACCCCCAAATATCATCACTCTTCCCCCAAATATAATCACACTCCCCTCAAATATTATCACCCGCCCTCAAATATCCTCATCTCCCCAAATATCATCACACTCCACCCCACTCAGAAAATATCATCATCCCCCAACCAAAAATATACTAAATTTCCGTATCATCCACCCCCGAAAGATCTGAGTCCATATTGATAAAAACAAGACTTAAAATATGATGTGAGCCCACATTTTTGTTGACGTGAAAGTAAGCGCATATAAACAGCGGCGCTGATGCACTCAAAAAGCGTGTATACCCGACAACCAACCTCTGTTGTTCCAATTGAACTGGAAAACTCATCAGGTGGACTGTATTAACCCCGACAAAAAACTCCTCGATAGGCACTGAACGATTTGTTATTCACCCGAATGCTTATATTTCTATATTACCAATTAACATCTTTGTTTAAAAAGATTTTTTTCCAGTCGACGTTGGTGATCGTTAATTGTAGATTCTATTATTGAGTTTTGATTTATTGCACAGCCTAAAGACTGGTTATTATGCAAAACAATTTTACAGAAGGCAAGATTAATTAAATGTGACTATATTTTAGATAAATGTCATTGTTAACGACTCTCGTCTTCTTCAATTTGGGAGTAAATTAATAAGATTTGCCAGTAATCATTGTCGCTCGAGAAATGACGAAGAAAGTTTTTTTTTTATTCATCTTAAAGAGTTTTCGTTTTCAAGTAATAATCCTAATATATTATCTGATGTAACCACAAATGATCTTTTGCCTTTTAGACTGGAAGTTTTACGCATATCTGTCTTTGATAGTTTTCATTTATTGTCACGTCCTGATATTGCATCATTTATAAAGTTGTTTAAATGTAGATACGTGTCAAGTATGGATAAACCCATAAAAGAGTTTCATATGCGGTGTTTATCTTGACAACAAGCGAAAATTAATCAATATACATGATATCCCATTTAAAAGTTTCAATTACCTTTACAGCGTTTTCAAACTTCCCATATAGATATTATCAGACTACTCTCTTCAGTCTGTACTGATTAATATCTGTATTTAACGTCTTACAAATATCTTTTACCGTCTATGAATATTTCAATTCGTTGCAGTGAGGATTAACCATTAAGTGAAATTACCGCAAAATCAATAGATGGAGCTTTTAAAAATACGGGAATTAGATTCGGATATTTTAGTCTATGTCGTGACAGATCTGGGAAGTCGATTCGAAAGTGAGTTATTTTTAGAATTATCAAAAATAATTGGTTTTCATTGACTGAGAACATTTGCTTACCATCAACAGTTCCATTTTTTTTTAATAAAGAAAATTCACAAAACGATTAAAACAATAATTATATGTCGTAAACAATCGTAGTTCTAGGCCTTAACAACTGTGCTCTTCAGAAAGCACAGGTTTCTCATCTTTTTCTACTGTAACTGGCTCGTCAGTATTAATCCCCAACTGTTAATCTTTTCTTCTGATACAATGAGAGACTATTCTTTGAATAGTAAATTAACTAAGAATTTGTATAAATTATTTCAGATTAATCTCAATGACATTTTATAAAAGAAATGTTCTTATATTGTTTGCGTTTAGATATAATGGATAGCGTTTCGGGATGAGAGATCGGGGAGCCGAGATCAAATTCCGAGTTCGTCATTGACTTACGCGCAAGTCTGCCGCTGAAATTAATGGCCACCTACTGCAGGGGAAAAAATGCATTGTCCGTTTTGTATCAAAAGATGCATTATAACACGAAAACGTTTATCACGTTTAGCGACTAACTGATAAACCTTTATGTCGTAAGTGAACTTATGCCTTGTACTAAAGTAAATGTCTAGGGTGAATTGCATTAAGGAAACCATCAGAAGCACCTGAAACGGATCCCCTGAAGCAGAGCTACGTGGTGGTCCGCGAACCGGAGCCGGTACGCGAAACCATCAGCTACCGGTACGCGAAACCATCAGCTACCGGTACGCAACCAGTGCCCAGGCCATGCCAAAGAATCATTTGTAAAGATTAAAGTTTTATAATTTTTGGTTTTGTGTTAACCTTTTCAGCCCTGACCTCCGCTTTACCGGTAGTAGAGAAAAATGACTTAATGCTCAGCTACCGGTTGAACGGTGGTAGAGAAAAATGACTTAATGCCCAGCCACCGGTTGAACGGTGGTAGAGAAAAATGACTTAATGCCCAACCACCAGTTGAACGGTGGTAGAGAAAAATGACTTAATGCCCGGCCACCGGTTGAACGGTGGTAGAGAAAAATGACTTAATGCCCAGCCACCGGTTGAACGGTGGTAGAGAAAAATGACTTAATGCCCAACCACCAGTTGAACGGTGGTAGAGAAAAATGACTTAATGCCCAACCACCAGTTGAACGGTGGTAGAGAAAAATGACTTAATGCCCGGCCACCGGTTGAACGGTGGTAGAGAAAAATGACTTAATGCTCAGCCACCGGTTGAACGGTGATAGAGAAAAATGACTTAATGCCCAGCCACCGGTTGAACGGTGGTAGAGAAAAATGACTTAATGCTCAGCCACCGGTTGAACGGTGATAGAGAAAAATGACTTAATGCTCAGCCACCGGTTGAACGGTGATAGAGAAAAATGACTTAATGCCCGGCCACCGGTTGAACGGTGGTAGAGAAAAATGACTTAATGCCCAGCCACCGGTTGAACGATTGGTAAACACTTGTAACTATTTTTATATCTTCCGTGAAACATTACATACCAATTACCGTAATTCCTCATGTATAATACGCTTTTTTCTAAAAAAAAAATAAGCAAAATCGTGGTGCGTATTATGCACAGCTACAAAAAAATCTTTAAAACATTGCCGTAAAATAAAATAAGAATTATCATAAAACTAAATTAGAATAATATTATTCTATGTTTAAAACCATTTTTAAAAAAAATAAAAGTCAGAAAAGCCGGCCTCAGTGCAATTGAAGGGGTGCACTTTATAGTGTTTGATTACCAAACAAGGGGTGCGTATTATGCGTCAGTAGAAGCATTTCCCACAATTTTAGCACAATTTTAGATATGCGTATTATACACTGGGAGTTACGGTATTTGCAAATTTTGACTCAGGAGCTCAGGCAGAAGGGTTGAAATTGTTCAGAAACGCAGGGCTCAAAGGGTTAATAGACTGCTTATTTTTTAATTACTTTTTATATATTTTGATACTGAATTATTTTTTTGCAAAATGAACAGAAGAGAAAAATATTCAACTATTATTATATTCAGTATATATACTGTTTCCGGTATAAATTATTATTACCACGAAATATTACAGCGACGTGACACATTGAGAACAAAATGCCGATCCGCCATATCAAATAGTTTGAGAAGCACTGCCCTAAAACCTTTACAGCGTTTACGAAACCAATTTCCCCGTTGAGATGAACGACAATATATACAATCGTCTATATGTTGACAAACTGAAAACGTTATGTTGAAACAGCCAAAAATTGTACATATCTCTTTTCACATTTTACCGCAATAATATTCCAAATGAAATAATTTCTCTTCTTTAAGACTTTTGATTCCTTGAGGAACACAAGGCCGCAACAGCACCTCTCCAACGAATGCGGTTCCGGGCGATCCTCTTCAGCTCGGTTCATGTCGTGCCGGCTGCCTTCACCTGTGCGTCAAACACTTCTGCGCCAAAGTCTGTTTTGGTCGACCTACTTTTCGCTTCTCTTGTGGATTCCACTCATGGGCCTACCTGGTGACACTAGAAGCAAGCTTGCGCAATGTGTGGCCGATCCATCTCCATTTCCATTTCTTGATGTCAATCTCGATTGGGGCTTGTCTGGTTCTGTCCACACAGTGGGTCGTTGGAGACGACTTCCAGACTCCTGATATTGAGGATGTTCCTGAAACATCTGTTGGTAAATAATTAAATTAGTTATTCGTAAATATTTCAAAGATATGTTAAAACAAAAACAAAAAAACGCAAAAATGGTTAACAGGAGATTCTGCAGCAGGTTTTAGTCATTCAATACAAAATTCTAGCTCATCTGCCGAAATCTACTGCAAGCGACATTCTCTGCAGAAATAAACAGCTAGAAATAAAAAAAAAATCACCGACAACTGAAAGTAAATGCCATGCTGTGAAAGTCAATACGAATAGACTTCCTTTTATCTTGTAAACTATGAGTAATGACATTTACTAAAATGAATAAACTTTCTCGGTATCAGACACACATCGATTTCTCCAAACTTTTCAACTGATAAAACTGTTTATCATAAATAAAGACACATACGCAAAAAATCAATTTACACCCAATTTTGTATGACAAAACCGTAAAGCACAAAATACTATTTTTAAACTTTTAAACACAAGTTTCATTTGTATAAGAATAACTAAACGTATTATGAGTTTGTCATCAAAATTTGTCTTACATTGTATTTTCCTATTATTTGCTAACAATCATCTGATAGTAATAGTTATTTTTGGTCTCGTGTAACGTGCAGGTCGATATCAATATGAGCTGACGACCAATGTAAGTAGAGATTTACTTGACCCCCACTGAGTCAGATTGTGACACAAGGTCGGTTTTTAATGTGGGGAACCGAGTGTTTTCACTCGGGCCACTGATCTAAGCTGGTCTTAGCTGGTCATAGCTTGTCCAATCTGGCCAGAGCTCGTCTAAGCTAGTTATAGCTGATCTTAGTCATAGCTTGTCCAATCTGGTCAGAGTTCGTCTAAGCTAGTTATAGCTGGATATCGTACGCCATAGATTGTCAGAGATCGTCAAAGTCAGTCACCACCAATGTAAGTATATGGATATGGAAAGCGGAACGAGAACAGTTTGACCGCGTAGATTAAATACACTTCGAAATTCATGATGGTTTCCCGGATCAACAAGCACTTGAAGAAGACTAGATGTCACAACTGCCGAAATGTCGTGACGACAACAACAATGATAAGGAAAATCGTCCGAATGAGAATAATGTGAAGAATAAAAGCCCGTTTAATTTTTATTGGATTTTTCCAATTTCCCAATAAGATGTCATCCATCTGAATCAGAATTGTGGATAAACTGTTCAAGTTTCGTGTTTTCTACCATTTTTGTTTAAGTATTTTTATCGTCTCAGTCATTATCAAAAACTGGATGTTGTCAAGAATTTATTGGCTACATCTTCCATTTTTTGGAATGTTAGAATTCGAATATAATGGACTCTCCCATCGGTTTCAACGTATGAGGTTCTGACAGCTTAATTGATCCGGTTATGAAATTTTGTGTGATAATCTTAAGTGGCACTTTAGACCCGCTAGTGATTCACAAAGGAGGCCACATATGGAGCAAGAGTGAGGATTGTGGGATGAGATCACTATTAGATTGTCTGACCTTTTAGACCTTGCTCTCGCTTTCTTAACTGAAAACTGCTGAATCCACTAAAACACATTGGTCTCCATTCTACCTACTCCAAGGCTAAGCGCTCAAGGGTGCTATGTGGTATATTGACAGCTGACAAGTGGATAAAAATTAACGAATCAACGTAAACTGCCAGAAAACCCACACAAGTGATTTGATTAAAGTGGTGAAAACTTCTGCAGAAACATCCACACTTTTCGAAACTATTGAGACACTCAGTCAGTGCAAATAAATGCCACAGACGAAGCAGACAATAGACAAAATTCGAATATACACCTGTCGTATAAGTAATGTCATGTCTCTCGGAACTTGACCGCACTGGAAAAGAGTGCATCAGATATGTCATACGTATTATTATTATTATTTTATTTCCTTTGATTTCTGGTGTGCACACGTATCTTTCCTGGTCCCACCAAGAGACCTAAGGTCAGAAATGGCATCATGACATTTTCTACTGAGCAATTTAAAAAAAATATATTTTACATACATAAAACCCTTCGTAAAATGTGGGCTGTACTCGTGAGAACAATTTCTTGTATTTCTTTAAGGCATGGGCTTCCAGGAATCCCTTCAATTAGTTTACTGGAATCTTTTCCAACCAATCCGAGGGCTCCAATACAACAGGGATTGTTGATGTTCCCATGTGTCACATTTTTGAGATTTCGATTTCAAGGTCCTTGCATTTTGATAGATTTTTGAAGGTCTTCAAAGATACATTGCAGTCTGCAGGGACTGCCATATCAATAAGGAGGCAATTTTTTTGTTTGCGGTCTCTAATAACAATGTCTGGGGGGTTGGCTTTGATTGTTCTGTATGTATTGTGTAATCCCATAAAATTGTTACAGGTCCTATCTCCGTAACCGGGTCTGGTGGTATTCATACCAGTTTCCTTCCCATAGAACTTGCAGATTTTTTCAGTGCAAATATTGGCCCACTCTGTCATGCCGGATATTCAGTGGCTGCCAGTACCGTGCAACCTGATACAAGATGATCGATCTTTTCTGAATATTTATCACAGAATCTGGATTTTGGGCTAACACAATATTTTAGTATGTGTGCTTGATAATTTCTAGTTAACAAGCATTAGTCCTGTACAGCAAGTATAAAACCTTCAGATTCAGATTTTAACCCTGCACTATGTAACAACTGATGGGTACGGGTCTTGTCTACATCCGCTTCTTTGGTACGGGCAGAGTATTGACTGTGAAGCGGTTTATCTTGCCATTGTTTCTCTATCTGGTCGGTTGCATTTGCTTTATTATTATTTTAAGACATTTTTTATGTATATACGTTCATTTTATAGATACAAATATTTAAGTAAATGTTATGTTTATAATAAACAGGATTAACGACATTTACCAGCCATAATGTCCGATAAATTTTTATAGAAAATATGCGTACTCCAACAGGAATCGAACCTGTATCCTATACGGAACCGCCATATAGCCGTGCTTTTGCCGATTTGGCCACAGAGGAGTGTTTCGGTTAGCAAGGTCGATTTTACTGTTTTTAACCCTAGAACACTAAACATCAATTAAAGTTACACCACTACTAACCATGGGTATATCGTACCCGATTTTGAAAATATAAAAAAAAACTATTAAATATAAATCTTTATTTGAAATATTTTACATGCAGGCACTTCAAACTTTGTACTTTGAGTTAACATTAATAGGATTTGAAAAACATATTGTTTAGGTAAGAAAATCAGGTACTGAAAATTGTAATTAAAAATAGGAAAATTAGCGATATTGGTGGAATATGTATGAAAATTTGAAAAATATTGTCACGAAAATTTTGTCATATATATACTGATTTACTAAGAGTAACTTAGTTGTGGCACAAGGCCAAAATTATGGGGCACCCAGTGAGGATCGTACACTTTACTAGTCGTAAGTGAACTATCGAGACAAACTTTCCAATCATTACACCACATCGCAACAGGTTTGAAATATATATATATATATATATATATATATATATATATATATATATATATATATATATATATATATATTATAAAGAGAAAGAACAGTAAGATATATAATCTGGTGTTATTAATATTTTTATTTTTACAAAACAGTGCTCAATGCAAATCTACAGAGCATAAATTTTATAAATTTACTAATTTAAAAATATGTTACAAAAACAGAAACTAAAAACATGGTAATTCCTGTGTACGGATGGAACCATATTTTTAAATATATATATATATATATATATATATATATATATATATAATTATTTATTTAAAAATATGATTCCAACACGCTACATAAGAGTTATCATGTTTCAAAACAAGAGCCGAAAACTTCAATATAATTATTTGAATTAAATTGAATGAAAGTAAGCTCTGTTCCATCTTCAAGCGATTTTTTTTTTTTTTTGGGAATAACTTATTTCTGAAATTTACGTGTTTGAATAGCATATTCCTTATTGAAATCAAAATTTCCATGGCAACGGCTAGAGCGATTGTTTAAATAGAAAGGGATGTAGGGTGTTAATAATTTGTATCAGTATAGAGTTACATTCACAGATGTCAAGTCAGGGTAAGGTTGGGATGTCTAAATTTAAAACGGAAGATGATTTCGCCTAGTCTGGTTTACGTGTCTATGGAGATTTATTTATTTATTTATTTTATTTTTTTCTGAAAGGGTTTTGTGTATAAAAAAAAATATTTACCTAACGTGTTCTTTCCTATTTTCTATATATTTTCACACACACACACACACACACACACACACACACACACACACACACACACACACATATATATATATATATATATATATATATATATATATATATATATATAATTTTATATTGGGAGAGCAATCTCTCTTTTATACAGGTTTCATTGATGACGAATTGTTGTAGACTGATGCTGTTTTCCTTATTTTACATCATATTTTGGGTGTGATTCGTTTTTTGCTTTTAATTTCCCACGTATGTTTAGAAATGATTGTGCTGTTCGCGTATTTAATATTTACAAACGATATTTTGTATGCGTTGTTTCTATATTATATGTAGATATATTATATCCCTGATATATATATATATATATATATATATATATATATATATATATATATATATCTTATACAATAGGAATTAAGATTACATTAGGTTAATGATCATTTTCACCTTGTAAATTGATATAAAAAAGGGTCGAAAAATGGAAAAAAGAAAAAGAAGAGAACTAAAAACAAGGAAGTAGTGTAAGTCTGGATATGAGGGGTGGTTAGAGGAGAAAGTAAAGTAAAGGAAAGACGAAAATAAGGGGGAGAAGAAAGAGAGAAGAAATGGCCTATTTATTTTAGACCCAGTAGCAGAGAGAAGTCAGTTCAGGAACCCTTCATAAATCTATTAACACAAATAATATTATATTAGATAAAGAGATAAAACCATTTATATGAATTCAGAATTAAAGTTATATTAAAATAAACAATATATCCTTCTTCATTTGGCCAACTTTATCTCAATAATTTATCATCCATTGACTGGTTTGAAAAATCCTTGTAAACTTTATTTCAATTTACAAAGGGAAAATGATCATTAACCTAATGTAGTCTTAATTCCTATTGTATAAAAAATATGTTGCTCTGTTTGATTAAATCATTGTGCTCTCTCTGTGAATCAATTTTAATATTTAATATTCTATATTTTATATTGTATTAATAGGATTCAATTTGATTATATACCAACGGATTATTACCTATATACATATATATATATATATATATATATATATATATATATATATATATATATATATATATATATATATCAAATAAGAGAAAGAACAGCGGGAGTAAAATTCCACTGTTCGTAGCCTTTACTTTTAAAAAAGTGCTCAATACAAAGTAGAGCAATATATTATTATTTTTTATTATAAAAGATTATAAGAAAAACATGTTGAAATCGTTACACAAAAGCTTTAATGTTTCAATACTTTGATTGTACTTCTTCAGTTACTTACCATAGCCTGAAGAAGCAAAATCATAGTATTGAAACATGAAAGCTATTGTGAGCGATTTCAACATTTTTTTATTATAATGTTTATAATAATATATATATATATATAATATTTATTTAAAAATATGATTCCAACACGCTACATAAGAGTTCTCATGTTTCAAAACAAGAGCCGAAAACTTCTATATATTGTTCATACACACACACACACACACACACACACACACATATATATATATATATATATATATAGTGCACCCTCAGTAAGTGTTGGGGAGCATAAGGAACTTTGAATTTGAATGAATAAGAAATCAATTTGACTCTTCCTTTTGCAACCATTACTTACTCTTCGTTTCTGTATGACTGGATGCACAATGTGGGAGGCTATAAACGAATTCGATGTCTGGCAGATGAACAACATCACGAAAATGTCAGTGCTTCATTATAAACTGTGTTTGGCTATTTATCCTTCCACTGCCGTGCTGACCTCGGAGAATATCAATCTGAACCATTTGAAAGGCCTTCCTTTGATTATCGTTTATTTCACCACACAAAGCCGACTTCTGTTGCAACCTTTGGATGCTGTCTATTGTGAATGCTATTTCCGAATATCCAAATGACATTTCGTTTCATATCAACCTTATAGGGAAGCTTAACATCTTTTCTTTAAAGCGAATAGAAAGACTTTATGGTTAGCGTTTATGTTTCCAGTAGACGACATGTCGACAATTGTCAAAATTTCATTTTTTTTTTCCTTTCAAAATCGTGAAAAGATATTTTTTTTATGTATAGAAACTCTGCATCCGTCTCCGAGTAGTTTTCATTCAACTTTCAAATGGTTCAGATTGATATTCTTCGAGGTCTGCACGGCAGTGTCGTCTGACAAAATAAACTGAGTGTTTCATTTTTATCGCTCAGCCCCCAAATAAACAAAATTCCACTAGTTATTTATTCACGAATTTCATTTTTACATCTGATCTAATTTTCCAATTAACGAGAAGCGCAAATATATTTTCAAACCGTGGCCCTGAAAGAGTTAAATAAAGATAGGAAAGGTGTTGAAATGTTTTAGGCTTGATATCCAATTCAGTAAATCAAGATTCTTTTGTTTGGTTATTGAAAAACTTATTTAGAAAAATGGGACAGACCGAGAACTTTCCAGTAAATTATACATATTTGAAATTTTATTTGAGGAAAATTAGAAAATTTTAAGTTTACTTAATCTAACTGGAAACAAATATTACTTTTTTTTTAGTTTTTTAGCAGAAAAATGTAATTAAAAATAAGAGAAGCATTTCTTAACCGCACTGACTTGGCTTTCAGGTGTTAAATGACAGTATTGACAGCTTAGGTCAGAGGAAAAGTTATCGGACGGAAGCATGGAAGTGACATAATTTTTTTCGAATCTTAACTTATTTAACTACCCAGTAATTTTTTAAATTAACAAATACTTTCAGCAATCTAATATTTTATTGATTTTTTATAGCCTTACGTTTGGAGATGCTTTTTAGAAAAGTCAAATTTAAAATACTAACATAAATAAATTGAAAATTTCATAACTGAGGGTGAGATAAAAATTTCATAAACGACGTAGCTATCATTTTTACATACATTTCTTATGAACTTTTATGGTATTATTTTTATTTATTATTAATTTTTATATTTTCTCAGTTATATAAAATTTCATAAATGAGTTAATATAAAAATTAATAATAAATAAATGTAATACCATATAATTTCATAAATAGAATAGGTACTTAATAGGTACCTCTTTCATTTATAAAATGTTATTTTTTATGTGTAAAATTTTAATATTAATTGTTATAATAGGAAAGTTATAAAATGTGAAATTTTTGTATTAATTATGTAATCATTTACACTTATTTTACTTAATCATACCCACTAACAACAGAAGTGTCAAAATAAAAAAAAATTCCTATGCAATTGATTTCAGGGTTTTGTGAAAATTTAGTGGCTCTTAAATGGACCGTTTTGGTGTCCTTGAAAAGGGCCATTCTTTTGTTTGTTTTCCACTATTTGTCTATAACTGGGACCCTGACAGGTACTACCACTCCGGGTCAAGGTGAACTTGGGAACAACAGCAATTAAGAGATGATTCCACACTCCTCAAAACCTCCAACCTAACACTTGGAGCCCTTGCTGCCGGATGTAGTTGGTCATACTCAGGACAGGTTGTTGGATTATTTGGTCAGGTCATCATTTAGGTTGCAATTTTCCTTACAGAGTTAGTTCCTGCATAATATAATCGGTGCCAACTTATGTGAGGGGAAGTTATTGGACAGAAGTGACAATTTTTTCGAATTTTAAGTGAACCAACACAGTAGTTTTAAAAAAAAATGAAATACAACAATCTAATAGATTATTGATTTTTTCAGATAATATTTCTGGAAAAATAATATTTAAAATACTGACAATAAAATAAATTTAAAATTTTATAAGTGAGAGCGAAATAAAATCTCATAAGAATTATTGTTATAATAGGAAAGTTATAAAATGTGAAATTTTTGTATTAATTATGTAATCATTTACACTTATTTTACTTAATCATACCCACTAACAATAGAAGTGTCAAAATAAAAAAATTCCTATGTAAATGATTTCAGACTTTAACTAAGATGTCTAAAGCCAGAAGTATGTGATTCCCTTTGCATTCATCCCTAGAATTGAAACTAAAGTAGAAAATAATTACTAATTGCCCTATGTGTCTCACTGAAAAACAATAAATTTTCTGAAGGAATATTATTGCCGTCGGGGGAAACAACTGTTAAAACGCGTGACATTTTAATGTTATGTCCGATTATCCATATATTTGGCAAAAAACAAACGTTTTTATGCACACTCAAAAACAATGTTAAATTCTTTTTTAAAATACAGGGGTGTCGCAGATTGTGATAAGCTTTCAAATTTATGAACTGTAAAAATAGATTTAATTAATAACAGCATTCTCTAAATTCTATAGATTGAAGCTTAATTTTAAAATATTTAACAACATTATCACATTTTGTATTTAAAATTAAAAAAAAGAAATTCTTGTAAAAATTTATTTTTTATTGGAAAAATATTTTGGCTTCAGACAATAATATATACAGGGTTTCCATAAAGTTCGTGTGCACTTTAAAAAATTTATAACTTTATTTGTATTTGCGATAGAAATAATCTGTAAAAAATATAAAGTTTAATGTACTTCGTTTCAAGTATAGCTAAAATAACTAATGTGATTTCAGGCATTACTGTAAATCAGTTGGCAAATGTTTTCCGTGAACTTCAAAATCGTATTACCCTTTGTATTGCTAATGATGAAGGACATGTGGAAACTTAAATAAAATTTCAATAAAACCTTAAAAAATATAGATTTACTTCTTTCTAATCCTTTTTACAAATTATTTCTATCGCAAATACAAATAAAGTTATAAAATTTTAAAAGTGCACATGAACTTTATGGACACCCTGTATTATTAATAAAAGCCATTAAAAGTTTTTCTAATTAATAAAAGCCGTTAAAAACCTTTCTAATTAATAAAAGCCATTAAAAGCCTTTTTAATTAATAAAAGCCATTAAAAGCGTTTCTAATTAAATAATGTCTTATTTTTATTGGGTTTTGTATGTTATAATTCTGAGCTTATTTTCGCTAACGAAGTGATTCGATTTTGCAAACACAATTGATGATTTATATTCTTCAAAGTCTTCTTTTAACTAATATAATCAATAAAAAGCACGTCGTCAAATTTCTTGAGTTTTCATAAAATTATAAAAGCGGGGGTAACAGATGAAAAAAGAAATATTTTTACTATGACTTCCTAAAACAAAAATGTCTAAAATAATTTCGTTCATTTGTGACTAATTTCTGAAAGTTTCATTAAAATCCAATAATTATCTGATTTTTTGCAAGAATCTTTTGTTTTTTCCAAAACAATGTGTCTTGACGCCAAAAAAGACACTAAATTTTCTAAGACGAAACTCTGGCGGACCCGTTGACGCAAAAAACAAAATTTTTAGCCAAAATTTAAAACATGCTAGAAAGGATAAAAAATTTAATAAACTAATCAAAAAATACTTTATTGTTTCATTTTGACGATAAAACTTTGTTATCATCAAGTTTCAAGCATTTTTTCATCACGATATGCTGATTTTTTAGTGAATTCCTGGAAATACCTATAAACAAATCATTTCGACGTCAAAAGAAAGCCTGAGATAAAATTTTAAGCAGTTTCAACATGTTTTATTAAATGTTTTGGATTTATTATAAAAACTGCAGTCTGAAGTTATTATGCAAAACTAAAATATCACTTTTTATTTCAATAACAATCTAATAAAATCATCAACAATTGATCAAAACCTATAAGAGAACCAATGACAAACATATTGAGAAGTCTTTGAAACACACACATCTTAATAACTCTTCTTCTCAATAACAGCCAGCAAACCAATGATTTTGTTAATTTTTTTTTTTACTTCATCAGGTTCAATTAACTTTATTACTTTTTCATTTTCATTGAGAGATCCTTTCCATTAGCCATGTTTCAACATATATTATGGAAAAAAATTGATTTTATTAAATTTCAGTTTAATCTGCATCATAACTTCAGACGGCAGTTTTTATGATAAATCCAATAAATTTAATAAAAAATGTTGAAACTATCTAAAGATTTAACCACCTGAAACATTAATAATAACTTTATTAACATGTTAAAACGACCTAGAAATTTAACTCAAGTTTTGTTTGATATCTAAATTAATCGTTTAAAATTTGACAAAATCTTTCCAAAACAAATTCGAGTTATTGAGGCTTATGTGATTTGCATAATAAATTCAGACCGACTGTACATGAGCAGACTGAGATAGATAGATAGATAGATAGATAGATAGATAGATAGATAGATAGATAGATAGATAGATGTGAACGGACTGATAGATAGATAGATAGTATTATGCGGTCCACCCTTTTCTGATATAAATGGACTCGTCCTGCTGCCATAAAATAGCCACAGTCAGTCAGAGTCTGAGAGTAGAGGAACAGGGTGGAGGAACAGAGTGGAAAGTACATAGACACTGTGATTGAGTTCACGGTAGAAGTCAGTTACAAGGACGCCCGACTCTAAGGAAGTTTACTTCGAGACTGTATATAGCGATCTTTGATTAATACTAACCGGCGTTCCTGGATTTTACTAACAGCATTGCCTTTTGTATTTTGTGTAAATACATTTAATTTCTTAGCTTAAATACTTGCGTTTGTCATTTTTCACGCGGAATCCACAACAACTTGGCGAACGAGGATTCGAAACTCACGCGGATAACCCACAACAACTTGGCGAACGAGGATTCGAAACTCACGCGGATAACCCACAACAACTTGGCGAACGAGGATTCGAAACTCACACGGAAAGAAAAACTTTTCGTACGCCTAACAACAAACAACTTGGCGAACGCACGCGGAAAAAATAATCAACAAAAGAAAAATCCTTCCCTCGTCGTTCAACAACAAATTAGCGACAAAACAATTTCGGGGAGTAAAAATACATAAAATTGAGTTATCATGGAAGATTTTAAAAATATGTTGGTAGAACTGATAAGACACCAAAATGAGCAACAATTACAAATGCAGAAATACCAAAATGATCAACAGTTACAGCTACAAGAAAAATGGCAAAAGCAATTATTACAAACGCAAAAGGAAAATCAAGATAGACAAACAGAGCTCTAGGAACTAATATTGAAAGTAGCGGGCAGCAAGCAATCAGATATTGAAAAAGAAGCAACATTTTCGCAAGACAGTGTGGAATACCATAGAGATTTTCAAATATTCTCTAGATGAGGACAAAAATTTTGGAGATTACTTCAGAAGACATGAAGACATCTTTAACATAGACTGTCAAAATTGGACAGAAGCAAAAAGGCTACGTCTATTGCTTAGAAAATTAGGAACTGAAGAATATACAAAGTTCGTGGATTATATCTTGCCAAAAAAGACGAACGAATTAAAATTTGACGAAGCAGTGATATGTCTTAAAGAACTCTTCAGCCCCAAAACATCACTCTTCCATAGGAGATGGAAATGCCTTAACCTGGTAAAGGGCGATAATGAGGATTATTCCGCGTTTGCCGCAATCGTAAATAAACATTGTGACGACTTCAAACTAGCGGAATTAACACCGGACAATTTTAAATGTCTCATCTTTGTTCAAGGACTAGTTTCTACAAAAGATAGCGAAATGCATAGAAGAATGCTTGCAAAATTACAAAATGAACCGGGTCTAACATTACAGCAATTATCAGAAGATTGACAGAGATGTTTAAGCATAAAGTAAGACGCAATGGACATTGAAGAATCAGCTGTTTCTCATATACGTAAGTTAAATAAAAGTCTACGTTCTTCACCCTCCCCGGAAAGAAAACTAAAATTTTACGACAATGACAAAAGATTCTCACCCTCCCCGGAAAGAAAAATAAAATATTATGATAAGAGAAAAAATACAACATACAGGACAAATTATGACAGATATCGAAACAAATATAAGCCCCCTCCATCAGCATGTTATCGATGTGGAGGATTACATTGGAACAAGGATTGCCGCTTCAGATATAAAAACTGTCATGAATGTGGAAAAAAAGGCCACAAGGCACCCCAATATAGAAATAGAAAAGATACTAATAGAATAAGAGCTACAAGGATGAATAATGATGACAACACCAATGTAAGGAAATATATAGAACTGGAAATTTCAAACACAAAAATTAAATTACAACTGGATTCGGGCTCCGACCTCACGATAATCAACTTACAGACATAGAAAAAACTCAACAGACCTACCATGCTACACACTTAAAAAATTGCCAAGTCGGTTACAGGCAAACGAATAAAATTTGAAGGAGAAATAATAGTGAATGTTAAATTTCACGGCAAAACAAAAAAAAACTTAAGATATACGTCATGAAAGATACTGAAAATTTAGTAGGTATCGAATGGATGCAGAAATTCAACGTTTGGGACCTACCTATCAACTCGTTTTGCAAAACGTTAAAGGTTGAACCATCAGATACCATAAAACTGAAGGACGAATTATACAAGCAATTTCCTGAGGTATTTTCAAGTGGGTTGAGACGATGCAACAAATTTAAGGCCAAAATATAATTAAAAGAAAACATCCAAACAATTTTCAGAAAGAAGCGAAATGTACCGTTTGCTACTATAGAAAAAATAGACAAAGAATTGGAGAGACTTGAACAAACTGGGATTTTATCTAAAACAGAGTTTAGTGAGTGGGCTGCGCCGGTGGTTTACGTAAAAAAGAAGTTAGGAGAAATTCGCGTATGCGCAGATTTTTCGACGGGACTCAATAAGGCAATAAAGGACCACTATTACCCACTACCGAGCCCAGAGGAGGTATTTACAAAGCTCAACGGCGGTAAGATGTTTTCAAAAATAGATCTTAGTGTGGCTTATTTACAAATCCCAGTACAAGAAGAGAGTACGAAAATCCCTTGCATTAATACGCACAAGGGATTGTATAAATTCAACAGACTACCATTCGGAGTAAAAGTTGCTCCTGTAATTTTTCAATAAACAATGGACATAATATTAACTCCCCCCAAATAGGGATCTAAGGAGGGGGGTATTATGGGGCCCACCTTTTTCTGATATAAATGGACTCGTCCTGCTGCCATAAAATAGCCACAGCCAGTCAGTCTGAGAGTAGAGGAACAGTGTAGAGGAACAGGGTGGAGGAACAGAGTGGAAAGTACATAGACACTGTGATTGAGTTCACGGTAGAAGTCAGTTACAAGGACGCCCGACTCTAAGGAAGTTTACTTCGAGACTGTATATAGCGATCTTTGATTAATACTAATCGGCGTTCCTGGATTTTACTAACAGCATTACCTTTTGTATTTTGTGTAAATACATTTAATTTCTTAGCTTAAATACTTGCGTGTGTCATTTATTGGAGACCGATTTTTCTCGCGGAATCCACAACAGATAGATAGATAGATAGATAGATAGATAGATAGATAGAACAAAGAAATCTTATAACATCTTTTGATCGTCAATGAATAAAAGGCAACATGAAAGGCAATGTCCACAAAAAATCCAAAACAAACATGCGTTCTTTAATGGAACATATTTTGTAAGTTTGGATAAAACCATAATTATTAAGCGACTAAAAGAAATTTCTTTAAAAATTTAATTCATTTGTCTGTGTGTATTTAGACAGCAGTTTGTCATTGATATATGTTTCATTAAAAACGACAAACATATTTTAAAAGTTTTAGTCAATTTCCCTTCTTTTTTTTCCTTTTTTTTGCATGCAAAAGAGCGTGTATTTCATTTCAATGAATATCACTATTGCCCCAATGGTTGTGATATAGCGTTTTCACCTATACTTCTGGATCCATCTGTGACGGAAATTGGATATGACAGAAGCATTGTGGGAAGCGAATGCCAGCTGAAGTAACATCACATCTCCAACCGGAGACGGTAAAGAAAAATGTTCTAACGTCAAAGTAATTGTTAGGAAAATTTTCCCCTGAAGCAAATCGGTACATTTAAAAACGACATTTTACTTTTGCTGTCGAAACACAGGGAAAGATGGCAAAATGTTTTGGAAAAGTCTTTATCATTTAAAGCAATATCGTTCTAACGTTTTATATATATATATATATATATATATATATATATATATATATATATATATATATAATGTGTGTGTGAAAATTTTTTAAGAGTTAACCTGTAGAAAAAGATAATATTTATAAATGTAAAAGACAATAGGAAAACGAAACGCGTCGGCAACTATTACAGTTTTCCTATTATCTTTTAAATTATATATATATATATATATATATATATATGAAGAAATATAGTCTTAAGGTGTGCTATATTTATGGGATAAAAGTGCTCAATGTCAGAGATAGAGCGTGTGTAAATATAAAAGTGAACATAGAAGTCAACACTTAGAGGCGGCAGTCTGTTTCATGCTATATGCATATAGCATGAAACAGACTGTCGCCTCGAAGTGTTGACTTCTATGTTCACTTTTATATATATATATAGATAGATAGATAGATAGATAGATAGATAGATAGATAGATAAAAGTAAACATTGAAGTCAACACTCAGAGGCTACATTGTTATTGTGTCTAACATGAAGCAGCCTGTCGCCTCTGAATGTTGACTTCAATGTTTACTTATATATATATATATATATATATATATATATATATATATATATATATATATATATATATCTATATAAAGAAATATAGTCTTAAGGTGTGCTATATTTATGGAATAAAGTGCTCAATATCAGAGATAGAGCGTGTGTAAATATAAAAGTGAACATAGAAGTCAACACTTAGAGGCGAAATACTGTTTCATGCTAGACGCAATCATCAAGCCTGACGATTATGTCTAACATGAAGCAGCCTGTTGTCTCTGAGTGTTGACTTCAATGTTCATTTATATATATATATATATATATATATATATATATATATATAGGATACAAATTATTTCCTAAAGGCATTATGAAAAATAAAAAATAAGAGATAACACTTACAGAACAGACCAACCGGTTTCGTTCCCAAGCTCATCAGGGTCAACTGGGAACAATTTAACAATTATTGCAATATATATTGACTCACACAGACACCCTACATACGATTAAAACATTAAAAAATGAAATGATTAATGGTATGAGGGGGAAAAATTGGGGGAGTGTGAGGGGAATGTATGATACACACTAGAGTCTAATAACGTGAAGCCCAAGGAGACAGTCTTTTTGCTTACAAAGAGACGGCTCCCTGGACCGAATATACAGAGACTCAAGTGCCCGCAAATGAAATGGAGAGTGCGAACTGGACAGTACAGTAAACCAATTTTGACTGAAATCCTTCGCACAATCCCTGCAATTTATCAAATGTTCAGTGATCGCTGACCCGGAAGTATTAACCAACTGGCTCTTACGGGCATCCGGATTAAGAACTCGCAATGGGACATGCTGCCTGATCCTACAATCTAAACGTTCGGAAGTCTTTCCTATGTAGTTGCTACCGCAATCACATTTAAAAGAATAAATCACGGAAGAAACATGATGGGGAGGAAGAGGATCCTTACGCATAGAGGGAAAGGCAGAACGAGTTACAAAATGAATCCTTAGTTGAGCCAAAAAATAGCACAGATGGACAGCAGACAAGAGCCGCCTAGCCACAAGCTCGCCCCGCGAGCCAATAAAAGGAAGCCGCAAATAAATAGGACATTTCTGAACTAAATATTGTTTTTCCTTTCGAAAATTAATAATCTTATCACGCATGACACTATCAAGAGTATCACTAGGATATCCATTTTTTAATAGCGTGCATCGGATAAAATCCAATTCTTCATCCAAATATTGTTGACTGCAAATCATCAAGGCCCTATGAGTTAAGGACTTGATGAGATTGATTTTACGCTTTCTGGGACAAAATGAGTTGCAGCGCGTGTACAAACCAGAAAACGTTGGTTTAAGAAACACCAAAATTTCTTAGATAACGTTACCTCCGCACACAAATCGTACACAATAATTATCATCATGGGGAAAGGTGAGGAACTATCAAATTCGAAAAAAGAATTGATCATCAAATATTGGAGGGAAAGCAAAAGCTATAGGAAAATAGCAGATATCCTGAGTATACCATTTACTATTATAAGTTCCGCAAGATTTCTCCCAGATCAATGAGAAGAATTCAAGACATTTTTATGTTTATAAATTCTTTTTATAGATACAAATATTTAAGTAAATGCTCTGTTTATAATAAACAGTATTAAAACATTTACCGGCCTGTATGTCCGAGAAATTTTCATAGAAAATCTTTGTTCTACGACAGGATTCGAACCTGTAACCTATATTCTCCGTGGTTCGATCGGTTAAGAGCACGTCAGGCTAAATGATGGTTCCGTATAGGATACAGTTTCGAATCTTGTCGGAGGACGAATATTTTCTATGAGAATTTTCTCGGACGTTTGTATGGTTTTATTTTTATATATATATATATATATATATATATATATATATACACATCTCTACATACACTCTACATACACACATCTTCCAACCATCCACCTTCTATAATCAAACAGATACCAAAATCGATTAACCGCAGGCTCTCTGACAATTCCTCCAATGAATCCCTATTTAACAAAGCTAAGAAAGACTATGAAACAGCCCTAAAAGATAGCGGATTCCCAGCAATACTCACATACTCACCACAGAATACAAAAAAGGCCAACAGAAGAAGAAATGTCATATGGTTCAACCCACCGTACAGCAAGAACGTAAAAACAAACGTAGGGAAAATATTCTTCAAACTCTTACACAAACACTTCCCAGAATCAAGCACCTTACACAAGATATTCAACAAAAACACAATAAAAATCAGCTACAGCTGCACCGAGAGCATGGCACAAATAATAAAAAAGTACAATAGGAAAATTATCAACAAACCACACGAACAAATTAAACCCACGTGCAACTGCAGAATAAAGAACGAATGTCCCTTAAACGGAAATTGTTTAAAAAAAAACGTAATATACCAAGCCACGATAAAATCACCAGATAATGAAGAAAAAGTATACATAGGAGTAACTGAAGGACCCTGGAAACAAAGAAATTATACACACAAAACATCTTTCACAAATAGTAAATATGCAAACAGTACAATGCTTTCTATGTATATCTGGGAAATTAAAAACAAAACGAACATCACACTAAAACTATCTTGGAAGATAAGGAAAAAATCATCAGCCTACAATAACCAATCAAAAACTTGCAAACTTTGCTCGGAGGAAAAAATAGCTATCATTACTTTCCCCGACCAAAATAAATTATTAAACAAAAGATCCGAACTCATCTCAAAATGCAGACATGAAAATAAATTTTTACTACGTAACCTAAAAAATTAAAAACGGAAAAAATAAAATAAAAACAAATAAATATACTAATAAACAAAATAAAAAAAAAAAATAAAAAAAATAGAAATAAAACATAAAAAAATACTATGTTACTTAAAAATCGAAAACCGAAAAGAGAAAATATACAAGTAAAATAAATTAACCTAAATTCATCCAAGTAAATAAATAAACAAACCAATCCCAAATAAAGATAATCAATTAAAAACTGTTCCCGCCAAAATAATACTTAGAATGAACTACAACAATCAACCCCAAAACTGAACAAATAGCTTTAATTAAATTCCCAAACCAAAACAAAACTGTTAAATAAGTGATATAAACAAATTTTTACTACGTTAATAAATAAATAAATAAATAAATAAAATAAGAAACAAAAATAAAAACAAGCAATATAATTTGACCTAAATAGATAAACAAACGACTTCCGGTGAAATAACCGCCATAACAGAATACCCACAATGCACCACTAACCCGTATATTTATAAATAGCCGAGAAAAATAACAGCACATGTGGCCTGACGATTGCATATAGCATGAAACAGACTGTCGCCTCTAAGTGTTGACTTCTATGTTCACTTTTATATTTACACATGCTCTATCTCTGATATTGATCACTTTATTCCATAAATATAGCACACCTTAAGACTATATTTCTTTATATATATATATATATATATATATATATATATATATATATATATATATATATATATATATGCGTGTGTTTGTATATCTGTTGGTATATATGTATGTTTGTGTGTTTAGTTTATATACGCATATGTATACATGCACATGTGTACGTATGTTTAAGTATGTATGCATGTGTATATTTATGTATATGTGTATTTGTATATATGTGCTTGTATGTATATATATTTATATTTGGCTTGTTTATTTTTTACGTCGCTGTGTGTGTTGATATATTTATACTTGCTTCTGAATGTGTATATATAGGTATGTGTATGTGTATATATATATGTAGGTATGTGTAGACATATATTTGTGTGTATGTGTGTGTATATATATATATATATATATATATATATATATATATATATATATATATATATATATATGTGTGTGTGTGTGTGTGTGTGTGTGTGACTGTACACTTATATCTGTAGGTAGTTCTTATTATCTTATTTTCTTTCACCTAATATATAAGGCATATATCGACTTATATGATTAAAATATATATTTTTATAGATATTTATGTGTTTAGAATTTTCGTTTTTTATATATTAGATAATGTTATTTTTAACCATTCTTATCTTTGTATATTTGCCCGTATAAGTTATATTTTAATAAGTGGTTAGCATTTGTTTAATAACACTTTCGGTCTTGAATATTTCTTGGTTGTGTTATCAGATTGTCTAGGCCAATGTATGTGGATGTGTGTAGATGTATTTATCGGTGTCTATGTGTATGGAAAATGCATGCACATTTAATTGTGTATGTATGCATGTGTCTGTGGAGATGTTTCCTGTCTCGTCACTTTTGTGTGTGTGTATATAACTAAATATGTCTGGGTGCTTATGTATTATAATCTGAGTGTGCTTGTATTGTTTTACGCGCGAGGTTAGGACCCCATTCACACACTTGGGATTAAAATGTATACATTTTGTCGGTTAGACCAGCCAACATTAGCGTCTATTCTAAAGTAATTTCAATGAAGAAATAAATTGAATAACATACGTATTTTTCTTTTCTCCTCAGTAATTTTATAATGTTAAACTTACTAGAGATTAAATTTTTAATTTTAAAATTGGTAATTTTTTACTTTTAATTTTAATATCAAATTTTATCATATAATTTAATACTTATTGATTAGAATAAATTCTTTTTTAATATACCCCTATTTTAAAGCTCTGAATAGCTATTATAACCTTACTTCGTTGTCAAGTTTTTTTAATTTTCCTATATTTGTGTTGTGATTGGTCATTATAGCTTTTGTAACAACGTTTTCCCCTTGCGAAGGGTTGTTAATTAATTTGAAACTTTTAAAACCATTTATTTAACATTCAACATCATCACTTGATAAGACACTGGAGGTGTTGAAACAAAATGGCTATTTTTGTAGTGAATTTATAACATATTTATGTTATAATTTTTAAATAAATAATTATATCTGCTCTACTCTGTATTGAGCACTCTTTTAAGAATAGTAATTTTTGGTTATTGGAATTTATTCCGTATACACCAATCATATACTTGGGTATATATATATATATATATATATATATATATATATATATATATATATATATATATATATATATACTAGAAATATACGTGAAAGTGCTATTTGAATATTCTGATGAATCTTAATTCTTAAATTAATGATTGAATAAAGTCTACGACAATAAAATATCAGTAGAAATTCCCTCATCAGCATCATTAAATATTTGAGCTTAACTTTAACAAAATAATGCAATGACAATCAAAAATTTGAATGCTGGTCATTATTTAAAGAAATAAGGGAGTAAAAATAAAAAGAATTTGAAATTAACAACTTTTTCTATTTCACTGAATCAGACGTTAAATACTTCTACCTTCTTTCTTTATTTCTTTCATTTTCTTACTGAAACTAAATAGAATTTCTCATGTCTTTTCCGTCTTTACACACGATAGACCATTTTTTACGAGATATTGGCAGGAAAAGTTAAACACTTCTATCTTCGCGTTTTTTGCTTTCATTTTCCCACTGAAACCAGATAGTGCTTCTGATTTGACTTTTCCGACTTTCCAGGTATAGATAGATAGATAGATAGATAGATAGATAGATAGATATGAGCAGAGGCTGCAATAGATAGATAGATAGATAGATAGAATGGTGTGCACACGAGCATGTAAGTTATTGCCTCTGATTTGTCCTTTCCGTCTTTACACGTGAACAAAACGGAATGCTTCATTATTTATGAGGTATTGGCAGGTAAAGTACGTGCTAAGAAACTAAGTGAAGAAAAAGCAGAATTATAATATATATATATATATAGAGAGAGAGAGAGATAGATAGATAGATAGATAGATAGATAGATAGATAGATAGATAGATAGAAAGAAAGAATGGTGTGCACGCGAGCATGTATGTATTTATACGTATATGCACATATGTGTAGAAGTATGAATGTGTGTGTGCCATCTCCTTAAAAATCAATGAATTCTTTGTAACTACTTCTTTTTGCACAGAAAGACAATTCTCTGATTTCTAGAAGACGTCCAGTTATTCTATTTATTGGCTAAATTCTTTGAAATTGATTCCACACTGGTTTTGGAAATGACAGAAGCAAAATGTGTTAAGTGGGAATATCAGGGGTTGTGGGTAGGGGCGTAAATTGAGGATTTGCTTTTTGGTGTTTTACAACCAGAAAAAGAAAGAAACAACCAACACGAAAAGGGAGAAGAACGATGTGAAGTAAACTGAAGCCAATGCGACTTAAATATTAAATGCGCCATACGTAATGGCTGCCATTAGTTTACTTATTGTGGGCTAAGCTAAACTATTTTTGGTTCAAACTTGGCTTACTCCAAGTTCTCAAGATTCGACCTATTGACTCTGAGAAGATTTTAAAAAGAAGAAAGATTTTTACAAAATGAAAACATTAAAAGAAAGAAAATTTAAAGAAAAAATGCCGAACAAATTATTTCTAGCAATTGAGAAAACATTGTTCTTTCAATTAAAAGTTAAAATGTCTGGCGGAGTCTGGAGAATTTACAGAATTATTTTATCGCATTATTTGATCCTTTCTTTGTCTCCTTTATGAGTTGAGTGAAAAAAAATGTTCTTGTTTCATTGGATTTCATTGTTATGTGACAGTTTGTTATAGGCAATACATCTCTCGCGAGAAAAATGATTATTTTTTTTGCTTGATTTTTTTTTTTTTTTTTTGGTACGGTGCTGCTGTCCTGATTGGTTTGGTCATCTTCGTCGTTCTTGTAGGGGGAAGATTTCGTTACACGACGAAAAACAATGGATCTCGTTTGCAGCTAAACTCAGATGTATGAGCATTTTAGTTTTAAACCATTTTTTTTTATCATTTCATTCCAAGCAAAGCAATAAAGCCATTCTGACGCAAGGGATTATTGAGTGTGAGAGAATTTGAGAAAAAGAAAACACAATTAGGGAGAAAGAAAGTAAAAGAAGAGGAATTAAGAAAACAGTAAGTAGCGATTGACATTGTATTTACAATTTTCAAGATCAAATTTGACTGGAACGCAAAAGCCAAAAGACAGTTCCACAAGCGAGAAGTGCGAGAGAAGAAATTGTTGTTGTGGTTACTTCTAGTTATTTCAACTGTAAAATGATGAGATCTCACCGCCAATCTAGTACTGGGCTTCAATTCATAAAGTCTGGATACCACTGAAAAAGCTGATTAGAATAATTACCATGGAAATATTTACAGAAAAGGCTACGTTAGGTCAGTAGGAAAGTCATTAAAGCCGAGATACCAGGTCGGGGCCAATGATATTGCAGATTATTCTTTGGATTTTATCAATCAACAGACCAGGTTTGACAGTAACATTCGCTGCATGGACGAATGGTAAACTTATAAATGTGTAAGCTAGATTATGGCGACAAAGATTGTCTAGTACGACACAACCAACTTTCGTAGCAGCAGACTTTGCAATTGATTCAACATAATCTTTCCACTTCATACCAGCAAAAAACGTCAGCTGAAGAAGATGCAATCAGTCACTCTCCTCTGGAGGTTAACATCAGCCATGCTGATGGGAGGCAAAAAAAAAAGGTTCCCTAAGACGATTAAAAGAGAGTAATTTCCTTTTGGGGAATGTTCAAATTAACAGGCCATTTCTTGTCCCAGTTAACAACAGATTGAAGGCCATTGTTTTAGATCAGCTGCCAATTTGACCTTATCGAACCGATTAGAATATACCCTTAAGACAGGATTAAGTAGTTGCATTGTCATCATAGATACCTAGTTGAGAAGTAGATGACATCGGGAAGGTCGTTGATGAAAATGAAGAACAACGTAGGTTCAAGAATAGAAACCTGGGGGACACCGGCATTAATGTAAAAAGATCTTGGTGTCCAATGCTGAATCATATTTACATAGGTCAAAACATAGCGCACGTTATGGAATCAAACAAAATTTCATTACTAATTACAACTGACTAAGGTCTATAAAATTGTCATCGATAATGGATAGAAGCTAAAACTTAATATTTAATGCATTGACTAATGGTCGACATATAAATATGCAAGAAAAATTTTGGTGAGAAGATGCAGTGAAGCAATTTTCTTGCAGCAGACTTAAAAGTTATTCAATATAATCTTTCTACTTTATGTCAGCAGAAAACGACAGCCGAAAAAACTCATGGGGGAATTTTCTATTCATTTATTGATTTGTTTATATTTTGGAATTCGGAATGAAATAATTTAAAACTGATCTTGACCAATCTGAGAAAAGGGACGATATTCAATTAGCCTATTATCGTTTCCATTAAAAAGAAATTATCAACTAGTCGTAACGTTATTGTGTTAACCCCACTTTACTTTGGGACTGACACGAAAAAGAAGAATATTTTATCAGCGTTTAATAAAGATATTTATCTAAACCTAAACGTGAATAGAACGGTTAGCATAAACACAAGGTCCTTTCCTATATATACAGGTTATGTCAGGCGGACTTACACATATGGTTAGTGAAATAGGGCTAGATAACTAGCACCTTTAAAACCCTCGGCAACTGGTATCGTGGACTTACCTATCTGGTGAGTGGAATAGGGTTAGATAGCTTGTACCTTTAAACCACTCGGCAACTGTTACAGTTCGCGCCGGAGAGAATTTCTTCTGTATTACTTCGGTGCAGGTCCGGTCCCTTTTCCGGTGGTGAGATTTTTCTGAACCCACGTGATTTGATTAACCAATGAGAGACCGCCTAACATCATGTGACCTATATCTATATAGAGGAGCAGACGAATTTTACAAACCCAACAATCTGTTTGATTTATCGTCCCCAGGCAATACATAACACGTCGACATTACATTTCCCCAACAGATAACGGAACGTATGCTAAACTGTTTTATATTTAATAAGGACAACATGAATAACTTTGCCAGTCGTTCAATGTATTGACCAGTATTCAGTGATTAGATGTAACACCATGCATATGTCACATGTGACATCACGTGACTGGTGCCCATAAAGAAGAATCTATTTAAGACAAAAACGAGATTGACAAATTAGATTTCATAGAGCTTTTGTTGAATTGATGAATCGATTGGGTTAGTCTAGGGAAATAGAATAAGGTAGAATATGATGGAGTTTTCTGGTTTTGCTAATTTCAATTCATGAGCTCAAATATATATCAAAACTCATCCTGTTATTAAATTGTGGAAACCTATCCGATTATAAAGCAGTGCAAGCCTGGAGAAGTATGAACCCCAAAGAAAAACATTTTAAACATATGAATTCCATCAGCATTGTACACAACGTTGCTAGATTCATTTTATTACATCTTTTTAAGTCACATCAGAGATTTGCATAGAATCCCATATTTGCTTTTGAAAATTTCATGTAATGGCGCTGCATTGCTTGCCTGAAGAATTGAAAATTCCGCATTTGGGTCTTTTATTGACTTATTTTAAATAAAGTCGGGGCTCAGGTTGAACAAACATAAAGTTGCCAATGAAGCTTGAATTATCTGTCTATATTTCTGAGATGAGGTATTATGTACACTATTTACATTATTCGGACTATTGTCCTCATGTTTGTCGCCATATTGTTGTACGCTCCGGCCTTCTTCAGGTGGTTGGAATGTCTGAAGCCTTTATTTCGCTCACTGGGATAAACTGTTCTCGTTCCACGTGTCATGTCTAATGGGTGTCACTTATCAGTTACCTCCTGTTAATTCACCTCTCCAAGTCATCCATTGGATAAAGGCGTTGGTTAGATCCAGTGACAGGACCCAAAGAGTGTGAGTTCAATACCTGTTTAAGGCGGTTGAGAAATTTGTTATCAAAAAATATTATTATTATTTTATATAAAAATATTATTATTATTTTATATAAAAAATATTATTATTATTTATTATTAGACGCTAACTAGAAAGTCTAAAATGCGCTATTTGTATTTGTCATATTTTTTACTCGGCTGTCTTTTATTTTGTTGAAATCGTTTTTAATGGCAACTCTTATATCATCATGAGCAAACGTAGATTGGAAATAAGAAATAACCCGACGGTAAATTGCTATTTGACTTTGGACGTGTAACCGATAGGCGATGCTTTAATTAGCCATATTGTCTTTTCTTTGCTTCTATATCTTTGCAAGTAATGCTGGTTCCAATCTCGCAAGGAGGTCTTCTTCTTCTACTACTACTACTACTACTTCTTTTTTTTCATCTCCTCATTCTTCTTCTTCTTCTTCTTCTTCTTCTTCTTCTTCTACTACTACTACTTCTTTTTTTTCATCTCCTCATTCTTCTTCTCCTTCTTCTTCTTCTTCTTCTTCTCTTCCACAGACTTCTTCTGCTTCTTCTTCTAATACTACTACTACTACTACTTCTTTTTCTCCGACTTCTTCTCTTCCTCCTCTTCCTTCTTCTTCTGCTTCTTCTTCTACTACTACCACTACTTCTTCTTCTTCTTCTTCAAAATGTTTATATAACGGTTGTAGAATAATGAACTGAAAGTTAAGCCAAAAAGCAGCTGAAATAAAATAAAGAATTACTAGCTAAATGTTTATGGTGTTGCTTCATCCAAGAAATCTATTGTTGATTGGATAATTCACAATCATTAAGCTTTGATTCCTTTTCGATCAGTTTGACGACTTAATTTTCTCTTTATTTATTTATTTATTTATTTATTTTTCCTTAGATTTGACATGGAATTATCAACAACATGGAGCCGGACGGAAGCAGCAGACATAACAAGCAAACATCCCGCAGACACCGGTTTGGTATTGTACAACGTAAATACCTCATCAGAGACAACTTCAATCCTTCAAGGAGCACCAACTGTCATGGCACTGGTTACCTCCGCCCTCTCTTTCCTGGGGGCCTGGCTTATTCTTTACACATTCCTGACAATCGTCGAAGTTCGAACCACTGGACGCAAAATTCTCGTTTACCTAAGTTTCACACACTGCTTCCTTTCCATGGGCAACATCATTGGTGGGGTGGCACTTATTTATCATGATGAGGATCCTCTGAAAAGTGGTTACGTGTGTTTCATGGCTGCAGTGTTAGTTGTTTTTACTTCCGTGTGCGGAGCACTGTGGACTGCGGCACTTGGAGTATATATCTACATTTGTTTAGTGTGGAAATTCTTGACTTTGGCAAATAAAATGGTTTGGGTTTTCCATCTTCTCTGTTGGGGAATCCCTGGTAAGTAAAAGTTTTTTTCTTCTTCTTAACGCAAGTAAGTGAAGAGATTTTATTTATCGACAAATGTATTATCTATCCCAGTCTGTTCATATCTATCTATCTATCTATCTATCTATCTATCTATCTATCTATCTATCACAGTCTGTTCATATCTATCTCTCTTTGTCTATCTATCTATCTATCTATCTATCTATCTATCTATCTATCTATCTATCTATCACAATCTGTTCATATCTATCTATCTATCTATCTATCTATCTATCTCAGCCTATTCATATCTATCTTTCTATCTATGTCTGCTCATATGTATCCGTCTTAATGTCATTCTCATCCCATTCTCTCCCTCTCTATATCTATTTATCTTTCTCTGCTCATATGTATCTTTCTATCTTAGTAAGTTTCTATCTACCTAGCTATATATATATATATATATATATATATATATATATATATATATATATATATATATACATATATATATATATATATATATATATATATATATATATATATATATATGATTTTCGTAGTTCACTGTTACCAGCAAACAGAATTTTTTTCTCCTGATGATGGCCATGTTGGGCAAAAATATTCGAGGAATCTAACTGAAATAATAATAAAAACGAAAGAATAATAATATACAGCCCAGTATGTCTGAATATTTTAATTTTTTTAATATTTTTTATTGTTCAATATATATATATATATATATATATATATATATATATATAGGGCGTTCCAATAACTTGGACTGATTTTAAATGTGAATTAAATTTAAGCGTCTAATGATTTTTTTCTTTTTCTTTCAGATTTAACAACTTAAGTCTTTGGCAATTTCAACCATGAAAAGATTAACAATCAAACAACGTGTTAAAGTTATCGAAGCCTATTACGGAAATGGACGTTCAAACAGAAATGCATTTTGCGCAGTTCGCGATAATTTTGGTCAACATAATCGACCAACTGAGAGTGCAATTGGAAAAATTGTACGAAAATTCAAACAATCTGGGTGGGTGGCAGATGTGAAAACATCATTGCTTGTTCGTTTACGCCGTTGAGATGAAAACATTGCTGCAGTGCACGAGAATGTGGCCGAAAATTCAGACACCTCTATTCATCATCGCGCGCAGGAATTGAACCTCTCTACAACAACGTTACATCAAATTTTGATAAAAGATTTGTCTCTACACGCTTCCAAAATTAAATTGACACAAGAAGTGAAACCTGCTGACCATTTGAAGCACCGTACATTCGTTAATTGGGTGCATGAGCAAAAATATCCTCTTTAGTGATGAAGCCCATCTTGCATTTGGGCTGATGAAAATCCAAGGAAGATTGTTGAAAAATCACTGCATCTACAAAAAGTCACCGTTTGGTGTGCATTTTTTGCTAGCAGAATCATTGGACCGTATATTTATAAATTTGAACGTCCATTTCCGTAATAGGCTTCGATAACTTTAACACGTTGTTTGATTGTTAATCTTTTCATGGTTGAATTTGCCAAAAACTTAAATTGTTAATTCTGAAAGAAAAAGAAAAAAAATCATTGGATGCTTAAACTTAATTCACATTTAAAATTGGTCCAAGTTATTGGAACACCATATATATATATATATATATATATATATATATATATATATATATATATATATATATATATATATATATATGTAATGAAAAACAAACTACTTTAATATACCATTACGATAATTTATTTCACCTAAATCCTTTTTTAAGGATTCAGGATCATCAGGTAAAACTTCCAACAACGAATTGAGAAAAAAAATGGGATTAGAAATTGGTGGGTAGTGTCATTTTTGTAATTTAATAGAGGGGGTTGAGAGTGGTAGTTAAACAGACAATATAAAGTATAGGGAGGGGTTAATTTTATATCTCTCTTAAGTCTGTTTTATATTGGAGTAGGAGGAGTGACAGAACCTTGACCTCTTTAGATGGTTAATAAAACGGAAATGAATTGTAGAAAATGTATACAAGCGAGTCTTATGGTAAAGAGAGAGATAGGGGGAGGGGGAAAGAGAGATGGAGTTGTTATAATTTTGTTTTAACAAAATTATGTAAAAGATAGTTTACAATGTTTGATAGAAAATTCGATGTCTGAAAAAAATTTTGTTATTAACTTAAATGTTTAATTTTTTAAGTAAATAGTTTCAGGACTAAATATAACTATTATTGTAATAAACATATTTATCTAGGACATAAAGAAATATTTAAAATTTTAATAGTTTATTCACCCGACTAATTGTATTTCCACAATATAAAAAAAAAATAAATAAATAAATAAAATAACAATAACATCTATTTTAATATTTAAAATTAATTTATGAATGTAATTTATTTATTATATTGGTAAACTAAATTAAAGATTAGGTTTCATTATTTAATAGAATTTGAGGGTAATATTAATTTTCATTTATTCATATATGTCTCACAAATGTATTCATGTGATAATCAACTTCAAAAAGATCCTAATACAAGCCCAAAGAACAAATCTACCTGTAACTGCAGGGAAGGATCTGTCTGTCCAGTAGAAGGAGTATGTTTGTCCAAAAACATAGTATACGAAGCTACGATTTTCCCCAAAGAAAATACTGAACATAAGAAGATCTACATAGGTATTTCTGCGGGAAGTTGGAAACAACGATTTTACAACCATCGCCAATCCTTTTATAATGAATCAAAAAAACACCAAACTGCACTTTCAAAGCACTATTGGGAGTTATTGGAAAACAAATTAACCCCACAAATAGAATGGAAAATCGTCTCAAGAGCCAAAACTCCGATTAATTTCAGAGACCGATGCAATTTGTGCATTATGGAAAAAATACTAATTATAAAACATAAGGATCCGGACATACTATTGAACAGACATAATGAGTTGATTTGTAAATGTAGGCATAAAAATCACCTCATTTTAACAAAGTATGTGTAGATATATAAATAGAAAATATAAATTGTTTTAAATGAATATATGAAAATACTGACACTGTGCTCTTTGATTAATGTGTTGTGGAACTTAAAATTTGTTATTTTTTTTGTTTTTGTTTTTTTTTTATATGTGAACTTATTTAGATATATATATATGAACATTATAGATAAGGGTAACTATGTATTTATATTGTGGACACATATGTATGGTAGTATGGATATATATGTATAAATAGATATACACGTGTGTGAGTATAAATATACTAATATGAAGCATGTTTGAATACTGAATATTTATTTATTTTTTTTTTTTAACGTGTATGCTGCATGGGTGTGGATGTATATGTATAAATGTTTTTATGTTTGTTTTGTATGTATATGTATATTATATGTGTATGTACGAGTATATGTGTGTGTACATGTACTTAAACATGTGTGTTTTTATGGATTTAACTACTTGTAATCTATATATGTATATAGACGTAATTACCTTAGAATGTATATTTGGTAAATGTACATATGTATATGTATATGTATGTATATATATATATATATATATGTATATATGTATTCTTTTTATATTTTGTTTTGTATGTAGGGTTTTGTGCTTATATATGAATGTATATCTATTTAAGGGTGTGTATGTGTATATGAGTATGTCTCTATATATATGTATATATATATATACGGATGATTAAATGGTTAGATTAATTTTTTGATATATAGATTTGTATATGGATATATGAATTGTATATGTATGTATATGTGTATATATATGTGTGGATGTATATATGTGTGTGTGTATGTATATATGTATATATATATATGTATATGTGTGTGTGTGTGTATGTATATATGTGCGTACGTGCATGAATTGATTTTAAATGAAATATTGGGTCTTTCTAATGACATTTTAAATTTATTTTCTTAATTTGTAATGTCCTTCTTTTGTAATATTCTATAGTTTAAATTTTGTTTTCTTCTGAAGGGAGTTTCATTTCTAAATTTATAATTTAAATTTAAATATACCTTTCTTTGACTATTAATAATAGTAATAATATTAGCTAAATTCCTTTAAAATGAAACACTTCCGAAATCACATCGATAAAATTAAATTTTAACTGTGAAATCTATATATATTTCAAATATTAAAATATAGATAAAGATTGTAAAATGTATATATAGTTTATGTACGAGGTTAAATGAATTTTTGTGTAAATTATCTCAAGTGTTTCTATGTTGTTTTTTTTTTGGGGGGGGGGACTTGTTAATGATCGTATGTATGTATGTATATGTGTATATATATGTGTGTGTATGTATATATGTATATATATATATGTGTGTATGTATATATGTGCGTACGTGCATGAATTGATTTTAAATGAAATATTGGGTCTTTCTAATGACATTTTAATTTATTTTCTTAATTTGTAATGTCCTTATTTTGTAATATTCTATAGTTTAAATTTTGTTTTCTTCTGAAGGGAGTTTCATTTCTAAATTGATAATTTAAATTTAAATATACCTTTCTTTGACTATTAATAATAGTAATAATATTAGCTAAATTCCTTTAAAATGAAACACTTCCGAAATCACACTGATAAAATGAAATTTTAACTGTGAAATCTATATATATTTTGAAAGATAGATAAAGATTGTAAAATGTATATATAGTTTATGTACGAGGATAAATGAATTTTTGTGTAAATTATCTCAAGTGTTTCTATGGTGTTTTTTTTTTTTTTTTTTTTTTGACTTGTTAATGATCGTATGTATGTAGGGATTCACATGAATACATTTGTGAGACATATATGAATAAATGAAAATTAATATTACCCTCAAATTCTATTAAATAATGAAACCTAACTTTAATTTAGTTTACCAATATAATAAATAAATTACATTCATAAATTAATTTTAAATATTAAAATAGATGTTATTGTTATTTTATTTATTTATTTATTTTTTTTTATATTGTGGAAATACAATTAGTCGGGTGAATAAACTATTAAAATTTTAAATATTTCTTTATGTCCTAGATAAATATGTTTATTACAATAATAGTTATATTTAGTCCTGAAACTATTTACTTAAAAAATTAAACATTTAAGTTAATAACAAAATTTTTTTCAGACATCGAATTTTCTATCAAACATTGTAAACTATCTTTTACATAATTTTGTTAAAACAAAATTATAACAACTCCATCTCTCTTTCCCCCTCCCCCTATCTCTCTCTTTACCATAAGACTCGCTTGTATACATTTTCTACAATTCATTTCCGTTTTATTAACCATCTAAAGAGGTCAAGGTTCTGTCACTCCTCCTACTCCAATATAAAACATACTTAAGAGAGATATAAAATTAACCCCTCCCTATAATTTATATTGTCTGTTTAACTACCACTCTCAACCCCCTCTATTAAATTACAAAAATGACACTACCCACCAATTTCTAATCCCATTTTTTCTCAATTCGTTGTTGGAAGTTTTACCTGATGATCCTGAATCCTTAAAAAAGGATTTAGGTGAAATAAATTAGCGTAATGGTACATTAAAGTAGTTTGTTTTTCATTACATATTAGCTCTGTCCTAACATTGAGCTCTCAGGATTTCATCCTCTTTGGATTTACCAATTCGGTTTACCAAGTTCCTTATAACTTAACTATTATATATATATATATATATATATATATATATATATATATATATATATATATATATATATATACAGAGATAGATAGATAGATAGATAGATAGATAGATAGATAGATAGATAATATTAGTAGTCAATAAACATATACAAATATATAAATACATATATATATATATATATATAAAATGTATAAATATATATATATATATATATATATATAAATCTATATATATAAATTCCCAAGAGGATAGAATCCAGGTAGAACTCGATGTCCAGGACAGAGTATGAATATAATAAAAAAAGGCTCAAACACTAATATTCCATGGTTATAATTTATTACATTAGAATCGTAATCACGATCCAATTCATCAAACCTACAAATTAAAAAAAATTCGGAAAATATAACTTCGGGTATAAAAAAACAACATTTTGGTGAGAGTGTATGTGTGGGAGTGGGAAACAAGTGTGAGAGGGAAATGCAGGAAATCTCTAGAGAGAGGGTGTAATAGAAGAAAGAAGGCCTAAAGGTGAAGGTGGAGATTAAAATTCAACAGAGAGAAGTTTTAGAGAGAGGAGTTAAATAACGGTTTAAATGAGTGAGATACACATAAATATGAATTATTTTTCGATACATAAGATTAGAGAGAGAGAGGAAAAAAAGATGGGTGGGGGACTAAAAACGAAGGTCATTTATGAGAGAATCGGTTCTCTTATAAATGCCCTTCGTTTTTAGTGTGCATTCTAGGAGGTAAATTATGTTACGACTTCTACAGTTAGAGTCGTGGTAGATTTTGAAAGTAGATTTAGTGACTGAGCTAGTGAATGAATTCGTGTGTCTAATGTGGTTGCAGCATAAACTTCTTTTGTTGTGACATGGTTAGGAAAATCCTGTTGTTTTTGTTGTTAGTTTATTAAGATTACCTTGTCCCCTGAAATGTGGTTACTACCTATGATTTCTTTTAGGTTCTTAGGTCTACGATATGATAGAAGGCCGGGTTCCTTAAACAATTTTTTTTTTAGGTCTGGTTTGAGATGTAGTATTTCCCAGCGACGTTTGATTATTTGGGATAGTGGAGGCAGAGTGGGGTTGAAAGTGGTTACTAGAGGGATGCGGCTAGATTTATTTTTAATCTTGTACATTAGGGTGTCTTCTCTAGGTGTGGAAATTGCTTTATTTATTTGTTCGATGATTAGGTGTTGTTTATAGCCACGTGTTGCGAATTGACACTCCAGATTTTGAGTGTGTTTATTTAGTTCTTCATTGTTGGAACATATCCTTCTGTACTTCTGCAGAGGGGTAAGACCCCCATTCCAAACGAAGCGTCCTAGGCAAGACGATAAACTACATCCGACAGCAAGGCTTCTGATCAAGAGGTTTTGAAGAGCATGGAACCACCTCTTAATTGCTGGTGTTCCCAGGTCCACCCTGACCCGGGGTGGTAACACCTTTTAGGGTGTCAGCTATAGACAAATAGTTAACTCCCAAACTGGGGTCAAAACACTATCAAAGTGTAAAAATAGATTTTAATACCCGCAATATATTTTTGTAAAAAATTATTACCAGCAATGAATTTTTGAAGAAAACATTATTACCAGCAGTAAATTATTACCAGCAATAAATTATTACCAGGAATAAATTATTACCAGCAATACATTTTTGAAAAAATTACCAGCGATACATTTTTGAAGAAAAAAATATTACCAGCAATAAAAATCGTGTTGGCATTAAATAACTCATTGAGGTGTTGATATGCCGTAAAACAAACCAAACTGAACCAAACTACCTCAATCTATTCAGATGCATCTATCTATCTCTCTATCTATCTCGTCGCGAATGGCAAATGAAGGTTCAGTAAAATAAAGTGGTGCTCAACTTCTATAGACAAGCATGTCTCTTCAAAGGCCTGCATGTGTCTTGTAGACTTTTAGATAGACGGAACATGTGGTTGACCCATTTCGCCTGAGTAGTTGAGGATCAATTGCAAAATGTTTCCGCGAGTGGACTGCAAGTCCTGCTTTACTGCGTACGATAAAGCCACTGTGGCAGGTAAGGCTATCATTGAGAGAAGCAGCACGCTGCCAACTTGCTTTAATATTTGCACGCAGTTGATCCCGATGTTCAAGTCGGCCTCGCCAAAAACTAAGTAGGACAGGCGCTCATCTCCTTCGCTCTGATGCTTTGTTTTCTTTTTCTAGAAAGAAAATCGGGCGCTGCAACGCTTCAGATTGTCTTTGAGATTTTTATTGGAAACGCAAGAGTGGCCTTCCAATTGACCCGCTTATTAGAAGCTGGCCAAAGAGGAATTGTTTTGAAAGTCTGTTATCGTTCATACGAGAAAAATGTCCAGCTCATTGTTCGATTTTCATTCGGAAGGCCTCGACACCTGTCATGTTGTATTTAGTCAGAACTTCACTGTTTCAAATGTAATCACCCAGTTTTCTGTTGCAGATCGTACGTAGGCAACGCATATGGAAAGCATCAAGTTGATTGATGTGTCGTCGGTACAGAGTCCGAGATTCTGCTGCACCATACAACTGACCTACTATATATATATATAAGTATATATATATATATATATATATATATATATATATATATATATATATATATATAAATATATATATATATATGGGGGTGTGCGTTTGTGTGTGTATAAAAAATTGGAAGTTTACAAAGTAGAAAAAAGTGTTGTGCTTTAGTCCTAAAGGACGAAACGCGTCACAGGAAAATTTTTGTATTTTGTCATAGTTTTGTATATATATATATATATAATAAAATATAATATATATATATATATATATATATATATATATATATATATATATATATATAATATGTATATATATATATAATAAAATATGAAATATATATATAATAAAATATATAAAATATATATATATATAATAAAATATAATTTATATATATATATATATAATCTCTATTTTTTAAGCGTAAGTTTGATGTGGCACAAGGCCGAAAGTATAGAGCACCCAGTGATAAACGAAATCAATATTCAGTCGTAACTGTTTTAGCGAGACAAGCTTGCTAACCATTACACCTTGCCGAGGTGCACAAAAGTGAATATATATATATATATATATATATATATATATATATATATATATATATATATATATATATATATATATAAACAATATATATATATATAAACAATAAAATCCAAACTCACCTCATATGGGGAATAGCCTATTTCGGCAGCCGAAGATATGTGTCTTAAGTTTTATCAACCCTTATACGCACACACACACACACACACACACACACACACACACACACACACACACACACACACATATATATATATATATATATATATATATATATATATATGTTAAGGGCTCCACCCCTTTGTATACAAGTGGACTCGCCTAGTGTGTACTTTTACTGCTGTTGGTGAATACCCGGGAGTGACAGTCAGAATGTGATACAGTGAAAGTGAGAGTTTTAGGTAACTGCTTTGTAGGAGTCACAGTTGCGAGCACTTAGACTAAAAAAGAAGTCATACTTCGATACTGAAATTCACAGATGTGTATATATATTATTATTGCTAACCGTATTACCATTTGTATTATTACGTCAACAAATTTATTATTTCGTTACTGCGTTTGTCATTCATTTGAGACCGGATTTCATCTTGAAATCCACAACAAATTGGCGACGAGCGATTCGATCTCACACGAGAAGAAGAAATAGAAAAATCCTCTCCGCGTCCACAACAAATTGACGACAAAGATTTACGAGGAGTAAAAATACGTAAAATTGAGTTATCATGGAAGATTTTTAAATTATTTTTGTAGAACTGGTAAAATACCAAAATGACCAACAATTACAAGTACAAGAAAAAATGGAAGAAAAATTGGCAAAAACAATTACTACAAACGCAGAAGGAAAATCAAGAAAGACAAATAGAGCTCCAGGAACTAATATTGGAAGTAGTGGGTAACAAGCAATTAGATATTGAAAAAGAGGCAACTTTTTCGCAAGACGCAGTGTGGAATACCATAGAGATTTTCAAATATTCTCTAGATGAGAACAAAGATTTTGGAGATTACTTCAGAAGACATGAAGACATCTTTAACATCGACTGTCAAAATTGGACAGAAGCAAAAAAGCTACGTCTATTGCTTAGAAAATTAGGAACTGAAGAATATACAAAGATCGTGGATTATATCTTGACAAAAAAAGACGAACGAATTAACATTTGACGAAGCAGTGACACGTCTTAAAGAACTCTTCAGTCCGAAAAAAACACTCTTCCACAGGAGGTGGAAATGCCTTAACCTGGTAAAGGGCGATAATGAGGATTATTCCTTATTCCACGTTTCTGAAAGCACTACCCTCTATACAAAAGCCATGGCCTAAAGTCGACAGACCGTGGTCCAGAATCCACGTGGATTACGCAGGACCCATTGAGCGTTACTACTATTTAAAAACAGTAGATAGTTTCAGTAAATGGCCAGAGGTTGCTAGATTTTAACACCCGACGACAGAAAATACCATAAACTGTTTAGATGAACTATTCGCGAGATTTGGCGTCGCGGATTGTTTGGTAAGCGATAACGGTACACAGTTTACCTCCAGTGACTTCAAAGAATTTTGTGAGACATATCAAGTAAAGCATATCAAGATACCTCCGTACCACCCGAGGTCGAACGGGCAAGCTGAAAGATTCGTTGACACACTAAAAAGAGCGTTAAAAAAAAGCCGAGGATGTACCGACGATAAAAGCGATACAACAGTTCCTCCAAGTGTACAGAATAACACCTAACGTGAACACGCCATCGGGTCTTTCACCAACGGAATTCATGTTTGCTCGGAGAATAAGGTCTGTGTTTGACAAATTATTGCCAAACAAGAACAAAAACCAGTATACACCTATTGTACCCAAGAGATCATTTCAACCAGGAGAACGGATGTACTTTAGGATGTTTAGAAACAATATGGCTTACTGGGAGCCTGGCACAATAATTAACAGATTAGGAAATATGATGTACACAGTACAAGGCGAGAAGTTTTCACATAGAAGACATATTGACCAATTACAAAAAAGACGGGTTGAGGAGCCAAGCTCGTCACCCGCAAAAATCGATGCTTTAATGAATGCAATCTTCGAAGCGTTTGAGATCCAAAGACACAGAAATGAGGTCAAACAGGAAGTGAAAATTTACCGAACCTCTGATTATCAACCACAAGAAAAAAATACTAACTCCCCTCAAAAGGGATATAAGGAGGGGGCTTTAAGGGGTCCATCCCTTTGTATACAAGTGGACTCGCCTAGTGTGTACTTGTACTGCTGCCGGTGAATACCCGGGAGTGACAGTCAGAGAGTGATACAGTGAGAGAGTGAGAGTGTGAGGTAACCGCTTTGTAGGAGTCACAGTTGCGAGCCCGTAGACTCAAAAGGAAGTCATACTTCGATACTGAAATTCCCAGTCTGTATATATATTATTATTGCTACTAACCGCATTTCTGAATCTACTAACCGTATTACCATTTGTATTATTACGTCAATACATTCATTTGCTATATTTCATTCCTGCGTTTGTCATTCATTGGAGACCGGATTTCATCCCGGAATCCACAACAATATGTATGTGTGTATGCATTACAGGAAAACCCGAGTTACAATTGCGTTTCGCTTTAAAAAATCCATTGACATGATTTGCATTTGCTGATATCTTATACATATATATATATATATATATATATATATATGTGTGTGTGTGTGTGTGTGTGTGTGTGTGTGTATATATATATATATATATATATATATTTGCATTTGATGATATCTTATACATATATATATATATATATATATGTATATATATATATATATATATATATATATATATATTTGCATTTGCTGATGTCATATATATATATATATATATATATATATATATATATGACACTATTTAGCTATGGTAATTCGTTAACTAATTAACCATAGAAATTAAAAATAGGAAAGACTTAAGGCGAGAAAAGAGCTATATCGAAAGATAGACCGAGCGACATCAAAAAGATTTTATTTTATTTACGAAGAAAGATACTTTTCGCACGAGACAGAAAATCCGTAAGAAAAAGCGAGATATGAGATTCTGTCAAAACTGATTAATGTCACGATAAGGGAGTGACGCGCTAAGGAAAACAGAATTTAGAAAGAAAAACAAAGCTAACCCACACATGGAGGCCATAAAGAAATTTCGACTTGTGACCACCGCGGTACAGGCAGAGAGAATCGATATTAGTTATCTTTCAGAGATATCATTTAATTTTAATTCCTGGGTCCAACGAAGGGAACCATCTAGTGCGTGTTAAAATTCTGGGATGAGGAAGAAAATCGTATTATTATTGCTTATTCAAATTGTTGACGTCAAACACAGCGTCGTCGAAAATGGGCATTTGGTGATAAGAGGATTAAGGCATGAGAAAAATAAAGAATTTGATTCTCAGGTAAAATACGGGCCTACCAGCTAGAAGTTAACTTAGCAGAAAAACCAGGTGTCGAGTTTTGACAGTGATTGATGATTCGGTAGAGAGACCCGACTAAGTGAAATTTGGGTGTCCCCAAAATGAAAGATGTGATAAGAATTATTTTGGCAATCTGGGGTTTGTAAAAAATGTTTTAACCGAAGGAAAAAAAAGGAAGAAAAAAGGATTTTGTAAACAAAATTCTGGATAATAATTTTAAGAGGGCCAGTCTAGCCACACCCACACTACCGAGAGATCATTGGTCAAGTGGTAGCATGGGTGATAGGTGGAGGTGACTGTATGAGAAAGACGGAGAAGTTGCTAACACCCACTGAGGGAATTGGTATGAGATACCAATGTGAGAGAGGAAGAGTCTAGGGGGATAACTCTCCTCCGACGTTCCCCCACGGACGAGGGAGAAACCTCAAAATGGAAAGTGATTCTTCCAAAAATGGGAAGTAATTAATTTTCCTGGCCTAAGAACAAAGAGAATTCTTGCTGGGAATCGAGAATTATCTAGCAACCCAAACTACGTCAGGCCCCACACCGGGTTTTGGTCGGTGCCCATATAAAGGAACGTCCCCGGGTAGTTTCAGAGTTCCAGTAGTTGATTCGCAGTTGCAGTCAGACCGTTGCCTCAGAGAAGCTGACCGAGAGATTTCCACGTCCTTTTCGACTTCCTACCAAAAGCAAGTTATATTGACGAACGACTTAAGATACCAAAACTCGCTTAGGAAACGTAAAAGTGTCACAAATCCATAGAAACCGGCTGGGAGAGAAACACACTCCTGTATATAACAGACGGATAAAGATAATTTGTTATTTATCAACATATTTGAACTTCTTGAGTTTGTTTTATTGCTTCTTTTACGTACGCTTGTGTGATATCACCTTTACCCCGGATTCAGCTTGCACTACGACCCGACGCCTGATTGATTTTGTCTACCTAAGATCAAAGTCATAACGTGGGTAGGTTAAACTTGAAATCAAAGTAGTTACTTCGGTAACCAGACGTTGGAAGTGAGCTGGGAACGACAAAGCTGGTATTGAACCGGGAACGACCAGATCGACCGGGACACAGGCTGGTGGCAGCGACAAAGAGTCAACCCCAAAAAGATGGTGGAAGAAACCTTACAGCTTCGCGCCGCAACTGATAGTTGACCACGGGCCGACAGCGCAGTGTCACATATTGGCGTCGCGACCAAAGGACGTCACATACTGCGCTGGAACCACCGGTTGGTGTCACACTATATATATATATATATATATATATATATATATATATATATATATATATATATGATATCAATTTTCTTTTTGTGACTATGTTGCGTTGTGAGAAATCGTTGCCATCAACCATAGAATATATTCATATATACATATATGTATGCTTATGCGTGTGTGCATGCACGTGTGAGCTTCATTATATACGAATAGGATTTTGTTTTTGTTTTACCACTTTTCTCTTTGGATTTTGACCAACAATTTGGTCTTTCACTCCTTGTACTGACATTTCTTTTTTTTATCAATTCACCTCATGCAAGGTGATAATATCACTAAGATACAAGAAGCTACTGGGAGTGAAAGCGAATGATAATACTTTAGTAGGAACCGTAACCCAATCCTACACAGGAAACAAGGAATAATCTATGATAATCACCGAAAAGTAAAATTGGATTCACAAGCAACGATCAAAAAAAAAACTGCTGCTTCTAAATAATTTTCGCAAGACAATCATCTAAAATCTTGTTATCTACGATCTTTCCGTTCTGGCTGAGACTAGAACAGCTGTTGGTTCGTGTCAGATTAAAGGTCATATAGATTCTCTAGGCTCGTTTACTTTTCTTTGAACGCCACTGAAATTTGTGGATCGGTTTTGCTTTTCTTTAGCGAAATAATTCAGGTGCCGAGGGCTTTAAAACAGATTACAAATGTTTCGTGCGAAATGCGTCATTTAAAAAACAGAAAAACATTTCATAACATCAGCAACAATTTGAAGTAAATGACAGAATTTTTTTATGTCAGCAATTTTTTTATTTTTTATCTATCTGCCATTATTTCATTAAAATTCCAATTCAGAATTTGGTCCAATTCGAAATAACGATTCAACTGCCCTCGCCATTTTCGGGAAAAAATTTGGATAAAAGAGGAATTAAAATATTATGAATTATTTTTTTTTTTTATATATTCAGATTTATACATTTTTAAAAAAACAATTTCAGTTGCTTCTCGTCCCAAATTGCTGCATACATCTACTTATTGTACTACGATGCACTGACATGATCGATCGATCGATCTATCTATCTATCTATCTATCTATCTATCTATCTATCCCATTCTGTTCATATCTATCTATCTATCTATCTATCTATCTATCTATCTATCTATCTATCTATCCCATTCTGTTCGTATCTATCTATATATCCCATTCTGTTCCTATCTATCTCATTCTGTTCATATATACGCAAGTACTTTCGACTGTACATTCAGTCATCTTCAGGCATGAAAATTATTTTGTTTTTGGTAAAATTCAGGTAGCATCCGAGACGAAAAAATATAATGCGAATCGAAATATGTTTTATTTAAACGTGTTATTGATAACGGATTCAAACTTCAAGATCTTCTACAGCTTATAATTTAAAAAAAAAAACAAGGATCATAACATTCGTCGAGTGATTAGTAGGTTAAATGCATCTTTAAAATTTTGAGGGACTTTATCAAGGCAATCCAAAGAATATTCATCTAAAAAATATTGAATATTACTTGCTCCCTTTACTTTTTAGCAGACTTTGAATTCTGACACTTTGTGTCCTACACAAAATGTTTTAACTGACCTTTCAATCACCTGATGAATATTCATGAACGTTGTCAAATTTATAAGCCTTGATAAACCAATGACATCCACGCCTCTTTTTATAGAAACACGTACAGCATAATAAATCCTACATTGCCTTGATAAAGTCTCTTAGAGGACGAAACGCGTTGGCTAAGTATAGATTTTCCTCTTATCACTTGTTATTCATAACTTTCTTTATATTTACTAGAAAATCATAATCTAGACGTCTATTCCTGTATTTAAATGTAAAATTTTGCAAGCCGACTCTGCACAATGCAATTTTTTTTAATCTCTTATAAATAAAGGCTACCAGAGACCTTATTAATGTTTTCATCTGTAATATTTTTATTATAGTCAGGGTTCAAATTATTCTAGTTATAACAGCAGCTTTAAGCTCTACATCCTTTTAAGTTTTAAAATCATATATTTATTTAAGAAATCGGAGAGCCGAGTTCGAATTCCAGTCGAATCCATTACATTCACTTACGTGCTAATACCCTTGGGAAAGGTATGAATCCTTTTCTTCTCGCCGCAGCTAAAAGTAAATAGCAGGAAAGACTGGGTTCTATAGCCTTGGATGGCAACTGGTCTACCGCAAAAAGAAATGGCAACCTACTGCGGGAAAAATCTGCCTCGTCAGTCATGTATCGAAAGATACATGAACGCCTACGCGTGTATCACGTATGACACATGACTAACTGATATTTATTTATTTTCTCATAGATATAGTTTTATCCGATGACACCATATCTGTGGGAAGGCATTTTCATTTGCAGCTTTTAATTACTGGATCTGGTGGATTGGCCTTTATATATCTGTCCTTAGAAATGGTAAGGACCCAAATTTTAGTGACCTCTCGGATTTATATGATTATTTCAGGATGATGTTTAGACAATTTTTCTGCATATGGTACACTGTAATACTGGCAGATCTTCTAGGGAATCTATTATTATTATTATTGAAATATGTTGGGCCGTAGAAAAGGACGGTGCAAGAATTACGATAAATACATTTGGCTATGAAGGATGACCCCGTAAATATTTTTGAAACTACTTCTTCCCACAAAAATTGTTCTCAAACCAGTGACATGATCGTGGCTTAAACCTACGAGTTCTGTTTATGTAAGTAGACATGAATTATAAAAATTTAAAAAATGTATCGATCAAGCAAAATAATATGGACGTTGATGTTAGTCTTTTGCTAAAAACCATCAATAAAAAAGGTCCTAAAATCGCCTTCCGTTCTTCTTTGTTCGTCCATTACGTGTCTATCAATCCATGGCGAGTGACATCAGTTTTGGTAAAAAGAAAGTCCATTAGTGAAGACGCCATAACGTCCGGGCTTTTACTTGGGTCGAATCTGCCATAATATAATCCTGTACACACGAGTAGACATGCCTTAGTCATTGAGTCCGGCAGGCAACAATAACAGGAGTCTTTGTTGTTTCCTAATTAAAAATTTAGCAAAAAACTGTAACTGTAATGTCTTTTACTAAAGAAGAAGGAACTTTTAATTTTATGAAGTGGCTTTATCTTAGGCGGAGATTGAAGATCAGAGTAATGGCCGACTGAGGGCGCTCACCTACCAGCGTCGTTTACGGCTCGTCGAACTTTTCTATTAGAGTTGGTTCCTTATCATTTTTAATGTGTACATGAATGACGTCATTACAAACACCGAAATCCTCAAGATTGCTAAGCTACATTAAAGCTAACCTGCTAAAGACACGTTTGCAGTGAGCAAGTCATGAAAGATGGATGACTACTAAAGCCTCTTGTGTTCGTTTAATTGGCCACATTCACTGGGGCGCCATAGAAAAGCTACAGAGATTCCTCTAAAGAAACATCTTATAAAGAGTGTTTCATTAAGACGGATTATATATAAGGGTGTTTCATTAAAACGGATCAAAGTCAGCAGTAAATAATGAGTGTTATTTGTGATAATTTATTGGATCATGTTAAAGTTATGGCAATTGTGTGAAAAATAATATCGCCCAAATGTCCGCCAACTCTGAAAGAAAAAGAAAAAAATCATTAGACGCTTAAACTTAATTTACATTTTAAATCGGTCCAAGTTATTGAAACACCCTCATAATCGGCTATATGCAGAAGATAATAGATACTGCTGACTGGGAGAAATGGTAACATAATATCTTCACAGTAGCTTGCCTGCTGAGTCGACAGGGAGATGTAAAATGCAGGATCTTCTCCTGAAGCTGATACTGAAAAACATTTCACTCTTGTGAAGGTCACTACCAATACACTTTCAGTAGGCGTGGAATCGCTTCCGTCAGTTTGGGGTGTCAGCTATGGGCAAATAGTTAACCCCGAAGCTGGGGTCAAAATGCTATGAAAGTGTAAAAATAGATTTTAAAACCAGCAATATATTTTTATAAAAAATTATCAGCGATCAATTTTTTAAGAAAACATTATTACCAACAATAAATTATTACCAACAATAAATTATTACCAGCCATAAATTATTACCAGCAATACATTTTTAGAAAAATTGCCAGCGATACATTTCTGAAGAAAAAAAATATTACCAGCGATAAAAATCGTGTCGGCATTAAATAACCCATTGAGGTGTTGATATGCCGTAAAACAAACCAAACTAAACCAAACTACCTCAATCTATTCAGTTCTATCTATCTATTAGGTTGGTGCAAAAATAATATCGTTTTTTTGACGTTAAAAATACGTCAAAAAACGATATTATTTTTGCACCAACCTAATATCTATCTCTCGTTATTAAAGTTGTCGTTGATAAAACCATGATTAAGGCGATATGTGCTACAAACTTTTAGGCAATAAGTTGTGGTAATTTTGTAGACGTGGAATTACCATTACTGTCCAACAGCGGAATAAACAAAGATCTACATGATCTCAGCGGTCAAACCGGCAGAAGAAGGCGGCGCCAGTCGGGCTGGCGTAACCAAGGCGGACCTTGACAAACTAAGCATCCAACAGCCCGATGCAACCAGGTTTGCCAGATCTCGCCGATCTGAATCTCCTTTGAGCCGCGAAGGAGGCGCTTCTGGTTAAGTCTGAGGGCTTCTCCGTTGCGCAGAGTTGTCCACCAAAATCAAATTCATGCGAATGGCCTCGTCAGAATCTATTCGACTACACTTCAGAAGGAGTAGACTGGGTCTTCACAGTCATGTCCGCCACCACCACCAGTAGGACTGTGGAATGGAATAGGGAGAGAGGATGCCGATCCAGATTTCCAGATGCGAGCAAGTGCCATCAACTTTATCATTAAAGACCAGACTGAACGCGACCAATCCCTGGATGCCCCCAACGGCGGAATTGGCAAACATTTACACGATCTTAACGACCAAACCGGCGGAAGAGGTCAACGCCAGTCGGGCTGGCGTAACCCACGGTGACCTTAACAGACCCAACATCCAACAACGCGATGCAATTAGGTTTGCCAGATCTCGATAGTCTCTATCTCCTTTGAGCCGCGAGGGAGGCGCTTCTAGTTAGGTATGTAGGCTTCTCCGTTGCGCCAAAATCAAATTCACGCAAATGGCCTTACCAAACTGTATTTTTATTTGCAGCTTTTAATTACTGAATCTGGTGGATTGGCCTTTATATATCTGTCCGTAGAAATGCTAAGGACCCAAATGCTAGTGACCTCTCGGATTTATATGACTGTGTCAAGATGATGTTCATACAATTTTTCTGTATATGGTACACTGTAATACTGGCAGATCTTCTAGGGAATCTATTATTATTATTATTATTATTATTATTGAAATATGTTGGGCCGTAGAAAAGGACGGTACAAGAATTACGATAAATACATTTGGCTATGAAGGATGGACTCCGGAAAGGTTTTGGAAACTACTTCATCCCACAAAAATGTTGTTAGTCTTTTGCTAAAAACCATCAATAAAAAAAAATGTCCTAGAATCGCCTTCCGTTTTTCTTTGTTCGTCCATTACGTGTCTATCAATCCATGGCGAGTGACATCAGCTTGGGTAAAAAGGAAATCCATTAGTGAAGACGATATAACATCCGGGCTTTTACTGTGTTTCATAACCATGTCCACCACCAAAAAAAAAAATAAAAAATGCAACTTGAAAAGAGGATGACGACCCCCGAGCAGTTGCCAAAAAAAAAACATTAACTGTATAGCTTACCAGCATGCTTACTTGTTTTTTTATATTTACCATGTTTCAATCGTCAGGCTTTCCGGACTTCTTCAGGTGATTTTTATCGTCGTAACGGTAACGTTACCAGAATTTTGAAACGCACCCTTTACTCAATCCACAGATGCAGATTGTTTTCATTCCGCATTCTATGCTTAGAGGACATTTTATGCTGGTTAAAATATCTTTTTTTCCCTAGCAGTTGTGGGTTCAATCTCTGAGTTTGGTACCAAAAGCAACGAATAATCGACTCCAAATTGAACATAACTGCTGCTTATTAGTTGATCAAAATTTACCCTTTATATTGAATATAGAATGAAAACAATGTACCAACGTAGGGATGAATAAATGGTTTAGTTTAAAATTTCAAGTAAATTACCGACGGCAACGACGATGACAGACATCTAAAGAAGAATACAACGGCCGAAACGAGTATAAGAACAAAGATGAAAGTGCCTGTTCGAATAGTAATTATCATAAATAATTGTTATTAAAACACAAACCATTATTAAAAAAATGAAAAATCATCTCTTTTTCACCTATATTCCATTTAATATTACACACACTGACATAATGTTTGTCATTTAGATTTTTGAGTTTTTCTCCGAATGTCGTTCATTTGGTAAACCCCACAAAAAAGAGGTTTGTGGCTTTTGTATGTGTGTGTGTGTTTTTTCTTTTCTTAAGTGAGAAAAAGCATTAGCCAGGATGCATACATACAGTCAACGACGAAATTATTTGTACACCCATCAATTTTGAATATTTTTATCCATTTCACAGAATCTAATGCCCGGATGATGTTAGTTTTTTTTTTATATGTTAATAAGCACAAAAAAGGGAAAATAAAACCCAATTTTCAGAACAATACGTTAAATATAACAAATTTGACAGGTGAATTATGCAAAATAGGAAAAGACAAAATTATTCGTACAGTATGAAAAATAGAAAATTTTTTTCAAAATATTAATAGTCAATAGCATGGCCTCTCATCTTTATAACTTGCTGCAATCATTTTCTAAAGATTTTGATGACATTTGAACAAGTCGTTTTTTTCTTCCATTCTTCAGTGGTTACGCATTCTAATTCCTGAAGGTTTTTTGGTAACCGACGATTTATTGGAACTTTAAATTCTTGCCATAGATTTTCAATAGGATTCAAGTCAGGACTCATTGAAGATCATGACAGAGCTGTAATCTTTTACTGAAGCCACGAAGTCCTTGACTGAGACGTATGTTTGGGATCATTATCTTGCTGGAAAGTAAATCGCCGACCTGGTAATTGTAGATTTTCATCCAGGATTTTGATATAGTCTTCAGATTTCATTATTCCTCTTATTGCAATTAATTGTCTAGTCCCCCTTGAGCTAAAACAACCCCAAAATATCACCGAGCCGCCTCCATTTTTAATGTTGCCACTGCGTTCTTTGAGAGGAAAACCTCACCTTTCTTGTGCCAAATCTTCTGTACATCATTATGTCCAAAAAGCTCAAATTTTGTTTCATCACTCCATAGTAATTGTTCCCAAAAGCAATTTACTTGGGCAAAATTAAACCGAGCAACAATGTGACAGGATTTGTGAAGAGGGGTTCGTCATGGTCGGTTTCCATACAACCCATTTCTATTTAAATGACGTTGTATTATGCGACTACTTACGCTGATACTCATCGCATCCAAACTTTTGGCGATGTTTTTAAAAACAATTCTTGAATATATATTAACCTCACGACACAGTTTTTATGCAGTGACAATTTGGGTTTTCTTCCACGCCCAAACAAATTCTCTGTCGTGCCAAGCTCTTTACACTTCTTTAGAACGGACTGTACCGTAGATCTAGGGATAGCTAACCGGTTTGAAACAATGTTGTAACTATTTCTCGATTTGTGGAATTCAATAATTTTCTGTCTCAAGTCAACGCTAAAATCCTTTGTCTTCCCCAATCGTGTTGTTAATGTAAGAATAACAATGGTGGCATACTATGCACGACGTGATGTTCTTTGCTGGAATTATTGCAAATATTCTAATGAAGAAATAGTCTACAAGGCTTCAACGATAAAATAATTATGTAAATTACTTATACTTACACGAATCAATCAATTTAAAACTATATTTTCTACTGCATGAATGATTTTGTCTTTTCCTATTTTGCATAATTTGCCTATCAAATTTGTTGTATTTAACCTATTGTTCGAAAAATTGAGTTTTATATATATATATATATATATATATATATATATATATATATATATATATATTGTGCTTATTTCTGAAAAATCTGGCATTATACGGGCATTAGATTCTGAGAAATGAATAAAAATATTCAAAATTGATGGGTATACGAATAATTCCGTCATTGACTGTATAAAGGCACAAAACATGCCGATTGAATCTACAAAGGCACAAAAATAGCAGAAAAATACACAAACACAAAGGTTGCTGCGTAAATATATCCTTTTTAAACAAAAATTCTTTTCTGTATATTCACGCTTTATCAATGCGATCAAATGCCATCAAACAAGTGCATAGAGAATAATAACCAAGCAGGTAGTCAAATCCATGGCGCAGAGTGAGAGTTAATTAGATTGTACCGAATGAGGTTCTACGGGTTTGCAATGGTTACCAGTTTTTGAAGCGGGATGAGTTACTTCTCGTTACGGTCGAGATGGAAAACGTTCAAAGTAAATGAACATTTTTCAAAAGAAGCGAAAACAACACGTGGACGCTTTTTTTACATATATTTTTTACAATGAGCAACTTAGCTCACAAAATAAGAGAAAGAACACTATTATTCGGGCTATTGTCCTCATTTTTGTCGCCATATTTATTACAACGTTTCGACCGTTGTACGCTTCGGCCTTCTTCAGATGGTTGGAATGTCGAACTGAACCCTTTATTTCGCTCACTGTTCTAGTTCCACGTGCCATGTTTTTAATGGATGTCAATTATCAGTTATCTTCTGTTAATTCACCTCTCCAAGTTCTCCACCGCCTTAATCGGGTATTGAACTCACACTCTTTGGGTCCTGTCACTGGATCTAAATAACCCCTTTTTCCACTGTGCCATGTTTCCTTGAGAACATCCGTGTATGAATTTCTGGGATTTATGTACCTAATATCTTCAACCATCATTTTTTACCAGTGCTCACATTGCAATTTTTGCTATTATCATTTCATGTTTTTACCAGAGCTCATATTACAATTTTTGTTGTTATTATTGCTTTTCTCTGGCACTCCTTATTACTGGTTCTCATATTATATTCATTTCTATGCTTGGTCGGCTCAGGAGATTTTTGTTTACGAATTTGCCGATAATGTACATAATACCTCATCTCAGAAATATAGGCAGATACTAAAGAAAACTATATTTATGTATGCATAAGTAGTTGAGTTCATAAAATGAAAAATATTTATAGGCATACTTGTCGTGTGTGTGATGGTCCACATGGCTTATTCGAAATTATGTAGTCGGTTTGCCGAGTGACGACGTTTTTCCCACAGGAGAAGACTGGACACGTCTGATACATACCGCCTCCTATTTCTGAGTTAGCAAGAAAAGGAAAAGTGTTTATGTCCTTTGCTGTTATAACCCTGAATTTGGGGCAAAATTTCATCTTATTCTTGGTTCAAATTCTACATTCTTTTTATTTTTTATAAAATGAAATCTAATTAATAAACGTAATAAATAACAGCTACATTCGCACAAAATCATACACATATACACACATAAACAGAGAGACAACAAACATACATTAACCTTTTCGCACAGGTATATACACGCATAAACACACACTCAAAAATATGCACACACACACACACACACATATATTTACAAGGTTTATAATAATAATTTCTCTTTTTACTACTCACATCGTAAAAAACTTTCCAAAACATACTTCGTTACCTCCCTTTAAACGGTTTCAGCGGTCACGCACTTATGCAGCGTTCCTCTCCCTATTTGTAAAAAAATTAACTTTCAGATAACACAAAAATTTGTCTCTGGCAATAATGAATACTATAATCTTCATTTTATTATAAACAATACCCTGATGATGACATGGATATGTCGAAAGTAATAAAACAATATTTATAAACACAGCGTATATGTATATATATATATATATATATATATATATATATATATATATATATATATATATATATATATATATATGCGTGTGTATGTGTGTGTGCGCGTGTGTGTGCGTATGCGTGTGTGTATGTAAAAATTTTTCAGAGTATTGAAGCTTTTATTGTCGTGATCTCTCAGCAGTGTAAATTAGGGGTTTAAATATTTTTCTTGAAAATTCATATAGAATTCCTCAAACAAAATCTGTCTAATGGTAAAAGATTTTTTTTTTTAAATCATAGGGCGCAATTTTATGTCTATTTTTAAAGGGATTCGTTTCAAGAAACAACTCCTTCTTTTGGTTTTCTTGAAGATGCCGCCAAGAACTGGCACTTCAACGCAAAGTTATATTCAAGTCATTGACTTCACGAAAGATACCGTAGTTGCCAGTGAAAATGTCACGAACAACTGTACAAAAATGTTTCTTACTCACGTTAATAACATTTCTAATCTAATTGCGAGAAAAATACAAAAAAAAAAAAAACAATACTTTCGGTGAATAAACTTACCTCTTTTTTCTTATTGTGTGTATGATACAGGGAGGCAAGCGTTCATGACTAGCAAGCAGTTATTTCCCTTTAGCTCTGAAAGTGACTCATCAAAAACTGGTAACTGAATGTCAATGTATTTCTGATTGAAGCAATTTTCTGATATAATATTTGCATGTAAATAACAAAGTAAAATATTGTTCTCATATATTCAATTCAAAAAGTTTTTTCTTTTAAATATTTGATTACATGCCTTTAGTTCTTCAGAATCCCGTTCATGTGGCTTCAATGGAGAATTCCAATAATCACGAACAAACTAAATAATCTTCTTCAAAAAGGTCATGTTTTGCTTAACCATTCCTCGTGTTGAAAAGATATTTATTAGCTGTGGCATATTAGATAGCAGCTTCTTATAGGAAATATTCCATTAATATACAATGGGGCGGGGAAGCAAATCTATTTATAGTGATTTTCTAAGCACAGCTTACATGTGGGACAAGGCCGAATGTATGTGACACCCAGTGAGGATCGAACTCACTATTCAGTTGTAATTGATCTAGCAAGACAAGCTTGCTAACCATTACATCACGCCGAGGTGCCAAGGCAAATATATTTATATATTTATAATAGGCGTGCACCTATCTCTAAAATTATTTTGGGATTCAAACCTTTTTCTTTCAATTCCCAAAATTTCTTTGAAAGAGCTGATTGGTGTTTTAATTTTGGATTGGTAAATGAGTGTCTATGTGTACTGATTCTCTCTTTAAATTTTCCTGCAGAGATGCCGATGTAAATATTATAATTTGTCATATTTTCTTTAGGAGTAATGGTTGCCTGGTATACTACCCCAGTGGATTTGCATTTGCCCTCTACTGAGTAGTTTTTCTTAATTCTACAATTACAGGGGAGTGTTCCATGCTAGATTTAGTTTTTTCCGCCATGGAATTTACTTAACATCCAATTGTTATGGAAATTAAAATTTGATACATATTATTAGTGCAGGAGTAGCTAATTTTTATTGACTTCCTGTTGAATATCTTGTTTAGAGGATTCTTTTGTGGAAGTGTTTGGTAATTCATTTTAAGAAGTACTGTTCGATGTTGCATATTAGATAGCACATTCTTATAGGAAATGTTCCATTAATATACAGTGGGGTGCAAATATATTTATATGTTTATAATATTTAGTTATTATGCATCTGTGTACAGTTAATTATATGAAAAGTATGTATAGTGAAATTGCCAATTGGTATATTTATTTGTATAAGTACCGATGATATTCTTTTGATACAAAATGGATTGTAGATATTTTTATCATTTCACCCCAGGCGAGGAGATAATGCCACTAAGACGCAAGGGTCTACTGTGAGTGAAAGAAAATGAAAAGACTTTAGAAGGAACCGCAAACTCAATCCTAAACAGGGTACAAGGGATAAACCCCTACATCTGTTCAAAAGACCGGGAGGAGTGTGAACCGGGCGATAGGCGAACCTATCTACTCCTATTGAGGAAAATAAATAGTAATACGACGAACTTTCCGAAAGTAATGCCTTCTACTTATTTCAAGATAAACTAGAAACAGGAGCACAGAGAAATCAGGAGCACACGGCTAAAGAAAACACGTTTTCAACTAAAAAAAAAAAGAAAAATATGTCGTTGCCAGGAAAACGTTGTCCATCTTTGACTGTTGTAAATGTTGTTTCTCACTCACAGAACTTTTTCATTACTGAAATGCATTACCCAGAGCCTATCTGTGATCTCATTCAGTGTTTGGTTTCCAGAAACGTTCAGAAAACAAGCTACAATATCAATTGCAGCAATTGTTTGAGGGCGCACCTCTGTTTTGTATAATCTTTTATGTCACACCATATTCTGCCAGGCTGTAACTCAGCTACAATGAGTAACAAAGGCAAAATTGGGTGTTTGGCAAAAAAGCTTCACCTTTCAACCAGCTTCCATCTGTTACCACGTGACCCCACATAATGACATGAGGCATTACTTTCGGAGTAAAATATTTATATTTTTATCGTTGTTACCGACAGAATTTATTATAACTGCATAAAATATCAGCTGGATTTATTTCCAGAAACTCCTTCCAATTAACCTAAAAGGTCACTAATTAGATAATTTCATTATTTGCCCGACAGCCATAAATACAAAATGACTGAAGTAACAATAGGCCGTGACAAACAAAAACATTATTTTACCTACTTAGACATCCCAATTATCGATGAGTTTTTAAACAATCAGTTATGATAAGTTCTCGAACTAACCTCACAAAGGCCTCCACAATTGTGGCCTTGAGCCAGAGCGAAATAATTCAAAGAACAATTTGCCATTTGATGACATTTTAAAATGAAATGATTCTATTTTATTCTCTTGCTTCGTTTGTTCACAAAACTGGAATAACCGCCATGTTTATAGCTCATTTTATTCTGTCCTTTTAGAGGACGCAGTAAAAATTGCTTCGATCAATTTATCTCTTCCTTGTGGGACGACAAATTTTACTGTGTGAAAGACAAAATATAATGCCTGTGGGATTTAAATTTAAATTAGATATTAATTGGATTAGGCATTCAGTTTAATACGGCACAGAACAAAAGAAGTGGATACGAATTGTGGGGTGCATCTAAGTGGGATATAACTACCTTCCCCTACCCACTTGGAAATCAGATTTGGTCCTACGACGTCAACCGAGAATTTTGCTACTAGTTTTTAATTAAACGCATCTGGTAAATATTATTAAAATTCTTTTCTTTCTATTTCTGGAATCGATACATGTATTCAGCTTTCGGATAGCTATTTAACAGAGTTAAACCCCGATAAGCTGTCAATAAAGAATGAATAGATGATTAATGACGAACATGATTTCGTCCCTATTTCAAAAATGAGAAATCCTCTTTGAAACAAAACGTAAAAACAGAAAAGGTTGATGTCAGTTTCAATACGATTCGATCCAATTTCGCCGATAATTTCATAGGAACATCAAACATCAAAGTCCCTTATGAAGCTCAGTGGCATCTAAAGTTAGATCTCTTTTTAAAATCACTTTCCAGTTCGTATCGATAATCAAAACGGTGTCCAAATTGTTTTTATTTATTGTTTATTGTTTATTCACACTGAATTGCTGATTTCGAGAACAAACTTTGAAGATTGCCTTTTCAATGAAATCCCAAGAAAACAACAAAACATAAGCTGGAGTTGCACTGAAAAGAGCGCGTTTTATGTTCAACTAAAGTTTAACATATCAAAATGCAAACACATTCTGTCGTTCGTCATTTTCAGTTCAAAATGATTTTCTTTCGACAACTTTCATTTTCGAAGTTGGCAGTCTGTCAGTCTCTGATTATTGCACTTTTATTGATCTCAAAGTTGAGCATTCAGTTTTTGCCGCAGTCAGAAAAGATTATTTTATAACGATATCGAAACATATCAGTGTTAATCTGTCCGTCATATCAACCTGAATCTACGGCATTTGAACAGATCTGACTATAGACTCTATTGCACTTTTATTGATCTCAAAGTTGAGTATTCAGTTTTTGCCGCAGTTAGAAAAGACTATTTTATAACGATATCTAAACATATCAGTGTTAATCTGTCCGTCATATCAGCCTGAATCTACGACATTTGAACAGATCTGACTATAGATTTTATTGCACTTTTATTGATCTCAAAGTTGAGCATTCAGTTTTTGCCGCAGTCAGAAAAGATTATTTTATAACGATATCTAAACATATCAGTGTTAATCTGTCCGTCATATCAGCCTGAATCTACGACATTTGAACAGATCTGACTATAGACTCTATTGCACTTTTATTGATCTCAAAGTTGAGCATTTTTTGCCGCAGTTAGAAAAGACTATTTTATAACGATATCTAAACATATCAGTGTTAATCTGTCCGTCATATCAGCCTGAATCTACGACATTTGAACAGATCTGACTATAGACTCTATTGCACTTTTATTGATCTCAAAGTTGAGCATTTTTTGCCGCAGTTAGAAAAGACTATTTATAACAATATCTAAACATATCACTGTTAATCTGTCCGTCATATCAGCCTGAATCTACGACATTTGAACAGGTCTGACTATAGACTCTTTTGATTGAGCTAGGGGTAATTCGACGTAGTGTAATGGTTAGTAAGATTGTCTCGCTAGGTCAGTTATCACTGAGTAGTGAGTTTGATCCTCACTAGGTGTCTCATACTTTCGGCCTTGTGCCACAACTAAGCTACGTTTGTGTAGATCACTATCGACAGTGAATGAACGAGTGACAGTTTATGAAACAAACTTTTTGTTATAATCAAATATTTCTACAGAAGAAAGAAAATATTGTATTAAGTAATGAAAAACATCCGTTTATTTTTTTACATTTTGACTGCTTAAAGGTCTTCTCCCCAAACCCACTTCCCCAAATCAATATTTCAGTGATTAGGCATTTTAGGAAGTGTGTGTGTGTGTGTGTGTCTAAAGTATTTCAGTGTCGTCTCATAAGTAAAAATAAGATAAAATCTTCACTATCAACTTTATTGGAGGCTATATTTACTGCTTGTTTCCACCATATTTGGCCATGGAAACAAGAAAAAACGCTAGATACCTTCTTTTTTTTTTAATTTTCCCGGGAATTTAAATTTCTTCATTAACAAAATTCTGTTTAGATTGGAATAGATTTTAATTCAGATACAATATCCGCGGGAGACGGCTGATGAAAGATCATTTTTCCTGGATTCACACGCACACACACGCGCGCGCGCGCGCGTTTATGCATACATACACACATGTGGAGCAACTACATTGAATCAATTGCTGCATCTAGCGCAAGGAAAGTTGGTTCTCTGTATCACGCCAAAAGGTTTTTATTGCCTAACGCCATCCTTTACATCTACAAATCTGCAATTCGTCCATGCATTGAATACTGTTGCCATATATGGTCTGGTGCCCCCACTGTTCATCTCGAGGTTCTCGACAAAATCCAAAGACAGATATGCAATGTTATCGGTCTTGACTTGGTATCTCGACTCCAGTCACTTTCTCACCGATGTAATGTGGCTTCCCCCTGTCTTTTCTATAAATATTTTCATGGCGCCTGCTCTGACGAGCTATTTTCACTGTTGCCCCAACTGCATGAATTTAAGTATCAAAGTGACTTCTATAACTAAACTCATGGAAATGGTTTCTAATACTTGATTATATCCAATCTTATTTAACTTTGGTTATTCCCAAATAATATCAAATTTTTTCCCCTTCCATTCGTTATATTAATTTAATTTAAACGCTTATATATTTTTTTATATCCCAGAAAAATAAACTTGATAAGTCCTGGGACGAAACCGATTGTTCTTTTTTAGCTTTTTTAAAATGCCATATGAATTTTGCTTTTTCCTACCTATCGTAATATCAATTTAATCTTCAATATGACTTGGCACCTTGACATTAGTCACTTTCTCACCGACTTGACGTGGCTTTTCTCTGCCTTTACTACAAATATTTTCATTATTTTTCTATATTTCTGAGGTGAGGTATTATGCACACTATTTACATTATTCAAACTATTGTCCTCATCTTTGTCGCCATATTTATTACAACGTTACGGCCTTTCAGTATCTGTTTATATTTCTGAGATAAGGTATTATGTACATTATTTACATTATTCGGATTATTGTTCTCATCTTTGTCACCCCCTTAAGGTAAGGCTCCAAGAACACTAGAAAGCTGTAACACGAGGGGAAGTGGAAAAATCAGGCGTGGCTGACCACATATGGAGAGAGAAGGGAAATCACCGCCTTCCGTGGGATCAGGTTGAAATCATAGACAAGGAACACCATTGGAAAATTCGTAAACTTAAGGAATCAGCACATATGCTAGGCCACAAAAATCTCCTGAGCCGACCAAGCATAGAAATAAATACAATATGGGAACCAGTAATAAGGAGTGCCAGAGAAAAGCAAAAGTTGCAATATGAGCTCTGGTAAAAACAAGATATGATAACAGCAAAAATTGTAATATGAGCAATGGTAAAAATGGTTACTGACGACATTAGGTTTATAAGACCCAGAAATTCATACACAGATGTTCTCAAGGACACATGACACAGTGGATAAAGGCGTTAGTTAGATCCAGTGACAGGACCCAAAGAGTGTGAGTTCAATACCCGGTTAAGGCAGTGGAGAACTTGGAGAGGGGAATTAACAGGAGATAACTGATAACTGACATCCATTAAAACATGGAACGTGGAACTAGAACAGTCTACCCCAGTGAGCGAAATAAAGGGTTCAGTTCGACATTCCAACCACCTGAAGAAGGCCGGGGCGTACAACGACCGAAACGTTGTAATAAATATGACGACAAAGAGGAGGACATTAGTCTGAATAATGTAAATATTTTCATGGCTACAACTCGGGCGAGATTTTTAACCTGGTGCCCGGATTACGTGAATTTAAGCATGCCCCTAGATTGGCTTCGAGGTTCCACCCATTTAAATAGCCAAATGCAACCGAAATTTCTACTCCAAATTTTCTTTTCTCGCACGTCTCACCTGTGGAACTCCCTCCCTCCCTGATATTACAATCTTCAAAAATTTAAATGTTAACGTTAGTCACCATCTTCCTCGCCCCCCCCCCACCCATACCCAGTTTTTTCTCTCACTTTCACTCTCTGTAGCTCCCCCACCTCACGGCGTGCCAGTGGCATTCTAGACTTGTTTAGGGCGAAATGATTAACAAAAAAGTGAAATTGTCTACTCGATTGTAGAGCATCATCCATTTTTGTCAGCCATTTTCAACGTATTCAATGAACCGCAATACGTTCTACACAAATTTCAAAAGACATTTTTACGTTTCAGTTTAATTTTTCGTTACTTAAAAAAATCATATACCAAAGATATGATTTTTTTTCATTTTGAATAAACAAAAATGCATCAATTTTGAGAATTTTTTTAATTATGAAATGTACACCGATACGATAGATATCTGATATGTCCGGTAAAGGGATATATTTGTTCGAAGTAGCAAAGTGGTTGTTGATTACTGTAACCGAGTAGGACAATCTAGCAGGTAACCGTAATGGACTGGTCCTCGTCATGGTGGTAGGCAATAGGCGTCGTCCTGTACTTCCACATCAGTCTGTATTTATGGCTGACACCAGCTAATCATATTACTGAGGGGAAAACCAGGTGTATGCATATTCATTACATCAATATCACAATACAATCAAAAGCGATCTTTTTGGATGAAATTAGTTAAGACTAAACACTCCTAATGCCATCTAATGAATATAAGCAAACGAAATTTTTGGGCTATCACGTGTATTTTGATAATTATGTTTCAATTCTTATCAACATTGATGCAATATATTTTCCTTTTTATTGTTTTATCACAGAACAAGTTGTTCCTGTAAAGCGTCTGCTGTTGAGTAATCGCGTTGAATTTGTTGGTTCGAGTATTGATAGAGTTTTACTGTTAATCGCATTCAATAATCTATAATAATTAATTCAATTAAACATCATCTCCATTCTCGCAATTAAATAATTTTACACTTCCCTCGTTCCTAATTTATAATTTCATAATCCAAGCCGTTGAATTTCTCTTTTGTAACTTTTCCGAAATATTTGAGTTTTAGTTCCTCATTTTCACTTTAGTTATCATTATCATAAAAATCTAGTTACTTCCATTCTAATAACATAAATTCGATTTCACTTTTCGTAATGTAGTTTTTTTTAAATTATTCAATGATTTCTTATTCAAGAATTCTAGTGACCCTTTCCTCAGATATCTTCCATTTCTCGCTTGATGCTTGAATGGGAATCTCAAAATTTATTCTTGTTATTAATCTTTACAGCGTTGTTAACAAGTAACATTTCCTGATATTTCATGTCGGTTTCACATGAGACATACATTTACATTGTCCTATGAAGCATAATTTCCAAAGCTTCGTCTGTTTTTTCTTTGTTTTCAAAGATGACAGCTTCAGACGTTAAACAATGCTTCCAAATATTCGTCGAAGCGTTATGTCTTCAGTTTGGAAATATTTTTCTTGCTTCTTCGCATTCAAAGACGATTTCGGTTTTGAATTCTTGCACATCATTTTGCTCTTTCTTCCAAGTGTTCTTGACAAGTTAATATATTCTGACTTCAGTTACTTGTCTTTTTCGTTGCTTTCCTAAACCTACGTGGAAGTTTTACGAATTATTTTACTGGATTAGATTCTATTAAAAAACTTTATTTCCCCAGTCTTTCTTTCTTTCTTTCTTTCTTTCTTTCTTTGAAAGGATATTTTATTTACAGTATCTTTTCTGTGTAAGCAACACATTTATATAAGATGCAGTTCCTAACTTAGTGTTTTCTTCAAGTAAAAAGCTAAGCTTATAATTTTTGTTATAGCAGCTAAAAAAAATTTAAATCTTCCAAGATTGTAGTTTAGAATTTCAAAAAGGAAACCTCATTTATCAACAATTACTTGCATATTTCCTGAAAAAAAGTTGGGCCAAGATAAACAGTGGCGCTAATCTACGACGAACAAGAGAGATAATTAAGTATAACTATTTCAGTTGCTAAGTTTGCTGCTTGAAAAATCCGTTCACTAAGTCGTGCTAGACAGTTTTTCTTACCAGAATCTATCTTACACATCTATAAATTTACCATTCGTCCGCGTATCGAATATTGCTGCCACATCTGGTTTGGTGCTTCCGGTATATAATTAGAAATTCTTGAGAAAATCCACAGAATCGGCAATATTATTATTCCTAAACTGGCATCTCGGTTTCAGTCAAATTGTCACTGTTGTAACGTAGATTTCCTCTGCCTTTTCTATAAATGTTTTCACGGTAATTTTTCTGGGGATCTTTTCTCTTTCGTACCTTGATTTCACAAACTTTTGCACAATACCAGATTGGCAGTTAGGTCTCAGCATTTCACGTGAAATTGCTAGTTGTAACCGTAAGTTCTATGCTAACTAATAGTTTCTTCTCCCGCATTTCTCAGGTGTGGGACTCTCTTCAGGCTTCTTGACTTCCTGTCATCTACGATCTTCCAAATTTAAATGTCAATCGTCATATTCTGTCTCTTTGCATCTTGTTTGTTTGTTTTTTTGTTTTTTATTGTCCTCTCTGTTTCTTTCACTCTCAGTAACCCCTTGCACCTGGCTTGGGTCGAAATTAAATTAAATTGCATTTTCTTGTAACCAGTCGATTTATTACATTACCTTTATTAGGAAACATTAAACTTCTGAATTAAATTTAATAAATCAGTTGCTTAAATAAAATTTAATTTTGCATAAACCTCAAGTAATTTCCTCATGAATATTTTTTACTTTAAAGAAAGGATACAAGGTGGAGCAAGGGGTCAAAATCCTTGAAGATGAAGCAAGGTTTCTAAAATGATACAATGTAGAGTAAGGTGTCAAAATGATGGAAGGTTGAGCAAGGTGTAACAATGATACAATGTGAAATAAAAAAAAAAAACAAGTCAGGTTATTATTTTGTCACCCAAATTCATTTTATGGATTTTTTTCTACAGTAAATGACGGACTTCTTTATTTATTTTTGAATTAATGACGTAAATTAAGATAGCAAATGTGAGGAACGAATTCTTAAATATATTTTGTTCAAACGGCGTTTTGATTTCAAATCTTACTGCTGCTCATTGTCAGTGCCGGCTGTTAATCGCGTATTGGCGAAAAGTCTGGCAAATGAATCCCAGGTTTTCGACCCAACGCCAGTCAAACAGTTCGTTTCTCACGTATCATTATATGTATAAAATGGTGCTTAATCTTTTAAGTGAGGATTGCTTCATGCGAATTCGAGATTTTCCTATTTTTTTTGTAATTCATCTGTACTGACCTTTTTTTTTTTTTTTTCTCGTTTTGTCTCAATCATCCATAAGTGTATCACGTGACTAGATACGGCGAGGAGGGCTAATCTGATTAGGAGGCCATCTTCGAAGAAAAGGCCTTTATTGATTGCTGATAGGAGGACTTCTTCAAAGGTTTATTTTGGCACTACCAGTTCGTTGTTAGCAGACTAAGTACCAAATGGATGAATGATTATTAAGTTAAGCATCATATGTAAAATATGTACAAAAAACAAATTGGAAGCAACCATATTTCCACATCTCAAGAAATCAAGTTAGTTTTAGAATTCTTAACGACTTAGAGAGAAGGAAAAGTTCTGCATTGTTAATAAAATTCAAGAATTGCAAAAAGTAAAAAAAAAAAAAATGACTTCTTTTGGTTGAGAACTGACGTATTCGACAGAATCCTTAGTCAGATATAAACAAAGAAAATTTAGTGAAACATTCTTAGTAATTATTTATTGATATATTTATTCATTCCACCTGATTATCGAAGATTTTACAAGTACGTGAAGATAACAAGCGATAATCAAAATACCAGCGCGTGATTTGTACAGCACTTACTGACAGTGTTCAAAACAAAAAGGACTCGGACTCTGCAGTTCAGATGATTCTATATAGAAGATATTGTCGAGATAGATAGATAGATAGATAGATAGATAGATAGATAGATAGATAATGAACAGACTGGGATAGATAGATAGATAGATAGATAGATAGATAGATAGATAGATAGATAGATAGATATGAACAGACTGAGATAGATAGATAGATAGATAGATAGATAGATAGATAGATAGATAGAAAGCGCCGTGATTACCAGAATCATGAGTTGATCTCTTTGAGAGGCAAAATTTGGCTCATAGTTTTTCTATCTAATTAATCGGACATCGAGTAATTTATCTTGTTAAAAAAATATATGAAATTTACTGCCAGCTGAGCCACGATATTCACGAAGAATTTATGCAGCCGCATGTTGCAGTGAAAAAAAGCGTGGATCTCTTTTATAATCTATTTTATTCTGAGAATAATATAAATAAACCCAAAATATTAACAAAGCCAATTACAGTTTAACGTTCATCAATTAATGATAATCTACAAGATGCTTTTCGGAGTTACTTTCCTCTTCTTCGTATTCACTCTTATTTTACCTGTGCTACTTCGTCCATTTCCTCCATGTTTTACGATGATTCTCTTCCCTTTTGAAAACATTTTAATAAAAGATTCTTTGGCTTCGTGTCAGACGAAGTTAAATCCGATAAATAACTTGAAGACTGTCCAAAAATTTAAAATAAACTCAATAATTCTGTGCACTTTCTACAAAATCATAATTTTCTTGGCGATCGAAGTCGGAGACATGGAAAAAAAACAACATTTGTTGATTTTTGTTCAAACGTTCTTCAATCTTCAAGAGATAAAGATTTAAATTTATTTCATCAGACATTAATTGCTTGAGAGACAAATTCTTCCATGTTCCCAAAATCAAAATTTATTTTCAAGCTATCTTTGAATGCTTTCATCAAAGTTAAGAAACTCTGAATATAATTGGACATAATTAGATTTGAATAATTTGGACAATTACATCCTGGTATTGGGGATCGCCTCAAGATGCACCAGTCAACGTTTATGAGTCTTTGTACAAAGTTTGACAACGAGGACCGAGGAAACAAAGATATTATATGAGAAAGTAATTACCATCAACTTGTGCGCCTTTCTCTGGCTTTGTACACTTCTAGTCACAAAAGAATCTCTCGCCTTTACAAATCTATCAGGCTACATTTGTCAACAACTGTTTGTACGACTTCACGAGCAACTCCGCGCCGAAGCCATTTTCCATGACGTTACTTATAAATTATCTACCACAAGAAAAGCCAAAGTAAATTAACTGCGAAACGACATCTTTTTTTCCCCCCCGTGCCATAGCAGCTCGTAATGCACTTACCAGTGTTTATGGCGTCTGGGCATAAACTGCATTCCTTTTCGTTTCTTTTATTTAAAACAAAAAGAAAAAAGAAAATGGATCTGTAATGGTCATGCAAAATATTAAAAAAAAAAAGTTCTCATGATAAAAATTAAAATGTCGAACAAATGGTTTTCATTTCTATATTATACTTTTTGCATTTCAGGAAGAAAAAATTTCCACAGCTTCGCCATAACTTTCTCTTATAATTTAAAACCATAGTCATTATGACTCAGGTAAATGGTTGCGTTTTGTGATTTTTATCAAATATTATATTAGGTTGGTGCAAAAATAAGGTCGGTTTTTGACGTATTTTTTAACGTCAAAAGACGACATTACTTTTGCACCAACCTAATATTAGTGGCCATGACTAAAATTTAAACTCGCTTTACAAGTTTTATTCAAGTGAAAATCATTAAGAGTGAAGTGGCTTCTCATAAAGAAACAAATTTGCATAGACAATACAAAAATTGTCACAAGTAAAAATGTCGAGAAAAAATCATTGTTTTTACATTTATATATTAAAGTCTTAAAATTCTTGCATTGGTTTCTGTTTAAATTGAAAGAAATCGTTTGTATTATTAAGTAAAACTAAAATAAACTTATATAAAGGATTTCTTCAGAATCTTGAACATGTCTACTGATTCTGTCTATTATCTTCTGCCATCTTTCAAGCAATTTTATAGTTCGATCATCCCACAACATTTTATCTTTCTCAGTTAACAAACTAGCGTTGAAACCCAATGACAGTTAAGTAAAATCAATGTTTAGTGGACGCCCAAATACAGTAACCCTGTGCCAGACTAAATCAAGTAAATATTTTCATCGAGAGTGGATGTGTTCATTGGCAGACCAAATACCGTAACCCTGTGCCAGGCTAAATCAAGTAAATATTTTCATCCAGAGTGGATATGTTCATTGTCAGACGAAATACCGTAACCCTGTGCCAGACTAAATCAAGTAAATATTTTCATCGAGAGTGGGTGTGTTCTTTGGCAGACCAAATACCGTTACTCTGCGTCAGACTAAATCAAGTAAATATTTTCATCCCGAGTGGATGTGTTCAGTGGAGGACCAAATACCGTAACCCTGTGCCAGACTAAATCAAGTAAATATTTTCATCCAGAGTAGATGTGTTCTTTGGCAGACCAAATACCGTAACCCTGTGCCAGACTAAATCAAGTAAATATTTTCATCGAGAGTGGATGTGTTCATTGGCAGACCAAATACCGTAACCCTGTGCCAGACTAAATCAAGTAAATATTTTCATCGAGAGTGGATGTGTTCATTGGCAGACCAAATACCGTAACCCTGTGCCAGACTAAATCAAGTAAATATTTTCATCGAGAGTGGATGTGTTCATTGGTAGACCAAATACCGTAACCCTGTGCAAGACTAAATCAAGTAAATATTTTCATCGAGAGTGGATGTGTTCATTGGCAGACCAAATACAGTAACCCTGTGCCAGACTAAATCAAGTAAATATTTTCATCGAGAGTGGATGTGTTCATTGGTAGACCAAATACCGTAACCCTGTGCCAGACTAAATCAAGTAAATATTTTCATCGAGAGTGGGTGTGTTCTTTGGCAGACCAAATACCGTTACTCTGCGTCAGACTAAATCAAGTAAATATTTTCATCCCGAGTGGATGTGTTCAGTGGAGGACCAAATACCGTAACCCTGTGCCAGACTAAATCAAGTAAATATTTTCATCCAGAGTAGATGTGTTCTTTGGCAGACCAAATACCGTAACCCTGTGCCAGACTAAATCAAGTAAATATTTTCATCGAGAGTGGATGTGTTCATTGGCAGACCAAATACCGTAACCCTGTGCCAGACTAAATCAAGTAAATATTTTCATCGAGAGTGGATGTGTTCATTGGCAGACCAAATACCGTAACCCTGTGCCAGACTAAATCAAGTAAATATTTTCATCGAGAGTGGATGTGTTCATTGGTAGACCAAATACCGTAACCCTGTGCAAGACTAAATCAAGTAAATATTTTCATCGAGAGTGGATGTGTTCATTGGCAGACCAAATACAGTAACCCTGTGCCAGACTAAATCAAGTAAATATTTTCATCGAGAGTGGATGTGTTCATTGGCAGACCAAATACCGTAACCCTGTGCCAGACTAAATCAAGTAAATATTTTCATCGAGAGTGGATGTGTTCATTGGCAGACCAAATACCGTAACCCTGTGCCAGACTAAATCAAGTAAATATTTTCATCGAGAGTGGATGTGTTCATTGGTAGACCAAATACCGTAACCCTGTGCCAGACTAAATCAAGTAAATATTTTCATCGAGTGTGGATGTGTTCATTGGTAGACCAAATACCGTAACCCTGTGCCAGACTAAATGAAGTAAATATTTTCATCCAGAGTAGATGTGTTCTTTGGCAGACCAAATACCGTAACCCTGTGCCAGACTAAATCAAATAAATATTTTCATCGAGAGTGGGTGTGTTCTTTGGCAGACCTAATACCGTTACACTGCGTCAGACTAAATCAAGTAAATATTTTCATCCCGAGTGGATGTGTTCAGTGGAGGACCAAATACCGTAACCCTGTGCCAGATTAAATCAGGTAAATATTTTCATCCAGAGTAGATGTGTTCTTTGGCAGACCAAATACCGTAACCCTGTGCCAGACTAAATCAAGTAAATATTTTCCTCCAGAGTGGATGTGTTCATTGGCAGACCAAATACCGTAACCCTGTGCCAGACTAAATCAAGTAAATATTTTCATCCAGAGTGGATGTGTTCATTGGCAGACCAAATACCGTAACCCCGTGCCAGACTAAATCAAGTAAATATTTTCATCCAGAGTGGATGTGTTCATTGGCAGACCAAAGACCGTAACCCTGTGCCAGACTAAATCAAGTAAATATTTTCATCCAGAGTAGATGTGTTCTTTGGCAGACCAAATACCGTAACCCTGTGCCAGACTAAATCAAGTAAATATTTTCATCGAGAGTGGAATTGTTCTTTGGCAGACCCAATACTGTTACTCTGCGTCAGACTAAATCAAGTAAATATTTTCATCCCGAGTGGATGTGTTCAGTGGAGGACCAAATACCGTAACCCTGTGCCAGACTAAATCAAGTAAATATTTTCATCCAGAGTAGATGTGTTCTTTGGCAGACCAAATACCGTAACCCTGTGCCAGACTAAATCAAGTAAATATTTTCATCGAGAGTGGATGTGTTCATTGGCAGACCAAATACCGTAACCCTGTGCCAGACTAAATCAAGTAAATATTTTCATCGAGAGTGGATGTGTTCATTGGCAGACCAAATACCGTAACCCTGTGCCAGACTAAATCAAGTAAATATTTTCATCGAGAGTGGATGTGTTCATTGGCAGACCAAATACCGTAACCCTGTGCCAGACTAAATCAAGTAAATATTTTCATCGAGAGTGGATGTGTTCATTGGCAGACCAAATACCGTAACCCTGTGCCAGACTTAATCAAGTAAATATTTTCATCGAGAGTGGATGTGTTCATTGGTAGACCAAATACCGTAACCCTGTGCAAGACTAAATCAAGTAAATATTTTCATCGAGAGTGGATGTGTTCATTGGCAGACCAAATACAGTAACCCTGTGCCAGACTAAATCAAGTAAATATTTTCATCGAGAGTGGATGTGTTCATTGGCAGACCAAATACCGTAACCCTGTGCCAGACTAAATCAAGTAAATATTTTCATCGAGAGTGGATGTGTTCATTGGCAGACCAAATACCGTAACCCTGTGCCAGACTAAATCAAGTAAATATTTTCATCGAGAGTGGATGTGTTCATAGGCAGACCAAATACCGTAACCCTGTGCCAGACTAAATCAAGTAAATATTTTCATCGAGAGTGGATGTGTTCATTGGCAGACCAAATACCGTAACCCTGTGCCAGACTAAATCAAGTAAATATTTTCATCGAGAGTGGATGTGTTCATTGGTAGACCAAATACCGTAACCCTGTGCCAGACTAAATCAAGTAAATATTTTCATCGAGTGTGGATGTGTTCATTGGTAGACCAAATACCGTAACCCTGTGCCAGACTAAATCAAGTAAATATTTTCATCCAGAGTAGATGTGTTCTTTGGCAGACCAAATACCGTAACCCTGTGCCAGACTAAATCAAATAAATATTTTCATCGAGAGTGGGTGTGTTCTTTGGCAGACCAAATACCGTTACACTGCGTCAGACTAAATCAATTAAATATTTTCATCCCGAGTGGATGTGTTCAGTGGAGGACCAAATACCGTAACCCTGTGCCAGACTAAATCAGGTAAATATTTTCATCCAGAGTAGATGTGTTCTTTGGCAGACGAAATACCGTAACCCTGTGCCAGACTAAATCAAGTAAATATTTTCATCGAGAGTGGATGTGTTCATTGGCAGACCAAATACCGTAACCCTGTGCCAGACTAAATCAAGTAAATATTTTCCTCCAGAGTGGATATGTTCATTGGCAGACCAAATACCGTAACCCTGTGCCAGACTAAATCAAGTAAATATTTTCATCCAGAGTGGATGTGTTCATTGGCAGACCAAATACCGTAACCCCGTGCCAGACTAAATCCAATAAATATTTTCATCCAGGTTGGATGTGTTCATTGGCAGACCAAAGACCGTAACCCTGTGCCAGACTAAATCAAGTAAATATTTTCATCCAGAGTAGATGTGTTCTTTGGCAGGCCAAATACCGTAACCCTGTGCCAGACTAAATCAAGTAAATATTTTCATCGAGAGTGGATGTGTTCTTTGGCAGACCCAATACCGTTACTCTGCGTCAGACTAAATCAAGTAAATATTTTCATCCCGAGTGGATGTGTTCAGTGGAGGACCAAATACCGTAACCCTGTGCCAGACTAAATCAAGTAAATATTTTCATCCAGAGTAGATGTGTTCTTTGGCAGACCAAATACCTTAACCCTGTGCCAGACTAAATTAAGTAAATATTTTCATCGAGAGTGGATGTGTTCATTGGCAGACGAAATACCGTAACCCTGTGCCAGACTAAATTAAGTAAATATTTTCATCCAGAGTAGATGTGTTCTTTGGCAGACCAAATACCGTAACCCTGTGCCAAACTAAATCAAGTAAATATTTTCATCCAGAGTGGATGTGTTCATTGGCAGACCAAATACCGTAACACTCTGCCAGACTAAATCAAGTAAATATTTTCATCCAGAGTGGATGTGTTCATTGGCAGAGAAATACCGTCACCCTGTGCCAGACTAAATCAATTAAATATTTTCATCGAGAGTGGATGTGTTCATTGGTAGACCAAATATCGTAACCCTGTGCCAGACTAAATCAAGTAAATATTTTCATCGAGAGTGGATGTGTTCATTAGCAGACCAAATACCGTAACCCTGTGCCAGACTAAATCAAGTAAATATTTTCATCGAGAGTGGATGTGTTCATTGGCAGACCAAATACCGTAACCCTGTGCCAGACTAAATCAAGTAAATATTTTCATCGAGAGTGGATGTGTTCATTGGCAGACCAAATACCGTAACCCTGTGCCAGACTAAATCAAGTAAATATTTTCATCGAGAGTGGATGTGTTCATTAGTAGACCAAATACCGTAACCCTGTGCCAGACTAAATCAAGTAAATATTTTCATCGAGAGTGGATGTGTTCATTGGTAGACCAAATACCGTAACCCTGTGTCAGACTAAATCAAGTAAATATTTTCATCGAGAGTGGATGTGTTCATTGGTAGACCAAATACCGTAACTCTGTGCCAGACTAAATAAAGTAAATATTTTCATCGAGAGTGGATGTGTTCATTGGCAGACCAAATACCGTAACCCTGTGCCAGACTAAATCAAGTAAATATTTTCATCGAGAGTGGATGTGTTCATTGGTAGACCAAATACCGTAACCCTGTGCCAGACTAAATCAAGTAAATATTTTCATCGAGAGTGGATGTGTTCATTGGCAGACCAAATACCGTAACCCTGTGCCAGACTAAATCAAGTAAATATTTTCATCGAGAGTGGATGTGTTCATTGGCAGACCAAATACCGTAACCCTGTGCCAGACTAAATCAAGTAAATATTTTCATCGAGAGTGGATGTGTTCATTGGCAGACCAAATACCGTAACCCTGTGCCAGACTAAATCAAGTAAATATTTTCATCGAGAGTGGATGTGTTCATTGGTAGACCAAATACCGTAACTCTGTGCCAGACTAAATCAAGTAAATATTTTCATCGAGAGTGGATGTGTTCATTGGCAGACCAAATACCGTAACCCTGTGCCAGACTAAATCAAGTAAATATTTTCATCGAGAGTGGATGTGTTCATTGGTAGACCAAATACCGTAACCCTGTGCCAGACTAAATCAAGTAAATATTTTCATCGAGAGCGGATGTGTTCATTGGCAGACCAAATACCGTAACCCTGTGCCAGACTAAATCAAGTAAATATTTTCATCGAGAGTGGATGTGTTCATTGGCAGATCAATTACCGTAACCCTGTGCCAGACTAAATCAAGTAAATATTTTCATCGAGAGTGGATGTGTTCATTGGCAGACCAAATACCGTAACCCTGTGCCAGACTAAATCAAGTAAATATTTTCATCGAGAGTGGATGTGTTCATTGGCAGACCAAATACCGTAACCCTGTGCCAGACTAAATCAAGTAAATATTTTCATCGAGAGTGGATGTGTTCATTGGCAGACCAAATGCCGTAACCCTGTGCCAGACTAAATCAAGTAAATATTTTCATCGAGTGTGGATGTGTTCATTGGTAGACCAAATACCGTAACCCTGTGCCAGACTAAATCAAATAAATATTTTCATCGAGAGTGGGTGTGTTCTTTGGCAGACCAAATACCGTTACTCTGCGTCAGACTAAATCAAGTAAATATTTTCATCCCGAGTGGATGTGTTCAGTGGAGGACCAAATACCGTAACCCTGTGCCAGACTAAATCAGGTAAATATTTTCATCCAGAGTAGATGTGTTCTTTGGCAGACCAAATACCGTAAACCTGTGCCAGACTAAATCAAGTAAATATTTTCATCGAGAGTGGATGTGTTCATTGGCAGACCAAATACCGTAACCCTGTGCCAGACTAAATCAAGTAAATATTTTCATCCAGAGTGGATGTGTTCATTGGCAGACCAAATACCGTAACCCCGTGCCAGACTAAATCAAGTAAATATTTTCATCCAGAGTGGATGTGTTCATTGGCAGACCAAAGACCGTAACCCTGTGCCAGACTAAATCAAGTAAATATTTTCATCCAGAGTAGATGTGTTCTTTGGCAGACCAAATACCGTAACCCTGTGCCAGACTAAATCAAGTAAATATTTTCATCGAGAGTGGATGTGTTCTTTGGCAGACCAAATACCGTTACTCTGCGTCAGACTAAATCAAGTAAATATTTTCATCCCGAGTGGATGTGTTCAGTGGAGGAACAAATACCGTAACCCTGTGCCAGACTAAATCAAGTAAATATTTTCATCCAGAGTAGATGTGTTCTTTGGCAGACCAAATACCGTAATCCTGTGCCAGACTAAATCAAGTAAATATTTTCATCGAGAGTGGATGTGTTCATTGGCAGACCAAATACCGTAACCCTGTGCCAGACTAAATTAAGTAAATATTTTCATCGAGAGTGGAGGTGTTCATTGGCAGACGAAATACCGTAACCCTGTGCCAGACTAAATCAAGTAAATATTTTCATCGAGAGTGGATGTGTTCATTGGTAGACCAAATACCGTAACTCTGTGCCAGACTAAATCAAGTAAATATTTTCATCCCGAGTGGATGTGTTCATTGGCAGACCAAATACCGTAACCCTGTGCCAGACTAAATCAAGTAAATATTTTCATCGAGAGTGGATGTGTTCATTGGCAGACCAAATACCGTAACCCTGTGCCAGACTAAATCAAATAAATATTTTCATCCAGATTGAATGTGTTCTTTGGCAGACCAAATACCGTAACCCTGTGCCAGACTAAATCAAGTAAATATTTTCATCGAGAGTGGATGTGTTCATTGGCAGACCAAATACCGTAACCCTGTGCCAGACTAAATCAAATAAATATTTTCATCCAGATTGAATGTGTTCTTTGGCAGACCAAATACCGTAACCCCGTGCCAGACTAAATCAAGTAAATATTTTCATCCAGAGTGGATGTGTTCATTGGCAGACCAAAGACCGTAACCCTGTGCCAGACTAAATCAAATAAATATTTTCATCCAGATTGAATGTGTTCTTTGGCAGACCAAATACCGTAACCCTGTGTCAGACTAAATCAAGTAAATATTTTCATCCCGAGTGGATGTGTTCATTGGCAGACCAAATACCGTAACCCTGTGCCAGACTAAATCAAGTAAATATTTTCATCCAGAGTGGATGTGTTCATTGGCAGACCAAATACCGTAACCCCGTGCCAGACTAAATCAAGTAAATATTTTCATCCAGAGTGGATGTGTTCATTGGCAGACCAAAGACCGTAACCCTGTGCCAGACTAAATCAAGTAAATATTTTCATCCAGAGTAGATGTGTTCTTTGGCAGACCAAATACCGTAACCCTGTGCCAGACTAAATCAAGTAAATATTTTCATCGAGAGTGGATGTGTTCTTTGGCAGACCAAATACCGTTACTCTGCGTCAGACTAAATCAAGTAAATATTTTCATCCCGAGTGGATGTGTTCAGTGGAGGACCAAATACCGTAACCCTGTGCCAGACTAAATCAAGTAAATATTTTCATCCAGAGTAGATGTGTTCTTTGGCAGACCAAATACCGTAACCCTGTGCCAGACTAAATCAAGTAAATATTTTCATCGAGAGTGGATGTGTTCATTGGCAGACCAAATCCCGTAACCCTGTGCCAGACTAAATTAAGTAAATATTTTCATCGAGAGTGGATGTGTTCATTGGCAGACGAAATACCGTAACCCTGTGCCAGACTAAATTAAGTAAATATTTTCATCCAGAGTGGATGTGTTCATTGGCAGACCAAATACCGTAACACTCTGCCAGACTAAATCAAGTAAATATTTTTATCCAGAGTGGATGTGTTCATTGGCAGAGAAATACCGTCAACCTGTGCCAGACTAAATCAATTAAATATTTTCATCCAGACTGGATGTGTTCATTGGCAGACCAAATACCGTAACCCTGTGCCAGACTAAATCAAGTAAATATTTTCATCGAGAGTGGATGTGTTCATTGGCAGACCAAATACCGTAACCCTGTGCCAGACTAAATCAAGTAAATATTTTCATCGAGAGTGGATGTGTTCTTTGGCAGACGAAATACCGTAACCCTGTGCCAGACTAAATCAAGTAAATATTTTCATCCAGATTGGATGTGTTCATTGGCAGACCAAATACCGTAACCCTGTGCCAGACTAAATCAAGTAAATATTTTCATCAAGAGTGGGTGTGTTCATTGTCAGACCAAATACCGTAACCCTGTGCCAGACTAAATCAAGTAAATATTTTCATCCAGAGTGGATGTGTTCATTGGCAGACCAAATACCGTAACCCTGTGCCAGACTAAATCAAATAAATATTTTCATCCAGATTGGATGTGTTCATTTGCAGACCAAATACACTAACCATGTGCCAGACTAAATCAAGTAAATATTTTCATCGAGATTGGATGTGTTCATTGGCAGACCAAATACCGTAACCCTGTGCCAGACTAAATCAAGTAAATATTTTCATCGAGAGTGGATGTGTTCTTTGGCAGACGAAATACCGTAACCCTGTGCCAGACTAAATCAAGTAAATATTTTCATCCAGATTGGATGTCTTCATTGGCAGACCAAATACCGTAACCCTGTGCCAGACTAAATCAAGTAAATATTTTCATCAAGAGTGGATGTGTTCATTGTCAGACCAAATACCGTAACCCTGTGCCAGACTAAATCAAGTAAATATTTTCATCGAGAGTGGATGTGTTCATTGGCAGACCAAATACCGTAACCCTGTGCCAGACTAAATCAAATAAATATTTTCATCCAGATTGGATGTGTTCATTGGCAAACCAAATACCGTAACCCTGTTCCAGACTAAATTAAGTAAATATTTTCGTCGAGAGTGGATGTGTTCATTGGCAGACGAAATACCGTAACCCTGTGCCAGACTAAATTAAGTAAATATTTTCATCCAGAGTAGATGTGTTCTTTGGTTGACCAAATACCGTAACCCTGTGCCAAACTAAATCAAGTAAATATTTTCATCCAGAGTGGATGTGTTCATTGGCAGACCAAATACCGTAACCCTGTGCCAGACTAAATCAAGTAAATATTTTCATCCAGAGTAGATGTGTTCTTTGGCAGACCAAATACCGTAACCCTGTGCCAAACTAAATCAAGTAAATATTTTAATCCCGAGTGGATGTGTTCATTGGCAGACCAAATACCGTAACACTCTGCCAGACTAAATCAAGTAAATATTTTAATCCCGAGTGGATGTGTTCATTGGTAGACCAAATACCGTAACCCTGTGCCAGACTAAATCAAGTAAATATTTTCATCGAGAGCGGATGTGTTCATTGGCAGACCAAATACCGTAACCCTGTGCCAGACTAAATCAAGTAAATATTTTCATCGAGAGTGGATGTGTTCATTGGCAGATCAATCACCGTAACCCTGTGCCAGACTAAATCAAGTAAATATTTTCATCGAGAGTGGATGTGTTCATTGGCAGACCAAATACCGTAACCCTGTGCCAGACTAAATCAAGTAAATATTTTCATCGAGAGTGGATGTGTTCATTGGCAGACCAAATACCGTAACCCTGTGCCAGACTAAATCAAGTAAATATTTTCATCGAGAGTGGATGTGTTCATTGGCAGACCAAATGCCGTAACCCTGTGCCAGACTAAATCAAGTAAATATTTTCATCGAGTGTGGATGTGTTCATTGGTAGACCAAATACCGTAACCCTGTGCCAGACTAAATCAAATAAATATTTTCATCGAGAGTGGGTGTGTTCTTTGGCAGACCAAATACCGTTACTCTGCGTCAGACTAAATCAAGTAAATATTTTCATCCCGAGTGGATGTGTTCAGTGGAGGACCAAATACCGTAACCCTGTGCCAGACTAAATCAGGTAAATATTTTCATCCAGAGTAGATGTGTTCTTTGGCAGACCAAATACCGTAACCCTGTGCCAGACTAAATCAAGTAAATATTTTCATCGAGAGTGGATGTGTTCAGTGGCAGACCAAATACCGTAACCCTGTGCCAGACTAAATCAAGTAAATATTTTCATCCAGAGTGGATGTGTTCATTGGCAGACCAAATACCGTAACCCCGTGCCAGACTAAATCAAGTAAATATTTTCATCCAGAGTGGATGTGTTCATTGGCAGACCAAAGACCGTAACCCTGTGCCAGACTAAATCAAGTAAATATTTTCATCCAGAGTAGATGTGTTCTTTGGCAGACCAAATACCGTAACCCTGTGCCAGACTAAATCAAGTAAATATTTTCATCGAGAGTGGATGTGTTCTTTGGCAGACCAAATACCGTTACTCTGCGTCAGACTAAATCAAGTAAATATTTTCATCCCGAGTGGATGTGTTCAGTGGAGGAACAAATACCGTAACCCTGTGCCAGACTAAATCAAGTAAATATTTTCATCCAGAGTAGATGTGTTCTTTGGCAGACCAAATACCGTAATCCTGTGCCAGACTAAATCAAGTAAATATTTTCATCGAGAGTGGATGTGTTCATTGGCAGACCAAATACCGTAACCCTGTGCCAGACTAAATTAAGTAAATATTTTCATCGAGAGTGGAGGTGTTCATTGGCAGACGAAATACCGTAACCCTGTGCCAGACTAAATCAAGTAAATATTTTCATCGAGAGTGGATGTGTTCATTGGTAGACCAAATACCGTAACTCTGTGCCAGACTAAATCAAGTAAATATTTTCATCCCGAGTGGATGTGTTCATTGGCAGACCAAATACCGTAACCCTGTGCCAGACTAAATCAAGTAAATATTTTCATCGAGAGTGGATGTGTTCATTGGCAGACCAAATACCGTAACCCTGTGCCAGACTAAATCAAATAAATATTTTCATCCAGATTGAATGTGTTCTTTGGCAGACCAAATACCGTAACCCTGTGCCAGACTAAATCAAGTAAATATTTTCATCGAGAGTGGATGTGTTCATTGGCAGACCAAATACCGTAACCCTGTGCCAGACTAAATCAAATAAATATTTTCATCCAGATTGAATGTGTTCTTTGGCAGACCAAATACCGTAACCCCGTGCCAGACTAAATCAAGTAAATATTTTCATCCAGAGTGGATGTGTTCATTGGCAGACCAAAGACCGTAACCCTGTGCCAGACTAAATCAAATAAATATTTTCATCCAGATTGAATGTGTTCTTTGGCAGACCAAATACCGTAACCCTGTGCCAGACTAAATCAAGTAAATATTTTCATCCCGAGTGGATGTGTTCATTGGCAGACCAAATACCGTAACCCTGTGCCAGACTAAATCAAGTAAATATTTTCATCCAGAGTGGATGTGTTCATTGGCAGACCAAATACCGTAACCCCGTGCCAGACTAAATCAAGTAAATATTTTCATCCAGAGTGGATGTGTTCATTGGCAGACCAAAGACCGTAACCCTGTGCCAGACTAAATCAAGTAAATATTTTCATCCAGAGTAGATGTGTTCTTTGGCAGACCAAATACCGTAACCCTGTGCCAGACTAAATCAAGTAAATATTTTCATCGAGAGTGGATGTGTTCTTTGGCAGACCAAATACCGTTACTCTGCGTCAGACTAAATCAAGTAAATATTTTCATCCCGAGTGGATGTGTTCAGTGGAGGACCAAATACCGTAACCCTGTGCCAGACTAAATCAAGTAAATATTTTCATCCAGAGTAGATGTGTTCTTTGGCAGACCAAATACCGTAACCCTATGCCAGACTAAATCAAGTAAATATTTTCATCGAGAGTGGATGTGTTCATTGGCAGACCATATCCCGTAACCCTGTGCCAGACTAAATTAAGTAAATATTTTCATCGAGAGTGGATGTGTTCATTGGCAGACGAAATACCGTAACCCTGTGCCAGACTAAATTAAGTAAATATTTTCATCCAGAGTGGATGTGTTCATTGGCAGACCAAATACCGTAACACTCTGCCAGACTAAATCAAGTAAATATTTTTATCCAGAGTGGATGTGTTCATTGGCAGAGAAATACCGTCAACCTGTGCCAGACTAAATCAATTAAATATTTTCATCCAGACTGGATGTGTTCATTGGCAGACCAAATACCGTAACCCTGTGCCAGACTAAATCAAGTAAATATTTTCATCGAGAGTGGATGTGTTCATTGGCAGACCAAATACCGTAACCCTGTGCCAGACTAAATCAAGTAAATATTTTCATCGAGAGTGGATGTGTTCTTTGACAGACGAAATACCGTAACCCTGTGCCAGACTAAATCAAGTAAATATTTTCATCCAGATTGGATGTGTTCATTGGCAGACCAAATACCGTAACCCTGTGCCAGACTAAATCAAGTAAATATTTTCATCAAGAGTGGGTGTGTTCATTGTCAGACCAAATACCGTAACCCTGTGCCAGACTAAATCAAGTAAATATTTTCATCCAGAGTGGATGTGTTCATTGGCAGACCAAATACCGTAACCCTGTGCCAGACTAAATCAAATAAATATTTTCATCCAGATTGGATGTGTTCATTGGCAGACCAAATACACTAACCATGTGCCAGACTAAATCAAGTAAATATTTTCATCGAGATTGGATGTGTTCATTGGCAGACCAAATACCGTAACCCTGTGCCAGACTAAATCAAGTAAATATTTTCATCGAGAGTGGATGTGTTCTTTGGCAGACGAAATACCGTAACCCTGTGCCAGACTAAATCAAGTAAATATTTTCATCCAGATTGGATGTCTTCATTGGCAGACCAAATACCCTAACCCTGTGCCAGACTAAATCAAGTAAATATTTTCATCAAGAGTGGATGTGTTCATTGTCAGACCAAATACCGTAACCCTGTGCCAGACTAAATCAAGTAAATATTTTCATCGAGAGTGGATGTGTTCATTGGCAGACCAAATACCGTAACCCTGTGCCAGACTAAATCAAATAAATATTTTCATCCAGATTGGATGTGTTCATTGGCAAACCAAATACCGTAACCCTGTTCCAGACTAAATTAAGTAAATATTTTCGTCGAGAGTGGATGTGTTCATTGGCAGACGAAATACCGTAACCCTGTGCCAGACTAAATTAAGTAAATATTTTCATCCAGAGTAGATGTGTTCTTTGGTTGACCAAATACCGTAACCCTGTGCCAAACTAAATCAAGTAAATATTTTCATCCAGAGTGGATGTGTTCATTGGCAGACCAAATACCGTAACCCTGTGCCAGACTAAATCAAGTAAATATTTTCATCCAGAGTAGATGTGTTCTTTGGCAGACCAAATACCGTAACCCTGTGCCAAACTAAATCAAGTAAATATTTTAATCCCGAGTGGATGTGTTCATTGGCAGACCAAATACCGTAACACTCTGCCAGACTAAATCAAGTAAATATTTTAATCCCGAGTGGATGTGTTCATTGGCAGACCAAATACCGTAACACTCTGCCAGACTAAATCAATTCAATATTTTCATCCAGAGTGGATGTGTTCTTTGGCAGACCAAATACCGTAACCATGTGCCAGACTAAATCAAGTAAATATTTTCATCCAGATTGGATGTGTTCATTGGCAGACCAAATACCGTAACCCTGTGCCAGACTAAATCAAGTAAATATTTTCATCAAGAGTGGATGTGTTCATTGTCAGACCAAATACCGTAACCCTGTGCCAGACTAAATCAAGTAAATATTTTCATCAAGAGTGGATGTGTTCATTGTCAGACCAAATACCGTAACCCTGTGCCAGACTAAATCAAGTAAATATTTTCATCGAGAGTGGATGTGTTCATTGGCAGACCAAATACCGTAACCCTGTGCCAGACTAAATCAAATAAAAATTTTCATCCAGATTGGATGTGTTCATTGTCAGACCAAATACCGTAACCCTGTGCCAAACTAAATCAAGTAAATATTTTCATCCCGAGTGGATGTGTTCATTGGCAGACCAAATACCGTAACACTCTGCCAGACTAAATCAAGTAAATATTTTCATCCAGAGTGGATGTGTTCATTGGCAGACGAAATACCGTCACCCTGTGCCAGACTAAATTAATTAAATATTTTCATCCAGAGTGGATGTGTTCTTTGGCAGACCTAATACCGTAACCCTGTGCCAGAATAAATCAAGTAAATATTTTCATCCAGATTGAATGTGTTCTTTTGCAGACCAAATACCGTAACCCTGTGCCAGACTAAATCAAGTAAATATTTTCATCGAGAGTGGATGTGTTCATTGGCAGACCAAATACCGTAACCCTGTGCCAGACTAAATCAAGTAAATATTTTCATCGAGAGTGGATGTGTTCATTGGCAGACCAAATACCGTAACCCTGTGCCAGACTAAATCAAATAAATATTTTCATCCAGATTGAATGTGTTCTTTGGCAGACCAAATACCGTAACCCTGTGCCAGACTAAATCAAGTAAATATTTTCATCGAGAGTGGATGTGTTCATTGGCAGACCAAATACCGTAACCCTGTGCCAGACTAAATCAAATAAATATTTTCATCCAGATTGAATGTGTTCTTTGGCAGACCAAATACCGTAACCCTGTGCCAGACTAAATCAAGTAAATATTTTCATCCAGATTGGATGTCTTCATTGGCAGACCAAATACCGTAACCCTGTGCCAGACTAAATCAAGTAAATATTTTCATCAAGAGTGGATGTGTTCATTGTCAGACCAAATACCGTAACCCTGTGCCAGACTAAATCAAGTAAATATTTTCATCGAGAGTGGATGTGTTCATTGGCAGACCAAATACCGTAACCCTGTGCCAGACTAAATCAAATAAATATTTTCATCCAGATTGGATGTGTTCATTGGCAAACCAAATACCGTAACCCTGTTCCAGACTAAATTAAGTAAATATTTTCGTCGAGAGTGGATGTGTTCATTGGCAGACGAAATACCGTAACCCTGTGCCAGACTAAATTAAGTAAATATTTTCATCCAGAGTAGATGTGTTCTTTGGTTGACCAAATACCGTAACCCTGTGCCAAACTAAATCAAGTAAATATTTTCATCCAGAGTGGATGTGTTCATTGGCAGACCAAATACCGTAACCCTGTGCCAGACTAAATCAAGTAAATATTTTCATCCAGAGTAGATGTGTTCTTTGGCAGACCAAATACCGTAACCCTGTGCCAAACTAAATCAAGTAAATATTTTAATCCCGAGTGGATGTGTTCATTGGCAGACCAAATACCGTAACACTCTGCCAGACTAAATCAAGTAAATATTTTAATCCCGAGTGGATGTGTTCATTGGCAGACCAAATACCGTAACACTCTGCCAGACTAAATCAATTAAATATTTTCATCCAGAGTGGATGTGTTCTTTGGCAGACCAAATACCGTAACCATGTGCCAGACTAAATCAAGTAAATATTTTCATCCAGATTGGATTTGTTCATTGGCAGACCAAATACCGTAACCCTGTGCCAGACTAAATCAAGTAAATATTTTCATCAAGAGTGGATGTGTTCATTGTCAGACCAAATACCGTAACCCTGTGCCAGACTAAATCAAGTAAATATTTTCATCGAGAGTGGATGTGTTCATTTGCAGACCAAATACCGTAACCCTGTGCCAGACTAAATCAAGTAAATATTTTCATCAAGAGTGGATGTGTTCATTGTCAGACCAAATACCGTAACCCTGTGCCAGACTAAATCAAGTAAATATTTTCATCGAGAGTGGATGTGTTCATTGGCAGACCAAATACCGTAACCCTGTGCCAGACTAAATCAAATAAAAATTTTCATCCAGATTGGATGTGTTCATTGTCAGACCAAATACCGTAACCCTGTGCCAAACTAAATCAAGTAAATATTTTCATCCCGAGTGGAGGTGTTCATTGGCAGACCAAATACCGTAACACTCTGCCAGACTAAATCAAGTAAATATTTTCATCCAGAGTGGATGTGTTCATTGGCAGACGAAATACCGTCACCCTGTGCCAGACTAAATTAATTAAATATTTTCATCCAGAGTGGATGTGTTCTTTGGCAGACCTAATACCGTAACCCTGTGCCAGAATAAATCAAGTAAATATTTTCATCCAGATTGAATGTGTTCTTTTGCAGACCAAATACCGTAACCCTGTGCCAGACTAAATCAAGTAAATATTTTCATCGAGAGTGGATGTGTTCATTGGCAGACCAAATACCGTAACCCTGTGCCAGACTAAATCAAGTAAATATTTTCATCGAGAGTGGATGTGTTCATTGGCAGACCAAATACCGTAACCCTGTGCCAGACTAAATCAAATAAATATTTTCATCCAGATTGAATGTGTTCTTTGGCAGACCAAATACCGTAACCCTGTGCCAGACTAAATCAAGTAAATATTTTCATCGAGAGTGGATGTGTTCATAGGCAGACCAAATACCGTAACCCTGTGCCAGACTAAATCAAATAAATATTTTCATCCAGATTGAATGTGTTCTTTGGCAGACCAAATACCGTAACCCTGTGCCAGACTAAATCAAGTAAATATTTTCATCCAGATTGGATGTCTTCATTGGCAGACCAAATACCGTAACCCTGTGCCAGACTAAATCAAGTAAATATTTTCATCAAGAGTGGATGTGTTCATTGTCAGACCAAATACCGTAACCCTGTGCCAGACTAAATCAAGTAAATATTTTCATCGAGAGTGGATGTGTTCATTGGCAGACCAAATACCGTAACCCTGTGCCAGACTAAATCAAATAAATATTTTCATCCAGATTGGATGTGTTCATTGGCAAACCAAATACCGTAACCCTGTTCCAGACTAAATTAAGTAAATATTTTCGTCGAGAGTGGATGTGTTCATTGGCAGACGAAATACCGTAACCCTGTGCCAGACTAAATTAAGTAAATATTTTCATCCAGAGTAGATGTGTTCTTTGGTTGACCAAATACCGTAACCCTGTGCCAAACTAAATCAAGTAAATATTTTCATCCAGAGTGGATGTGTTCATTGGCAGACCAAATACCGTAACCCTGTGCCAGACTAAATCAAGTAAATATTTTCATCCAGAGTAGATGTGTTCTTTGGCAGACCAAATACCGTAACCCTGTGCCAAACTAAATCAAGTAAATATTTTAATCCCGAGTGGATGTGTTCATTGGCAGACCAAATACCGTAACACTCTGCCAGACTAAATCAAGTAAATATTTTAATCCCGAGTGGATGTGTTCATTGGCAGACCAAATACCGTAACACTCTGCCAGACTAAATCAATTAAATATTTTCATCCAGAGTGGATGTGTTCTTTGGCAGACCAAATACCGTAACCATGTGCCAGACTAAATCAAGTAAATATTTTCATCCAGATTGGATTTGTTCATTGGCAGACCAAATACCGTAACCCTGTGCCAGACTAAATCAAGTAAATATTTTCATCAAGAGTGGATGTGTTCATTGTCAGACCAAATACCGTAACCCTGTGCCAGACTAAATCAAGTAAATATTTTCATCGAGAGTGGATGTGTTCATTGGCAGACCAAATACCGTAACCCTGTGCCAGACTAAATCAAGTAAATATTTTCATCAAGAGTGGATGTGTTCATTGTCAGACCAAATACCGTAACCCTGTGCCAGACTAAATCAAGTAAATATTTTCATCGAGAGTGGATGTGTTCATTGGCAGACCAAATACCGTAACCCTGTGCCAGACTAAATCAAATAAAAATTTTCATCCAGATTGGATGTGTTCATTGTCAGACCAAATACCGTAACCCTGTGCCAAACTAAATCAAGTAAATATTTTCATCCCGAGTGGATGTGTTCATTGGCAGACCAAATACCGTAACACTCTGCCAGACTAAATCAAGTAAATATTTTCATCCAGAGTGGATGTGTTCATTGGCAGACGAAATACCGTCACCCTGTGCCAGACTAAATCAATTAAATATTTTCATCCAGAGTGGATGTGTTCTTTGGCAGACCTAATACCGTAACCCTGTGCCAGACTAAATCAAGTAAATATTTTCATCGAGAGTGGATGTGTTCATTGGCAGACCAAATACCGTAACCCTGTGCCAGACTAAATCAAGTAAATATTTTCATCTAGAGTGGATGTGTTCTTTGGCAGACGAAATACCGTAACCCTGTGCCAGACTAAATCAAATAAATATTTTCATCCAGATTGAATGTGTTCTTTTGCAGACCAAATACCGTAACCCTGTGCCAGACTAAATCAAGTAAATATTTTCATCGAGAGTGGATGTGTTCATTGGCAGACCAAATACCGTAACCCTGTGCCAGACTAAATCAAGTAAATATTTTCATCGAGAGTGGATGTGTTCATTGGCAGACCAAATACCGTAACCCTGTGCCAGACTAAATCAAATAAATATTTTCATCCAGATTGAATGTGTTCTTTGGCAGACCAAATACCGTAACCCTGTGCCAGACTAAATCAAATAAATATTTTCATCGAGAGTGGATGTGTTCATTGGGTGACCAAATACCGTAACCGTGTGCCAGACTAAATCAAGTAAATATTTTCATCCAGAGTGGATGTGTTCATTGGTAGACCAAATACCGTAACCCTGTGCCAGACTAAATCCAATAAATATTTTCATCCAGGTTGGATGTGTTCATTGGCAGACCAAATACAGTAACCCTGAGCCAGACTAAATCGAGTAAATATTTTCATCGAGTGTGGATGTGTTCATTAGCAGACCAAATACCGTAACCCTGTGCCAGACTAAATCAAGTAAATATTTTCATCGAGAGTGGATGTGTTCATTGGCAGACGAAATACCGTAACACTGTGCCAGACTAAATCAAGTAAATATTTTCATCCAGAGTGGATATGTTCATTGTCAGACGAAATACCGTAACCCTGTGCCAGACTAAATCAAGTAAATATTTTCATCCAGAGTGGATGTGTTCTTTGGCAGACCAAATACCGTTACTCTGCGTCAGACTAAATCAAGTAAATATTTTCATCCCGAGTGGATGTGTTCATTGTCAGACCAAATACCGTAACCCTGTGCCAGACTAAATCAAGTAAATATTTTCATCCAGTGTAGATGTGTTCTTTGGCAGACCAAATACCGTAATCCTGTGCCAGGCTAAATCAAGTAAATATTTTCATCGAGAGTGGATGTGTTCTTTGGCAGACCAAATACCGTAACCCTGTGTCAGACTAAATCAAGTAAATATTTTCATCGAGAGTGGATGTGTTCATTGTCAGACCAAATACCGTAACCCTGTGCCAGACTAAATCAAGTAAATATTTTCATCGAGAGTGGATGTGTTCATTGGCAGACCAAATACCGTAATCCTGTGCCAGACTAAATCAAGTAAATATTTTCATCGAGAGTGGATGTGTTCATTAGCAGACCAAATACCGTAACCCTGTGCCAGACTAAATCAAGTAAATATTTTCATCGAGAGTGGATGTGTTCATTGGTAGACCAAATACCGTAACCCTGTGCCAGACTAAATCAAGTAAATATTTTCATCGAGAGTGGATGTGTTCATTGGCAGACCAAATACCGTAATCCTGTGCCAGACTAAATCAAGTAAATATTTTCATCGAGAGTGGATGTGTTCATTATCAGACCAAATACCGTAACCCTGTGCCAGACTAAATCAAGTAAATATTTTCATCCAGAATGGATGTGTTCTTTGGCAGACCAAATACCGTTACTCTGCGTCAGACTAAATCGAGTAAATATCTCCATCGAATGGACGTGTTGTTCCCCTTAACAAGGAACTGTCTAAACCAAAATGATTCCCTTACATTTTCCTTAATTTGCGAAGACACGACATAAAATGTTCAGCGCTGATGATCCTATGTTCTACCAACTTCATTACGTTTTCAAAGTTCTCCACATCACTCAATGAGAAAATATTTTATAAAAAAAAATCACCTTTATTTTATTTATTTGCTTTTTTCCTTGCCTTTTTTTTTTTTTTTTTTTTTTTTTTTTTTGTACTTTTTTTATGAGGTGGCATTCATTGATTTCTTAATTCTTTTCCATAAAAGAAGTTACTCTCAGCTGGGGACAAAGGAAATGATTCTTTATGAGCAAGTACGAGAAAGGGGGGGGCTGTTTTGATCGATGTGACGTCGATGACCGCAGGCCGAAGAAAAGAGACGTGAAACATTAACCATCAGGAATTGTGCTTTTTTCTTTCTTTCTTTCTTTCTTTCTTTCTTTCTTTCTTTCTTTCTTTTTTTCCTTCTTTCTTTCTTTCTTTCTTTCCTTCTTTCTTTCTTTCTTTATCTAAGTTTTCCTGAATATTTCAGTCTTTCTGAATAATTGTTTCTTTCTTTCTTTTGTTTTTCTACTTTTCTTTCTTTCTTTCTTTCGTTCTTTCTTTCTTTCTTTTTCTTAGTTTTCGTGAGAAATTTCATTCTTTCTGAATAATTGTTTCTTTCTCTCTATTGTATGTATTTTTCTTTCTTTTTTATTTATTTATTTCTGTTCATCTTTTTTTATTTTCTCCCTTTTTAATTTCTGTCTTCTCTTTTTCTTTTCTCCCCCACCTTTTTTTTATTTATTTTTTTTTCTTTCTCCCTTTCTCTTATTTTTCTTAAACAGTTCATTCTTTCTGGACAATTGTTTTTTTCTCTCTTTTGTTTTTTCTACTTCTTTCTTTCTTTCTTTCTTTCTTTCTTCGTGAAATCGAATAACTTCGATGATCAATACAACTGCAACCATTCCCCGCTTAAGTTGATTTTTTTCTTTGTTTCTTTCTCCCTAACCACACAATCAAGTCTGCTCTTGTGTTCTCAGATTTCATGTCGGCTCATTTAAATTATTTACTACATCTCCTAATTAGAATGATGGGGTCCTTGCGAGGCCCTGCTGGCAAAGGTATGATATTTTCGTTTGTATTTGTTTTCTCAGTATTTGATGAGTGTACTTGGATTCCTTGCATTCTGTGTTCACAAACACTGAACGCACACATAGGAGGTATGCACACACACACACACACACATATACAATTTATTTAAACGAGTTCTTGTCTAAATATACACTATGTATACATGTATGTATATATGTGTGTGTATATCTGTGCGTATATGTGTGCGTATATATATATATGCACACACACACATATATATAAACATGCGTGTATATATATACACACACATACGTATATATATACATGCATATATATATACTGATGTATATGTATATATATGCGTACATACACATTTATATATATATATATATATATATATATATATATATATATATATATATATATATATACAATTTATTTAAACGAGTTCTTGTCTAAATATACACTATGTATGCATGTATGTATATATGTGTATTTGTGTGTGCGTATATATATAAACGCATGCATACACACACACACACACACATATATATATATATATACGTGTTTATGTGTATATATATATATATATACGCATGTGTATATATGTGTGTGTTTTGCATATATATATATATATATACGCACACACATGCGCACACATATTTACATGCATGCATACATAGTGTATATTTAGACAAGAACTCGTTTAAATAAATCGTATTATATTCAACAAAGGTAAATCTGTTTAACTTAGTATTTTCCAATTTTGGAATAAATTGTTGTGCGCCCAGATAAAAATATGGATAATTTTTTTTTTTTGTTATGTTTTTCTTCGAGAACTTTCGACCACTTTAGTTATTATCAAGAACTAAGTGTTGGCAGTATTATAAACAATTTTTTGATGGAATGTTACACTTCAAATTTAAATATACGGGTATTGTATAAGTGACGTAATGTGTAGAACGGTTTCACAGAGCTCGACAACACCTCTAACGAGTATATTGAGTATTTTATGCATATTTTAATTATTTCATACACGTTTTAAAATACCATGACGTATAATCATGTACAAGGAGATCTTATAAAATTCAGCTCATTGATTTTGGTTTTACATCTTATCAACACTTTATAGGTCATTTAAAGCCGAAATATATTCTGGATTTTAAGGATAATTATTTTCTTTGCGCGTGATTTAATAATTCTTTAGCGATAACAATTACTGTAGTTGTAGTAGTAGTAGACTCTTAGTTGGTGATGGACTAAAACATTTCCCAAAATTTCCGTAAATGCGTGTAACGGACGCAACCTGAATTCGAACACTGCTCTCCGATTTTTCTTTTCAACCCGCTATCCATTACATCCTATAGGTGGCAATCAAAATCAAATGGATTATTTTTTTATATTTAGGATCATGGCTGAGCTCCTCACCAAATGACATAGATGTTTGAACTGCAATAATACTATCAAAATTGAATAGACTATGAAAGTCAAAAATGTAAAAAGATAGAAAGAAAGAAAGAAACACACTGAGATAGATAGATAGATAGATAGTTAGTTAGTTAGTTAGTTAGTTAGTTAGTATCATGTGAGTTCTAACCTGAAAACAAGTTACAGAAAAAAAATCTGTTGATTCTCTTGAAAGATTATTTTTAACTTACAAAATAACATTCAAATATATGAAATCATAAGCCGGCGTTTTTGTATAATTAATTACTATTTCTACACATCCACAGATATTGTAATTAAGATTTTTCTTTAACAGTTCAAATTGTTCATGGAGTCACACAGATGTCAGGCGTAAAGTTAAACTAACTTCATTAATAAAAAAAATTATGACGACCGTTGATGATTGGCATTTGAGACTTACAAAGGTTCGTTGACTTGGAAACAAAATATTAACTTTTGAATGACAAAATAAGCAATTATCCCAACATTTCAATTTGTGACTGGTCAAAATATGAAGTACGCGATTTGAAGAGGAAAATGACGGAACGATTTTCAAGTGATCTTGAAAATGGAAGAAAAGTAATTTAAGATGAGTGACTCGGTCGAAAAGAATTCTTCTTTAGTGTTCAGGAAGTTTTTCAATACAAACTTACTTTCAGATAGAAATTTTATAGATTTTGCTAAGTCAGACTCAAGAGTCAAGCCCAAGAGCAGATGGGAAAGAAAAATTGTGAAGGATTTTGAATGGTTCTGATACTTTGAATTGAAGATAGAAAAAAGCGAGTTCACCCAGCTAACCTATTAGCATCTCTTTCTTTCCTGAATTTTTTTTTTTTTTGTCTCTTCATCAAGGGTGCTGAAGGTAAACGTCTTCTGGATTGGCGTTAATCACCTGATAGTTAGGGATCCGAACTCAGTCTAATTTCTGAGAAGACTATCCCATCAGCAGGTGTATATTATTGGGGCTATTGTACTGCCATTTTGTGAATGGGATCTGGAACGTGCAGTAGTTTCCGGTGGGACCTCTTGATGCCTTGAAGTGTACAGATAGGGCTGTACTTCCGGACTATTTAATCCAGCCAAATGAAGCACTCTATATTAAACTATGGCAACAGCAAAAACAAATAGAAAATAGAAAGCCAACCCAAAAACAAAAGTACAAGGGTTGGACAAAATAATTGAAACAGTTGCAAAAATCCACTCCTATATTTCAAAGACCTATTATATTAAGAACTTTAACTAAAACTTCGTCATTTCAAGTTATATCTATGGTAAATACGTTTATTTATCTAATTTACTGTCTTTGTCTTATTTATTTTTAGAATTTAGTAAAATTTAAGTTAAATGCGTGACCTCTCCGAGTTCGAAAAAGAGCAAATTGTTGGAGCTCGCATGGCAGGAACCTTGATCACTAAGGTTGCTGAACTGTTTGATTTTTCAAGAGCTACCATATCAAGAACACTGATGCAATTCGAGAAACCGGGCAAGACCTCTAGCAACCGCGGCAATTCGGGCCGGACTTGCAAACTTACTGACAGGGACTGACGTGCATTGAAACGCAATATCGCAAAAAAATCATCAGACAAATGCGGCCAAAGCGTCTGCTGAGTTGAATAACCATCTGAATAGTTCAATTTCTACTAAAACTGTTCGTCGTGAGCTCCATAAGGCTGCATATCATGGAAGAGCCGCCGTGAGGAAACCTCTTCTCTCCACTCGCAACATTCAAAAGAGGTTGAAGTGGTGCAGAGATCACAATGGCTGGTCTGCAGACCAATGGAAGCAAGTCATATTCTCAAACAAGTCCAATTTTTCTCTTTTCCCAACTTCAGGACGAGTTTGTGTGTGGAGGCAGCCCAAAGAAGCTTACAGCCCTGACTGCCTTCTTCCAACAGTGAAGCATGGAGGTGGATCAATGATAGTTTAGGTCGCCATATCATGGAAATGTCTCAGTCCAATAGTTTCCTTGCTTGGTAGAATCAACAGCAAAGATTACCTGAACATTTTGGGAGATCATGTTCATTCAACGGTCCAGACTTTATTCCCTGATGGTGACTGCATCTTCTAAGACGATAATGCTCCAATACATACCGCTCGAGTGGTTAAGGATTGGTATGAAGAGCATGAAAGTGAGCTAGAACACATAGTGGCCTCCCCAGTCTCAAGATATCAATATTATTGAACATTTGTGATACATTTTGGAGCAACAAGTTAGGAGCCGTTATCCTCCACCGTCGTGTCGTAAAGAGCTGGAGAAGGTTTTAATGGAAGAATGACTGAAAATTCCTCTGGATGAAGTCAGGAAGCTGTATGATTCCATTCCTAGACGTATTAAAGCTGTCTGTGAGGCTAAAGGAGGACCAACTCCATATTAAATAAATTTTCTTTGAATTTAACAAGTGTTCCAATTATTTTGCCCAACCCTTGTAGATCCCAAGCTCTTATACAAATGTGAGGAGTCTACAATTCAAATTGGACATCATCTTTACGAGTTCAAACCAGATTCCATGTTCCTGTCGAAAACAGGTCTTAAGCTACCTATCCCAGTTCAGGATAACACAATCCAGATCTACCCACCCCTAATCGTCATGGACTCGGCGGTTATATGAAGGATGGGTTCCCATGTCGAAGAGATCCCCAAAACGAGGTCCCAGATTTCACGTCCATGTGCTTTCGCGATGTCCCCCTCTTTAGTATTTTTTTACTGTCTTTCGTCCACAGGATGATGGAATTGTAATGTTTATCAAAATAGCTGAGAAGATTGATGATATCCTCTTTGATCTTTCATATTTGTGGTGACTTCAATCTTCACCACAAGAAATGGTTAGACTACACAATCAGAACCTATGAAGAATGAAACTACCATGACTTCTCTGTGGTTTACTATCTGGCCCAGATAGTCGATAAGCCCACTCGTTTAATACAGGGTCAAAGCAGCAGAGTGCTCGGTTAGGAACGATGTCTGTGACAGGTGCTTGCTATCTAATTGTCTGTGACAAGCACTCAGATAAAGTATGAGACAATTTGCTGACCTTTCCATGATAATGATAGAAATGCTGAAAAATATTTTTGTAAAAAATATAAATCGGTTTGATAACAGAAAGATCATACTGTAAAAGTAACGTTTTACTCTACATTGTTATGAAGAGGATTCCTTTGTAATATCTTTTGAAATAGTACAGACTTTAATCATCTTCAAGTCGCCTTCTGCAAGCTTCAAATAGAACTCTTCAAGTATAATAATTGGTTTGGTTTGGTTTGGTTTGTTTTGTTTTGCGGCACATCAACCTCAATGGGTCATTTAATGCCGACATTTTTTACCTGGTAATATTTTTGTTTTGTCAAAAATCGATTTCTGTTAATATTTTTTCCTCAAAAATGTATAGATGGTAATATGTTTTTTCAAAAGCATATAGCTGATAATATTTTTTCAAAAACGTATTATCAAATGCCTTGCTGTTGGACGTAGTTTATTGTCATACCCATGACGCGGGTGTAGTTTATCGTCTTACCCAAGACGCGGATGCAGTTTATCGTCATACCCAGGACACGGATGTAGTTTATCGTCTTACCCAGGACGTGGATGCAGTTTATCGTCTTACCCAGGACGCGGATGCAGTTTATCGTCTTACCGAGGAGTGGATGTAGTTTATCGTCTTACCCAGGACGCGGATGTAGTTTATCGTCATACCCAGGACGCGGATAATAATTGGGATTTGGTCTTTAAATTTCCTCGATTGATTTTTCGGTTCTGGTGCCCCGGTGAAGGACAGGGCACGCTAGGCCATATTTTAAAATCAAACTCAATAGATCTATTTAAATAAAAGATAATTTTCAAAATCAATTTCTTTCTTTAAAACGTCTTAATGGAATAAACATAAAAGAAAAAAATATACCTGCATTTGTCCACGAAGAGTAACAACAAAGGATTGTGGGAAAACGATGAGGTTTTTGTGGTAAACAATCGAATCTTTTAGTCGAATTCCGTTTCTATTTTCCACTACTAACGATTCTCATTATTTCAAATTGAAAGCCTCCTTAAAACTTTCTGGTTAAAAACTGAACTTTCTCTGAAATTTTCCGTTTTGGATAACAGCGATCATTCTTTACGGCTGACGATGTGATTGGTACTTTCAATTTGCTTTTAGCAATAGATGAATGAATGAAACAAACCAAAATGGCTGCGATGCTAGAGCCGTTTTTTCCTCCACTCGTTCGAGATGATGCTGTCGACAATCATCATTGACTACTGAATGGCGTCAGTAAGTCTGAAAAGCATGAGACAATGGTGACAGGTTGCCATTAAGCTGAGGTCTAGAACAAAGCAAAAGAAAAGTTCCTTTCAAACCCGGAAGCATCTGTTCAATTTGAAAACTTGTTTGCTTTTCTATTTTAAGCTTCTTTCACTTTAGATTGGAGAATTAATTTTGTGTTACAAGCTTAGAGCCTACAACATCTGTTCAACAAACTGTTTTCCTGATTTCATTAAGTTCTTACTTGATTGCTTCCGGAAATAAAATCTCTCTTCGTATGGCTTACTTACCGATCTCACTCTGTTGGCCGGAGGTATTTTTATGGGAAGATCTATTCATCTTTCTTCAGTGACAATTAGTGGCTTCCATTTTCACTGTCCTTTGGCCTCTTCACACTTATCATTTCTATTTCGTTGGCCACTTTAACAATTCTATCAACGAATTATGCTTGGGCAAATCTAACACTTCACTTTTGCCTTGTAAGGAATCCTGTTGGGATCACGTTTATTAACAATTATTATTATCTAGCGAAGATTTCCTTGCAGATAAAATCAACTCTAAAATTAATTTAAATTTGCCTATAACGAGTTCTTCAAATTACAAAACATTTGTACTTATTTTTAGAGAGAGAAGGAAAGCCGGAGACTTTATCTGAGAACAATGGCTCGAAATGTGAGCGCCATTGAGTTTGAGGCAGGCAGGGTTTCATAACAGAGAGACGTCTCGAAGATTCGGTTTTCAGAAGGATTTGCCATTTTTTTTTCAATCGACAATACTTCCTGATCGTTCTTCTCATAAGACTTGACTTTTTAGCATCAAGTCTTAGAGGATAGATTTGTAATCACACAATGAAAACGTCGAGTTTGCCTCTGATAGTTCTTCAAAATTTCTTTAAAGGATGCGAACTTTAATTTTAAGCGGCTAAAAATCGATTCCTCTCAATAGTAATTTTTTGAAATAGCAAATGAAAATCGATCTTTGATATGTTTAAATCCCCTAAAAATGAACTTGAAACATGTAATGGGTGATGATAATGACACGTTAAAATTCTGGCCTAGATTTTTACGCTCCCATTTGCACTAATACTCTTGGAAAAAGCATGAATCCACATCTCTCTCTAGCTATGGGTGAAATAGTAATTAAACATGGCTCTCTAGTTATGGGCTGTAACCAGTTTAGGGGAAGGAAAATTGTGGATCAGGCAACAGGAAGCCACTATCTTTCCCAAGAATACATGGCAATTCATAGATAATAAATAAAGGGACTCTGTGGAGAGCCATGTTCGCCTATAAAATCATGATGAAGATTATTAAAATAGTAGATGCAAAGCTTGTGTGGCAATATGGAAGTGTAACAGATTTAAATGATTACTTGAATGACCCTATAAAATGAGACCTCTTCAGACAAAGTGGATTTGAAATTATTTTTCGACGATTTTACACATTGAAATTACAGTAGAATCCCTCATATCCGGAATCCCTCATATCCGGAGTGCCTCGTATCTGGAATCCCGCATATCCGGACATGATTTCGATGTGTATATTTGAACTATTTGGGTGATACGTAACTGATTTGAAATTTCTGTTTTTCAGGAAATTTACTTTGGATAATTGCTTATGCTTATTTCACCCTAAATGTCTTGTATTTGTGCAAAAGATAATGGGAATAAGAGGCAAAGATGACAACGAGACACATCTGCAACAAGATAGCGACGAGATGCATGATTGTGATGAAACCTGGACTGAAATTGAAAAAGCTATTGAAAAAGTTGTCAGTTTTATGGAAAGAAAGACAGCATTCAGCTATAACGATTGCAATAGCGCATGCAGAGTTAAAAAGTGTTTTTCGTTTAAAAAAATTTCAAGAACACAAGCAAAAAGAAATGCCGAAAAAGTTGAGAATGACATTAGAAGAGAAAGAATCATCATGCAACAACGATTCAAAAATCCTCGTTACATTATTTGTTTTGCATACGTGGCATAATTAATTTAATGAATTTTCATTAACATTACATAATTTATTTCTTTTTTCTTGAAATCAATTCCGTTATATTTCACTCACAATTAGCTTTCTTTTTTTTATTATTATAAAACAATGAAAATAAATGTTAAACCTGATTTCAGTTCTTTCGTTTTAATGTAAAAACTTATGTAAATACCCATAACCGGATTTTTGTAACCAATTTCTCATATCCTGAAGGGTCTTCTTAGTCCGATTGTCAGGGATTCTACTGTATTCTTATTTTGAGAATATCCCTTTGTACAGAACTAAAGCATCGAGGACTATTTCTTGTATTCAATTAATTATGACGATAACAAACAAAAGACTTCAAGCAAAGTAGAGACTTGCTGGGATCTATTATTCAGATCTTGGCTGCTGTCGAACTCTCTGTCTTCGGCAGAGAGGAAACCGGGCGAGGCTATGCCGAAGGGCAGAGTCTCGTCCGGGGAGGTAGACAGACCCAAACCTGTTTATGAGGGGTTACGGGAATTTTTTGGCCGAGCCTACGGGCTCGGATTGCCCCACATTAAACTCGGCCTTGTGCCACTTCCTTCCTTGTGAGGAGGCAGGTAAATACCGACTTCAAGCAAGGTAAATGATTTTTTTTCTTATTTCTGTTACTTTTGGGGGAAAAGTAATTCAGCTAAAACCGGAAGATATAGAGACATTCTAACAGAAGTAAGCCTTTGCGAATATATTTGTTTTGAGCAGCAGCGCCGTACAGTGATATTTGACTTTTCAATCGGCATGTAGCATTCTCACCTACATTGTATTTCTGTAACGGATATTTAGAAAATCATGGGTTTATTTTATTTCCCTGGACTCATTCCTATTTAAAAATTTGGGGCGAGAAACGAGATTTCTGGCGACTGTTTCGAGCTAACACAGTTTATCATCTCTGTTCGAGGTTTTCAAGGTGTTTGATATTTTGCTGTCGTCTTTTTGTCGATATTATGGAATATATATATATATATATATATATATATATATATATTGAACACTGGTAAAATTTTCAAAATTATTATAGTAATTCGCTGATGTTCAGTGATGACAATGGTTTTGATTTAGAAAATAAACGATAATTGATTACAGAACTCAATTATTTTGATATCCAACGATGCATTTCTCTAGATTTTGAAACCGGTTATTCTAAAAAAAAAAAAAAAAAAGAAAGAATTGTACGGTGGAGTAATGATAGCGAGTTCGAATTCCAGTCGAATCCATTACATTCACTTACGTGCTAATATCCTTGGGAAAGGTATGAATCCTCTTCTTCTCTCCCCAGCTATGGGTAAATAGCAGGACAGACCGGGTTCTATAGCCTTCCATTGCAACTGGTTTACCGCATAATTAAATGGCAACCCCTCTGCGGGAAATAATCTGCCTCGTCAGTCATGTATTGAAAGTTACATGATCCCCTAAGCGTGTATCACGCATGGGACATCACTGACTCCACGTTTATTATCAACGATCCTCGATAACCAAACTCAGATACCAATTCTGTTGATAGCCGAGTAACCATATATGCCAAATAGAAAGAAAAAGTCAAATAAATTAACCTCAAAATTAATTTAAACTTTCGAACACTGACAAAAATAACAATATTTAAACAAAAAAGTATTTTATTTGCATTAGAAATTTTGCCCGATTTTAAATATTCTCTCTGTGAATGTAATCAATCCATTTGCCGTTAAGAATTTATTTCATTTTAAAAAGTAAATTATTCTTACTAAAGTCACTTCATTAAATAAACATATTTCCCGTCAAAATCACGAATTCGGTCAATTCAATTTTATCAGGCAAAAGATGCTTTCAACAATCACGTTGCATTTTCAAATTCTTCCCTTAAACATTCTTCTGAACAACTTTGAGCAACAATGTTCTTTCTCGAGATGAAAATATTTTAGTGACACTTCGCAAAAAAAGAGGAATTTCTGTTTATGAAGAAAACTGGAAAGGCACTTTTCATTCTCAAAATAATCGTAAAAGCACACGCGTCCTTCTGTTAAAAGATTACAGAATTCTTTGGAATTGCAGAATTATTTATTTACTTCCCCCACCTCAAAAAAAAAGTTTTTAAATCGGTCAAACATATCTTCAAATCTAATTCCGTTTCAATGTGTCCTTTACTTAAAAAAAACAATGAAATCAAATTATTCGGAAAAATATCAAAACGTGTCTACAATATATATATATATATATATATATATATATATATATATATATATAATTGTGTATGTATGTATGCATGTGGAGGTTGTGATTGGTAAATATGTAAGTGTTTATGGCAATTTACAAGTGTTTGTATGTGTGTGTAGTATTATATATTGCTAGCTGTGTTATTTTTGTATGTTTGAACATTTGGTATATAAAGGATCTCGCATAGACAGTTGATTTGCGCATGCGTGAGTAGGTGAAAGGAAAGAGAATGTAAACAAGGATCATGATGAATAGACTGAGATAAATATACGAATAGATAGATAGATAGATATGAAGAGAATGAGATAGATAGATAGATAGATAGATAGATAGATAGATAGATAGATAGATAGATAGATAACGGCATTCTCGATTGCTTAGGATGAAATGATCAAAAAACAAACATAGCAGTTCAGTACACACGGACATAGATAGATAGATAGATAGATAGATAGATAGATAGATAGATAGATAGATAGATAGATAGATAGATAGATAGATAGATAAAATTTTTACTGTTGGTAATATTTTTTCTTCAAACGTCTATTTCTGGTAATTTTCCATCAAATATGTATCGCTGGTAATAATTTTTACTTAAGTATTTCTGGTATTAAAACCTATTTTTACACTTTCATAATGTTTTGACCCCAGTTTGGGGTTAACTATTTCCCATAGCTGAGGCTCTAACAGATGCTACCACCCCGGGTCAGGGTGAACTTGGGAACACCAGCAATTAAGGTTCCACGCTTCTCAAAACCTTCTGCTCAGAGGCCTTGCTGTTGGACATAATTTATCGTTTTACCCAGGACGCGGAGATAGATAGATAGATAGATAGATAGATAGATAGATAGATAGATAGATAGATAGATAAATATGAAGAGAATGAGATAGATAGATAGATAGATAGATAGATAGATAGATAGATAGATAGATAGATAGATAGATCTCGGCATTTCTCCTGCAGTTGTCGAAGGGAGAAGTTAATGTCAATCGTCGAAAGCTCTTACCTGAAACCACACTGGGATTCGGGATATACCGTCGCAGTGAGCTTCTGTATTCTACCGAGGACCACACGTGCAAAGAACGTGCCGACGAAGTTCAACAGGGAGGTTACTCTGTAACTGTTGCAATCGCTTCGCCCCACCCCCATATTCTAATAGACGCTGGCTATGTTGCAGTCATATCCTGCGGCACCGTTCTCTCCTCCTTGCATTGAAAGCGTAGACTCACTATGTAATCAACTAGAACATTCTTTTCCCGCGAATGTCACCAGTGTTGAATGATAACTGTATCTTATCGCACAGCGCCTGACTTTCTTCTATGCATTGTTTTCGGCTGTCCTCAAAGCTTGCAACGTTGCCTAAGCAGGTTGGTGTTTGTGCTCCAATAGTGCAACGCATTTCTTCCCGAAGACCACATTCAGCCCATTCGGAATTACTTTGAATAAGTCAAGTGTCTTGCTCCTATTCCTCCCGAAACTGTTCAGAGCAGTGCTGTCTGTGGTATCCCTGAAAGTATCCCATTTCCGGTGGACAGTCCCTTTAGGTATGTTTGCGAGGAAGGCGTCCTTCGGAATATTGCCGATTTGGTTGAGGTCGAGACCGTGATGGCATTGATACGCTTTTTGTCTGGAGGCTTCTCATGAAGCCATCCTCTTTGGTTCGAGTTGTGCTGGGTTTGGACCTGGAAGTGTGCGTTGGCGACGCATAACCCGTGAAGCATACAGAGCTCGAGCTCTGGCAATTGACATTCAATTTACTAACTCCATGCTGTCTCAGACTGCTAGGCCATGAGTTGTGTTCAGCGCCCACTCGGGCGTTGAGGTCGCCAAGTATTAGCAACTGTTCATCGATCACTGAATATATTAAGTTCCATCTTTACTGATACAAACATTCTCTCTCTCTTTCTAGCTCTCTCTCTCACTCTCTTTCTCTCTCTCTCTCTCTCTCTCTCTCTCTATATATATATATATATATATATATATATATATATATAATGAATGTAAATCCCTGTAGTTACTGAACTTTTATTTTTTACTTTAATAAAATATAATTGTTTTTAAAAACAAATGCAGACACCCTATATATATATATATATATATATATATATATATATATATATATATACACATATATGTTTTTATATATAGATAATATTAGTGGTCAATATATATATATATATATATATATATATATATATATATATATATATATATTGACCACTAATATTATCTCTCTCTCTCTCTCTCTCTCTCTCTCTCTATATATATATATATATATATATATATATATATATATATATATATGTGTGTGTGTGTGTGTGTGTAAAAACTCAGACGTAAAAATACTCCTACATCAAGAGGAGTAGTAGTAGCAGTAGCAGCTTTTGCTGAGTCTGGCAATACGCTGCCAGGCTTGCGGCTGACTTGTCGAACTCTCTGTCTTTGGACAGAGAGACCCAGATGAGGCTATGCCAAGGGGCAGAGTGTCGTCTGGGAAGGTAGACAAACCCGACCAGGCGTATACGGGATCTACGGTAAATTTTTGACCCACCCTACAGGCTGGAAATCGCCCCGCATATAAATCGGCCCTGTTCCACGCCCTGCTTTGTGGGAAGGCTTTCGTAAATACAGATTTTACTGAAAACACTTGGCCGTCGGACGAAAGATATAAAAATGCTCCTACATCAAGAGGAGTAGCGAGAGGAGCAGTAGCAGCGGTAGCTTTTACTGAAAACATTTAGTCACTCACAACTAATCATTCTCTTCCCTAGTTTTTATTCTACATTATCTTTCCCTGTACCAAAAGGTAATAAACTTGTTATTAAGCCACTTCCGGTTTTCTATTGTTGTTTTTGATAACTCACTTACACCAAAATGGCAGACCAAACTTTTGCCTGTAGTGTTTATATATATATATATATATATATATATATATATATATATATATATATATATATATATATATATATATGCGTGTGTGTGTGTATTAGTAATAAAAATATGTCGGATTATATATATATATGTGTGTGTATATATATATATATATATATATAATTTATTCGAAAATTGTAACATAAATATGTTATAAAATCACTACAAAATGTTTATTTTGTTTCAACACTTTTTGTGTCTTATCAAAATCTCTAGATAAGACACCAAAAGTGTTGAAACAAAATGGCTATTTTTGTATTTGTAGTGATTTTATAACATATTTATGTTATACTTTTCGAATAAATTATATTTGCTCTACTCTGTATTGAGCACTCTTTTAAGAATAGTATTTTTTGGTTATTGGAATTTATTCCGTATACACCAATCCTATATATATATACATCACTACAAAAATAGCAATTTTGTTTGAACACCTCTGGTGTCTTATCAAGTCATGATGTTGAATGTATTCTACAATCTACATTCAGCATCATCACTTTTTTTGAAGCATGAGAACTCTTATGTAGCGAAGGAATGATATTTAAAAAAAATAATTATAATCTAAGCTCTACTTCTGTATGGAGCACTGTTTTTTTTTTTTAAATAAAAACAAAAATACTAAAGAACCCTGGATTATTTACCTAACGTGTTCTTTCCTATTTTTCTACATACCTGCACACATATATATATTTATACATGCATACATACATACATATATATATATATATATATATATATATATATATATATATATATATATATATTAGTAATAGTAATAAAATTATGTCGGATTACTAAATAATAATTCATCATTTCTTTAGGAATATATGTGTGTGTTTGTTTCTGTATGTGTGTATGTAAGTGAGAGAAAGAGATTGCTAATTTATTATATAAAATTTAAGCTACATTTATTAAGTAATAATGCAAAGTAAACGATTTGCTGAAGTAAAAAAAATAAAATACGTTCGGTTTCTAGTAATTTAAAAAAATGTTAATTTAAATAATTCATGTAAATCTCGGACGAAATGAAGTAATGAATGACTGTATAATTATTTTAATGTCCTTAGCTACTAAGTCCTTCAGGTATTTCTAGACAAGGTAGTTAATGAAAGCGAGAAGGAAAAACCTAACCGTCGATTGTAAAAAAAAAACAAAAAAAAAAAACAGGGTAGTAGTTAGCAAGAGGGACAACCCAAGATGCGAGCTATGAGCAAGGACACGAAGTTTTTTTGGCTTTATGTCCCTCACTCTTTCTCACGCTCACAGTTGTGAGAATCTAATCACTTCTCTTGTACTAGCTCATACACATACACACACTCTCTCTCTCTCTCTCTCTCTCTCTCTCTCTCTCTCTCTCAATTTTACTCAATCATGCTTCGATTCTCACTTTCTCAATCTTTCTTTCACGCTCCCACATTTGCTTTAAGCTGGTCACTTCTCTCGCTTTCATTCATTCACTCACTCTCTCATACTCTCATTCATTCATTCTCTCACTCTCTCAGAATATCTCTCTTTCGCTCAGTCACGCTCCCACTCTCTCTCAGACTCAGATATACACTCTCCCTCTCTCTCTTTCTGAGCATAAGTTGGTGTGTAATGGTTAACGAACTGGACTCACAAAGCTATGTTCAAACAATGTGAATGATACGCAATGTTGGAATCTTGACAAATCAAATCTTCGTAAATATGCCAGATTATCATCCAACTTGTTTTTCTCTGTTCCTCCATATTGAAGTAGAATTCAAGAAAAGGAACCTTGCGTCAAATACTACGTCCAACAGATAGAATAACCACGTGAACATTGAATATTTTACAAGTACATGGACGTACTATATGAAAAATGTTAGAAAGATTCTGTTGCATCAATCTCCGACCTGTGTACGAGTGAGCTGCTTTGTAAATCAATATTCTAAATCCAGCGTTTCAACAGATCTCAAACACGAAACACTGGTGTCGACGGGATATATGCAACTCCTTCAGCCATCAAACTGCCCAGGTCACTAAACAGCTTGAGAGGCGCATCTATTTTTCTACACATTTCATATATTGGGGTGTTTTTTTAATATTAGGTTGTTGCAAAAATAATGACGTCGTAATGTCGTTTTTTGACGTATTTTTAACGTCAAAAAACGACATTATTACATTATTATTTTTGCACCAACCTAATAGAATTTCTCTTTCCATCTCACACCCAAAATTGATCACAGAACAAAAACAAAGATGCGCATGCGCTGTGTGCGTGTTTCATTAAGGGAACTTCTTTGCAATCAGTCAAAGGCAAAATTACTAGACGACACTAATACTGAAGAAAAATTCATTCGAAATTTAGTCACACGTTGTCGTTTATTCTTTATGAATTCTCTGTCACATTGAATGTTTTTCTTTCAGATTGGCGTTTATTACAAGAACGTTGCTTTTTTTTAAATGTTGCATAACTTCTTAGTGTCGACAATTTTTCTCTTCAGTATATTTAATTACTTTTTTTGCATTAGAAAATTTCAAAGAATTGTACTGATTAAAAGAAGCATAAATTGTCCTGGGAATTACGATAAACTACATCCAGCAGCAATGTTTCTGATCGAGAGGTTTTGAGGAACATGGAGCCACCTCTTCATTGCTGTTGTTCCCAGCTCCACCCTGTTAAGTACCCAGCTATGGGAAAATGTTTAACCCCCAAACTGGGATCAAAACACTATGAAAGTATAAAAAATAAATTTTTATAGTAAAAATACCAGCAATACATCTTTCGAGAAAAAATTCTTACCAGCAAAACATTTGGCCTTCGGCAAAAACCCTCTTTACAAAAATACGTCAATGAAACCTGATGTAATGAATATGCATGCACCTGGGTTCCTCCTCAGAGTAATATCACTGGCAGGTGTCAGCCATAAATACAGACAGATGTGGAGGTACAGGGGGGACGCCTATAGTCATCGCCTATTGCCTACCACTATAACGAGGACCAGACCATTACGGTTACCCGCTAGATTGTCCTACTCGGTTACTGCAGCCAAAACCACTTTGCTACTTCGAACAAATATATTCCTTTCCGGGAGATATCAAAACCTGTTCTACAAACTGATTTCTTACAAAGAATATATATTTTATTCATACGAACCTATACTAAAAATATTGTCGGCATGAAATGACCCATTGAGGTGTTGATATGCCGTAAAACAAAATAAACGAATCCAGAAGAATAATTTTTTTCGAACTTTTTTGTCAGTAAATAGAACCGCGCACGCCGTACTTGTGTGTGTGTGTGTGTGTGTGTGTGTGTGTGTGTGTGTGTTTATAAATAAAGGGATGGATGGTAGGAGAAACATGTGATATGGTGGCTGTACAACTACTACTACTGCTACTACTACTAATTGAAGAGAATACTAGAAGAAATGTCCAGCTTCCATAATTCGTCATGTCTTTTCTGCCGAATATGAGATACGAAATAGCAAGTTCTAAATGTAATTGCATTTCCTCAGAAACTATTTCATCGTTCTGAATTATTGTAACTTAATTAGGGTTCTATAGCAAGGGATATTTGAAAGCTCTCATCTCGACAAAGAAACCTCTCCACCAAAAATCAGATATTTGATCGTTTGCTAAAATTTCAATTTTGGGGATATGGGGATTGAAAAGTAACTTCCTATTTTATGTATGATGGACTCTCCTAGTTATTTACTCTGTCTCCTCCACTAAGACGAGTTGTGACACAAGGTCTTTTTTTAAGGTGGGGACCCGAGCGCATACACCCGGGCAAGGAACAAAAATTGCTCGCAGACAACGCAACCGTTGCCTGCGGTTGCCTCGGTGCGAGCACCAATCCCTCTCTTTGGTGCAATGAGAGGGTGCGGACTCAGGCAGCTGTTACCCAGGGCAGGGTACCTCACAGTATAATTTTCCTCAGTTACGACTCTGTTGTTTGACGGAATCGCCCCCGAGCGCTCTCTGGCCAAGGACAGAGACCCAACTGAGAGATGATAAATAGATGTTTTACAAACTCCTCGAGAGTAATTTACACACTATGATGGACTCTCCTATCTAACTATAATTTTTACAAGACAGGAGAGTCCATTATACATAAAATGGAGAAGCACTTTTCAATCACCCTATATATATATATATATATATATATATATATATATATATATATATATATAGAGAGAGAGAGAGAGAGAGAAAGAGAGAGAGAGAGAAGGAGAGAGAGAGAATCAGATGATATTCAGAAGAATGCACTGAAGAGTGAAACTGAGAGTGACAATGGCTTGGTTTGGTTTGGTTTGGTTTGGTTTGGTTTATTCTACGGCATATCAATCTCAATGGGTTATTAAATGCCGACAAGATTTTTATTGCTGGTAATAATTTTTCTTCAAAAATGTATTGCTTGTAATAATTTTTATACAAAAAGTATTGCTGGTATTAAAACCTATTTTTACACTTTCTTAGTGTTTTAACCCCAGTTTGGAGGGTTAACGATTTGCCCATCGCTCGGACCCTAAATGATCAGAGGCCTTGCAGTCAGATGTAGTTTGGTTTGTTTTGGTTTGGTTTACGGCATATCGACCTCAATGGGTTATTTAATGCCGACAAAATTTTTATTGCTAGTAATGTTTTTCTTCAAAAATCTATAGCTGGTAATATTTTTTTCAAAGAATGTATAATAGTTTGTATTGCTGGTGTTTTTTCTTTTTTTTAAGTATTGCTGATAATAATTTTTCCTTCAAAAATTATTGCTGGTAATAATTTTTTTATTATTTTTAGAATAGTACGAAATAGTACTGGTACGAAAACCTATTTTTACACAAGTTTGGGTATTAACTATTTGCCCATAACTGGGACCCTAACAGGTGCTACCACCCTGGGTCAGGATGGACCTGGGAACACTAGCAATTAAGAGGCGGTTCCACGCTCCTCAAAACCTTCTGATCAGAGGCCTTGCTGCTGGGCGTAGTTTATCGTCTTACCCAGGATGCGGATGTAGTTTATCGTCGTACTGAGGATGGGGTGATTCCTATATCCACACTATCTATATGTATAAACGTTCTATCTCCAATACTGACCACTTCCTCCTACACATAGAGTAAATTATATATATATATATATATATATATATATATATATATATACACATACATACACACACACACACACACACACACATATATATATATATATATATATATATATATATATATATATATATATATATAAATAATTCTCACTCTCTTAAATTTTAAAATATTCAACCTTAGCGTTGCGACTGCACGCTCCAAAAGTCCGTTAACAATAACACATTTCTAAAAAAACATATTTCGATTCGCATTTAATTTTTCATCTCTGATGCTACCTGGATTTTACTGAAAACAAAATTATTTCCATGCCTGAGGATGACTGAATGTACAGTTGAAAGTTCTTGCAGATTAAAAAAAAAGACCTTATACAGCTTGTAGTCATTAAAAATAAGGATCATAACATTCATCGAGTGGTTCGTAGGTTAATGCAACTTTAAAATTTTGTTTGCGAAGAGTTTTCGCCATTTTATATCATTAACTTTACTAATCTACTTTTTGTATGAATGATTCATTGTAATATATATATATATATATATATATATATATATATATATATATATATATATATATATATATATATATATCTTACGCAGCACAAAAAATTACCTCATTCGGGTATAGATCTATTTCAACCAACGCTAAGTACGTTGGACTTATTCAACCCTGGTGGATGGACTCTTTTTTATGAATTAATCCTGATAGAAAACAACTAACCGTAATAGGAGCAATATAGTACTGGTAATAGATTCATTGATATATAATCCAGGTGGATCCTAATAATGTCAAATATTAAAACTGATCCACTAAAGAGAGCTCAATGTATTAGAGCATATATATATATATATATATATATATATATATATATATATATATATATATATATAATGTCTTAAAATATATATATATATATACATATATATATATATATATATATATATATATATATATATATATATATATATATATAGATAGATAGATAGATAAAATGTCTTAAAATAATTGTCGGATTTTGTCCATTTCATTATGTGTGACGTCATGTGTTTACATTTGGATATGCCATGAGCAGATATGAAGGTACGTGAGAGAATCATGGAAGATTGTAGTTTAAAGACAGTGAAATCGACCTTGCTAACCGGACGCTCCTCTGTGGCCAAATCGGTTAAAGGCTCGTCAGGCTATATGACGGTTCCATATAGGATAAAAATTCGATTCCTATCGGAGAACGAATATTTTCTATGAAAATTTCTCGGACATTCAAGCCGGTAAATGTTTAATACTGTTTATTATAAACAGAGCATTTACTTAAATATTTGTATCTATAAAAAGAATGTATAAACATAAAAATGTCTTAAAATATATATATATATATGTGTGGGGGGGGTTACGTCTATCCAAAATATATCGAAATTTCACACTTGAAATATCACAAAAACCATTTGCTTCGCCCTGATATTATTTGAAAACCAATCAGAAATGACGTTACGACGCAGACGACAGACACCAGAAAACTGTTCCACCGAATTACACCCACCCTTCGCCAGTGAGACGTCTCGTTGAATGAGTTTATTTACTTTTTAATCGTCGCATTCCTTCTAACCAAACGATTAAATTAAACGCATTTCAAGCAGAGGCCTTTTTAGCAAACAATCCCACCATCCAGGTCCATCATCTCTCCGATATTACAGATTTTACTTCATGTGACGTCTACTTTTTTGAAAATCTAAAAGTTTCCACAAAATTGCTGTAGACGAGTTTCAGGAGTATTGCCCTCATCTCTGTTGCCATATTTATCACAACGTTTCGGCCGTTGTACGTTCCGACCTTCTTCAGGTGGTTGGAATGTCGACCTGAACCCTTTATTTCGCTCACTGGAGTAGACTGTTCTAGTTGCACGTCAGTTATCAGTTATCTTCTGTTAATTCCCTTCAGACATGACTTCAATGTTGTCAAGGCTCGCCAAGTACAAAAATTAAACTGATTGAAAGATCAAAAGGTGACACACAAGATCCATCCTCCACCAGTGAAAGCAGTAAACAACAATCAAAAAAAAATTCAATGATGACAGCAAAAATTGCAATATGAGCACCAGTAAAAATGGTTGCTGAAGACATTAGGTTTATAAGTCCCAGAAATTCATAGACAGATGTCCTTAAGGACACATGGTACAGTGGATAAAGGCGTTGGTTAAATCCAGAGACAGGACCCAAAGAGTTGTTAGATCAATACCCAGTTAAGTCAGTGAAGAACTTGGAGAAGTGTATGAACAGGAGATAACTGATAACTGACGTGCAACTAGAACTTTCTACCCCAGTGAGCGAAATAAAGGGTTCGACATTCCAACCACCTGAAGAAGGCCGGAGTGTACAACGGCTGAAACGTTGTGATAAATATGTCAACAAAGATGAGGACAATAGTCCGAATAATGTAAATAATGTATATAATACCTCATCTTAGGAATATAGACAAATACTAAAGGGCCGAATCGTTGTAATAAATATGGCGGCAAAGATGAGGACAATAGTCCGAATAATGTACATAATACCTCATCTCAGAAATATAGACAGATACTGAAGTTTCAGGAGATCGTGACATGGCGATGACAAAAATGCAATTTCCATTAAAGTTTTGGAAACTACATTCTATTGCCTTGCGTTTCTTCTTCCCATTTGAGGAGACTGCCAAACATTCGCTGCCGTAAAGGAGGATATATGTCACTTAGCAGTTCAGTTACTCTTTTCTTTGTTACCATAAGACATCCTCCTGTTTCGTAATACTCGGCCTAGCTCTTGGGATGTGTCTTTGGCCATCCCAATATGTTTGGTCCATGGTATCCTTAGCATCCTTCTGTAGAACCATACCTCTGTTTTCTCGAGTCTCTTCTTCATCTTTGAGGAGACCGTCCAACATTCGCTGCCGTAAAGAAGGATAGCACTTAGCAATTCACTTAGCAGTTCAGTTACTCTTTTCTTTGTTACCATAAGAAATCCTCCTGTTTCGTAATACTCTGCCTAGCTTTTGAGATGCGTTTGAAAAGTAAAAGCGAAAATAACTTGAAATAAGTCTTTAAGGATCCCAACTGAGTAGCCAATGGATATACAGGAAGAATTTATTATGCTGTTCAGAGATGGTTACTCAAATGCAAGCAACCACTTTGTCATTTACAACAGAGTTTTATGTCATGCAAGATAAACAAATAGAATGGAATGGAAAGTTTTGAAACCCTAATCACAGACATTTGGGAAATAAAAGAAATTGTGAAATTCTTCTAGAAAAGAATTACTTCATATTTTGGATTCGCCCTCTTCAGAGATATTACAGTAGAGAATATAACAGACCTGATACCTGAAAGAGTAAAACATTGACCATTTCTTTAAAGAAATGCGGTTTAAACTGAAAATGTTTATACTAAATCAGCGTTTCTCAACCGGGGTTACCCGGAACCCTAAGGTTCCGCAAAAGGTTCCCAAGGGCTTCGCGAGAACAGGTGTCACCTGATTTACCTTATGTCTTTTCAACATTGCCAGTAGATTTGCATTTATATTATAGGTATATGATATTGGTTACTTATGTTTATTTTTTTATGTTTAAGTTTAGAATTGTTTTGTGTGAAGGAAGTATTATAAACGAACAGTATGAATTTTATTTAGCATTACAGAAAAATTTGACAAAGAAGTATTAATTTTTCCTTAAGCCAGTTAAAAATATATCCTATGATATTTTATCACGTGAACTATGATGAAAATAAAATGAGAAAGATATGGTATATGGTTTTGTTTTTTGGGCAAGTGTTCTTAATACTAAAAATGAAAATTCACCAGGTGCTCCAGATTTATAGCCTTGTGTCAACCTAGGTTAACCTCAGAAAATATCTCTAGTATACAGTCAGTATATTTATCAGCTGTTCACTATGTGTCCAGATGACGTTGCTTTTTGGAAGATCAAAGATATTTTTGAATATTGATTCAATTTGGCAATATTTCTTATCTTTGCAGAAGTCAAACAGACATGATGCCGAATTTAACAAAGCTGATTAAAGGCAAAAACACAAAAACAATATTGAATTTCCAGACAATAAAGACCGACAAAGTCGTAACTTTTCTTCTCTTCGTTTACTTTCACCGAATATCTTCTCTAAACACTTCCTCCGCCATTTCTTTTCATGTTATTAAAATATACGTGTTGGGTGCATATTAGCACGCTTTTCATTATATCAGCTACTGCCCGAAAGCTTTTTTTTTAATTTTTCTAATCAAATTATTTATCATACAATATTTTCAATCTGGCGCTGCTAAATCTTCACCGTCCAGCTCTGATAAAGTTCAAAATCGTTTACGTAGCCTTTTGAATGATGACCCTTCTTCCACTCTGCAAATCCTTTCTCACTGACACATTTCAAGTCTGCCGCTAACCTATCGCTAGTTTCATGTTCAGATGAGCTCCATTTGTTACTTCCACCAGTTCAGACATTTACAGCTTGGACACGCCGTGCCATATCCACGGATTAGAATCATCCACATTTCCCCCGTTTCAAATGTAAAAAGAAAGTTCTAATCAGCTTTTTGTTTTCCAAGAACTGCAGCTTTGTAAACCAGATTTCCGCATGTTTTCTTCTTTGATCTCTTCAACCCTGACATCAAGGTCAAGGGTTAATCGTTATCTATAATCTTTATCTTCATATTCTTCACTTCCAACCAACTTCTATACCATTCATATAACACATCTCATTCAGTATTACCAAGTTGTTGACTGTAACTCTCTACCTTGAGCGGCTTTGTATCTGGGGAACTTTAGTATAAAATAGTTTCATTCGGGAATCATGTGCTTATTCTGTAATTTTAATCTTATTAACGACACTGAGAAATTTTCGATTTTACAAGTATGCTGAATTCCAGTTATTACGTCATTTAATAAAAATATCAAAACTAAATTCTGAATAATGACAGGTTCTTATCAACAGATTTTCATAAATGAAAACCAGAAGAATATTTTCGTTTTCGTAGAGATGCTGGTTTCGATCATTAGCTTTTCTGTAAATATCAATTTATTGACCTTGTGTCATACATATCAGATCATTTTTAGAAAATATATAGCAATCTGACGGTAACTAACATGGTGTACATAAAGCTAGATGTTGAATTATTACCATTCTAAATTGAATATCATAGAAGCCTCACTTCCGCACAAATACGTCGGCGCGTTCCAATCAAAAATAGCTTCAATAATTTGGTACAAATTTGATTTTACAATATTTAATTTGAATTATTTCTATTATTTTTAGCAGAGCCTTCGGCACGAAAACTTATGATTCTTTGCATTTTATGTGGTATGCGCATGCGCACAGTCGCAACTGAAAAGACGATAATGTCAACGATTCTGGTTTATTTATTCCTTTTTGACGGATCGTTTTCATTTAACAAATTCTTTAAAAATATATATATATATATATATACTTATCTCTGCCTGAACAAAATGACAGATTAATTGCAACTGTGACCAATCTATGAAAACTTATCGCCATTACATTTCAAAATACTTCTGTCCCACGCTCGAACATCATTGCTGCATAAAATAAACTAATTACCTACAAAGCAAGAAAATGAATCGAATGCATTTTGCATTGAAGGCAATAATTTTCTACAATCAAAGAAGAGGAATTAACCGTAACTTTTCGAATTTCAAATGCAAAGTGTCTTTAAATAAATTTTCCTAAAATACACGCTCAAACGAAAATTTGAAATCTTTAAAAAATGTATTTGCACGCAATTTTGCTTATGTACGCAACGAGAATTTTGTTGTTTGCCTTGAAATATTTGAAATGTACTCATACTCTGGATTTATTTCATTAAAATCTCAAGAAAAAAGAGACAGAAAATAGAAACAATCGGTCATGTCTCTCCATAACTTCCTAAACTTTGGAGCTTTTTGTAAGGTTTATCTTTTTGCCATTCCTTGTATTCACTGTACATTGACACAAGTTCGTTGGTAATTTACTCACTGTCTCCCACTATCCCGATTTTCTCCAATATCTCCTGTGAGTATCAAATTCTCCAATCCGCCTTTCCTCATTATGTGTCCTAGTAATTTCAATTGTCTCTTTCTGTTTCTATGTATAAGCATCCATTTTGTTTCTTTTATTTTTAAATTTTTCTCGTTACACACATGCTCAGTCCATGGTATTCTCAGCATCTTTCTGTAGAAACCAAAAGTTTCTGTTGCTTCAGGTTTCTTCTTCGTCTGTGGAGAGATTGTCCAGCATTCACTGCTATAGAGGAGGACTAATATTAAATAGTAGCTCAACACCTTTTCTTTATTTCTAATGAATTTTTCCTTTTTTTCTGGATAGTTTATTTTCTTGTTTCTTAATACTTTGCTTAGCTTTTGGAAGATATCTTTCCCTATCCCAATGCGCCTGCGGATTCCGATGTTTCATTTTCCATTAAAACATTTCATAGATATTTCAATGTTTATACTTGCTTGATTTTGGCATTTCCATTTGATAGTTCACATGTTGGATTGTTCCTCTTGCTCACAACTATACACGTCGTTTTCTTACAAGTATAATATTCATTTTTAAAGTGATTTCCACGTTCAAAGGCGAATACCTTTAAACCTTTTTATGGAGAACTCTCAAAAAAAGAAATGTCAAAGCGTGTAAGGATAAAAAAAAATTAAAAGCAACAATAATTTATTCAAGGAAGTGACGTACGAAACTGCTCCCGAAAAACCGGATACAACAAAGCATAAAAATAATTTTACTTTTCTTTTTAGTACCTTGAATGAATCATCTGTAAAAAGAATTTCTTCATAAATAACAGTTTCTTAAAAAATTAACATTGCTTTTCAAATTTCATTTTTGGATACAAATTGCTTGGTGCCCTTATAAACATATAACTTGACAATTCTCCAAAAACATTCTCAATGGGGTTTAAATCGGGAAGTACATAAACCAGTCGTTATTACAACCCAACTCACAGAAATGTAACACCAATCCTGACCCCACTGGATCGATGTACACTGCAAGAGCTGCCATTGGTTCTGTCCTGGTCTAGTATTACAGGTTCAATCAAAGTTTCCGGTTCACAATGTCGATTCGATTTCACTTTCTAGCCACGTTGTGATTTTTTTTTTTTTTTTATCCTGGAGAGCAAATAACAAATCGTAGATAACGGAAGATTCAGTTGGTCCACCTACAAGTTCGGTGGGGCGAGAATCGGGCCAAGTAAAAAAAAAAAATAAAATATGAACAAGTCAATTCGAGTCAAAAGAAAAATCTATGTATATGTATATAAGGAAGAAATTAGTACAAAAAAGAATAATGCTTCTTTTACAAGAAAGTAGTGTATATGAAATAAAGCCCAGAAAAAAAAAAATATTGCAAATAATTCTAAAAGGAGAAAAGTAGATTTTGGGTTCACTCTTTGCTTCTTAGAAGTTGCCGTAATTATTTCACTATCAGGATATAAAGGGGTTCACTGGCAGTATTGCGCCAATATTGCAGATAACTTGAGTTCACTTCCTCCCTTATTACAGCAGCAAGCGGACGCTTTCACGCCCACTGCCTATTTCTCTCTCTCTCTCTCTCTCTCTATCTCTCTCTCTCTCTCTCTCTCTCTCTCTCTCTGGTCGACTGCTTGTCAACCCACATCATCCAGCTCCAAGTTCGACTTCAATTCTTTGTTTTTGCATAAACACGCGCTAAATAAACGCGGTGGTAGCGACAAAACCACGAGCTGTTGGTAAACTTACAATACAACCTGATTACCCCTTCAGGGTTAAATGAACAGTCTCTTCTTAATTGGTATTCCATAGTTCATATAAACGCTATTGTTTTGACATCTTATATTAATAATTCTGACGAAGCACAGATTCTCTGGGCACAAACTTCACCACCGATTATTTTTCTGCTCTATAAACAAAATTCTAAATTACTATAATTATTAATATTTCAAGGGTGACCATTGCTCCCTGGCACATAATTATTTATCGGTTTCACTTAGAGCACAAGCTGGCGAAACTTTTGTGGTGCATGAAATGACTTTTCATTTGAATATCACAGTCGTCTTCTTAAGCTATATCTACAGGTTGGCCTTTAGGGATTCAATATAAGCAGAAGAGGTCATTTTAACGTTATTGTCAACATTCTAGAGGCCATTCAATTCATTATCAAAGAATTCCACTCATAACATAACCCCTGCATCTCCTTTGCTTAAATTTCTCCAACAGGCACCACCTAATTTTCAAACTAAGATGATTCAATGGAGGCCGAACAATTGATTTCTAAACGCTTCTGTATGTATGCGGCATCGTGAAGTTTTAGGCATATTTGGAGCCCAGCGGCTTCTAAGAACACAAAGAAATACACACACACACACACACACACACACACACACACACACATATATATATATATATATATATATATATATATATATATATAGGAAAGGTAACAAATTCGTTGATACTGATCCACAAAAAGAGATCAGTATATTTATAATTACAGAGCAAATAATTAATAAACAATAAAATTCAAAATCACCTCATATGGGGAATAGCCTATTTCAGTAGACGAAGTTGTCACTCATTTGTCTTATCAACTCCGATGTAGACTGAGTTTGTGTCAGAAATATAAATTTAACTGTGAAAGCTAAAAAAAAGAAAATCGAAAAATTAATACAGAATTTATCCATTTCAATGTTTCATTCAGACGAAAGGCACGAGACAGGGGTCAGGGGAGGGTGGAAGGTATCTGTCTTAAAGGGAAGAAGCTTTATAAAATTAAACCCGAATATTAATCTTCTGGCATTAATTTGGGGTTATACGAGGAATGAAATATTAAATTAAAATTAAAAGAGGAATAAAAAGGGGGGTCAAAAATAACTGTAAAATATATAGATAAAAGGATGTAAGGGATTAATGGAAAGAGAGTTGGGAAGATTTTAGACTAGAAGAATGTTTATAAATCATAAATAGTGTAAAGAGGTTATCGAGGGTAGAAATATAGAAATTAGAATTAGTTATACTTTTGACATTTGAAGAGTTAGAGGGGAGTGAATATTATAGAAATATAGTAGCTAATTAAGCTAAACCTGTATTATGGAAATTTGAATTTGTTTTTATGCCGACATTTTAACACTAATTCATTCCTCTGATTCAATGGTTGGTTTTGATTATCGTATTTTATTATCCTAATTTTTCCTTCTAAATATAAGCAGCACCTATATCTAAGACTATTAGGAGAACGTGCGGAACCTATAATCTTCCAAATATTCCTAATATATATATATATATATATATATATATATATATATATATATATATATTCTTAAAATATAAGTAAAAACGTTCAATACTTACCGAACGTCAACCCAGAGTTTCGTATTATTTGAATCACTCATCGAGGCAAGTGAGACAATAATTACATTGATCTCAGGAAATATATTTTATGAATACATATTTAACGTTCTAACGTCGTTCAAATTTCTTTTCTACAGTTACAAGTGCCAGTTTCACGAGTTCTCAACAACAATAGAAAACCAAAATAATCATTTTGCTTTTTAACTTTCAAATTAAAATCACATTTACTAATCACGCTATCACTCAGCAATAAATAATCATGTTTTATGTGCAACGCTACAAATACAAACAAAATAAAATTATTCATATACAAATTAATATATATACGTATGTATGTAATATGTATTTAGGCAGACATTCTTCATTAATATGTTTGATTAAAAAAAAAATTATAATATTTTACTTAAACTTTCATGTTTTCAAGTGATCTTCAGCGAGTGGCTAATACAGGGTGTTGCAACAAAATCCGACACTTGCCAAAAAGATAATGACATAGGCAATAAAAACAAAAGTTGCATATGCAGAGACCCGACAGTTTATTTAACAACAGTTAGAGTTCCATACTACATTATTTTATAATGTAACAGCCGGCAGCGGCAACGACTATCTCAAGGCGGGCGCGAAATGTGTCACACGCTTTGGCGACAATGTCCTTGTCCATAGCGGAGAACGCCTCCACGATGGCAGCCTTCAGAGAGTCGACCGTGTTGTGGGCGTGCTTGTTGGTCTTGGCTTCGATCACGCCCCAGAAGAAATAGTCAAGGGGGTTGCAGTCAGGTGAGGAGGGTAGCCACAAGTCCGGCGACCAGTGGTGAGGAACATTATTGAGCAGCCACGCCTGGGTCGTCTTGGCCTTGTGTGCAGGTGCGGAGTCTTGTTGGAAGACGTAGGGGCGTCCGGCGGCGATCTTGTCCATCCAGGGCTTCACCACGCTGCTCAACACCTCCTGGTAGATCTCAGCGATGACTCTCAGACTCTTTTGAAAGAAGAACGGAGCCATAACGTCCTCCTCATTTTCTAAATGCCCTCACCACAGTAGATTTAAACTTATCTAGACCCTTAACGAAATTATCTGTGAATTCATGCTTCTCTTCAGTCCCGACCGAACTTGAGTGAACTGCTATCCTTTAACAAGTACATGAACTGCTGTATTTGGCAATTACACTGTATATTCCGTCTCTCCTCTTTTCTTTATATATCCTTCTTATATTTCTCTTCTGTTACAATTTACAGAAATATCTTTTCTCTATTACTAAATTACTATTAATTCTTGGTGACTCGATAATATCTTTAATATCCCTTATTGGCATTATTTTTCCATTTTTCTTAACTTAAGGTATCTTCATTGAATTATCCTTTACATATAACTATTATATTTTCACTACAATATTATATATTAATAATAATATACCTTAATATAACTTTTGAGTTAATTTGTTATTATGTAATAATACATAATTATATGTTTTTATAAGCTCTATTTCATATATTGGTTTATATATATATATATTTTATTATAATTTTTATATTTATTCTCAGTCAATTAGATGTCTAATTTTAAGTATTGAGTTATTTTTAATATTTTTATTTTTTATGTGGTGTATAAGTTAATATATAAAATTCATATGTAGTATTGAAATGTATTTTACTGATATATATTGTATTACGAAGTTTGATGAAGTGACATTTGAATATTCATCTTAGTATAAATTTTAAGGAATTTATATATTTTGGGGGTTATTTTTGTTTTTGTATTAAATATTTTAATTTCAGTTAAGTGTTTTGTAATATTTTATATTCATTTAATTTTTTTGTTAATATTAATTAATTAATATATTTATATATTATTTATTTTTCATATAGTATTATGTATTGATTCTAAAGGCATCTTTTAATTCCCATTTTCTTGAGGCATTTTTCATTAATTTTTTCCAATTGTAATTTTTTTATTATATTATATATAAAATTTCAAATATAAATTTTTTCCTTGTGGATGGGTATTAATTAATATAAATTTAATTTGATATATGTTAATTTGGATGTCTTCATCTTAGGATATTTATTTCCATCCCCTTTATATTAATTATTTTTTATATTTACCTTAATATTCTTTTCTGATATATTTGTTAATTTAATCCTCTTTAATTCTGAATTATCTCCCTTTCTTGTTTGGTTAGTTTATCTCTTCTTATTTTATATAATATTTGTTTTT
>OZ010586.1:15428299-15433299 GCA_963932145.1 Acanthosepion lycidas | reverse complement strand
TCCACGATGATATGCATAAAATGCATCTTGTCTATGATGGCCTTGGAAACAGCAATCATATCGTTCTACCTCTTCCTGCAGGTTTTCAGGGATAATATCGTCGCTTATATTGAGGTGCTGGGTACGGTAGTTAATCATTAGAACGAGGAGTGTAATTTTTCAACATGACCCAGGAATAGCCACCTGAGACTTTACACAATCATGACTCTTCTAAGATGGGACCCCCCTCTATCTCTTCTGATTTTATATCCCTTAGACTACGATAGCTGAAGACCAACCAATAATCCCAAATACCAAAAAAAAACTCATTGCAAGACGCCATCTTGGTGAACATGAGCAACAACCACCTCATCCTGGTTTCCGATTGATTCTGAGGCCGCATCCAGACTGTCCGCGAGGTTGAGAGTGGTTTTTATTGAATAATATTCTTCTGTTTTTATAATTCCAATGTGTGACGAATTAAAATAATACTTAGTTTTCCTTTTGAATATCTTTATATATATATATATTATATTATTATATTATATATTATTATTTTATATATTATATTATATATATATTATAATCTGTTCTCAATTACCTCTTACATCTTGTATACAAATGAAAGTAAATATCTGCTTCATTTAAGACTAAAATACATTCACTTTAAATGTCTATGACTTTGGCCATGACTTTAAATAGATTAAAATTCAAATGACTAATACTTTAAATGGCTAACACTGCAAATAACTAACACTTTAAATGGCTATGACTTTAAATGGCTAACATTTTAAATGGTTAACACTTTAAATGTTCTTGTAACGGCTCCAATATTGGATTTTCATGGGAATTTGGAATTCAAAAGCGGCCCGCAACCCGCATATGTATAGCACATGAGATTTGATTATAGTGAATGTAAGTGAATGTTGAACGTAAGTGAATGTTGAACGTAAGTGAATGTAATGGATTCGACTGGAATCCAAGCCGCTATCCATTACTCCACCAACACTTTAAATGGCTTTGGCATTTAATGGTTAACACTTTAAATGGCTAACACTTTAAATGGCTAAGATTTTAAGTGGTTAATACTTCAAAAGGCTAAGACTTTAAGTGACTAACACTTTAAATGACTAACACTTTCAATGGCTAACAAAAGGCTAAGACTTTAAACGGCTAACACATCAAATGGTTATGATTTTAAATGGTTACTACTTTAAGTGGCTAACACTTTAAATGGATAACTCTTTAAATGGCTGTGACATTAAATGGCTAAGACTTCAAATGACTGACACTTTAAATGGCTAAGACTTCAAATGACTGACACTTTAAATGGCTAAGACTTTAAATGGTTAACGTTTTAAATGTTTAACACTTTAAATGGTGAAACTTAAAATGGATACAACTTTAAACGTCTAACAATTTAAACGGCTATGACTTTAAATGTATAAAAGTCCAAATAGCTAACACTTTAAATGGACTGATTTTTTAAATGACTAACACTTTAAATAGCAAGGAATTTAAATAACTCTTTAAATAGTTAACACTTGAAATGGCTAACACTTTAAATGGTTAAAACTAAATGCTATGACATTTAATAGCTAAAACTTTAAAAGGCTAACACTAATTAAATGGTTATGACGATAAATCGCTAATATTTTAAATGGCTAACACTTTAAATGGCTATGATTTTAAATAGCATTTAAAGATTTTAAGTGGTTGATACTTCAAAAGGCTAAGACTTTAAGTGGTTAAAACTTTAAATGGCTAAGACTTTAAATGGTTAATTTTTATTGGCTAACACTTTAAATGGTTATGACTTTAAATAGCTGTGACATTAAATGGCTAAGACTTCAAAGGATTAATACTTTAAATCGTTAAGACTTTAAATGGCTAACATTTTAAATGGCTAACATTTTAAATGGCTAACACTTTAAATGACTAACACTTTAAATGGCTTTGACATTAAATAGCTAACACTTTAAATCGCCAACATTTTAAATGGCTCACACTTTAAATGGCTAACATGTTAAAAAGCAATGGCTTATATGGCTAACACTTTAAATGGCTAACACTTTAAATGGCTAACATTTTAAACGGTTAACGCTTTAAGTGGCTAAAACTTTAAGGGGCTAAGACTTTAAATGGATTTTATGAATATTAAATGGCTATGACATTAAATGAATTTGAAATGGCTATGACATTAAATGGCAATGAGAATGGATAAAACTTCAATTTGCTAACACTTTAAATGGATAGCACTTTATATGACTAAGACTTTAAATGGCTAACACTATAAATGGCTATGACTTTAAATGCTGACACCTTAATTGGATAACACTTTAAATGGCTATGACTTAAATGTATTTAAATGGCTAACACTTTAAATGGCTAACTTCTCTAAATAGTAAGACTTTACTGGCAAAGACAAACACAAACAGGACGGTTGCAACAGCCAGCTAAGAAATTACACAAAGATTAAAGTAACCCACTCCACATAAAAATAAGCTTCAACAGTCATTTCTAAATCCATTCAACGACAGGCCTTCACGATGTAGCAGATTCCAACCGCATCCGTGCGAGAGACACGTTACACATTCGCTTTATCACTGTCTCGGTCTTTTGCTTCTTACCAAAAATCAAAACTAAGAAAGCAATTAAAATGATTGAATCACAAAACAAGTTTTCCCTTATAAGAAGTTTGTTCAGGATCAGGATTGGAGTCGTGGCCTGTTTGGTTTGGTTCTTCAACATGAGTTGATGCAGTGGCAATGTAAAATGATATTCAGTATATGGAGATATAGCCGAAAATTCACAGAGAGCATTCGGTCCAACATGATTGATAAATGCTTATTATGTATAAATAATTATATAAATAATTATATAAATTATTATGTGTAAATAATAGCAAGAAGCGATCAAATATTCTGATTACAACATTAAGAGGTTTCAATAAAAAATATTTGATCACCGAGCACAAAATCTAACAAATATTTGTTATTTTCAGTTCTTCGGTCTTAAGGCATCCTCATACTTATTTCGCGATTATAGTTTCTTTATATCTGTTCGTAACACGGCAGTACTGGACGAAGGATCAGTGATGCCGTGTTGACGAAGGTCACCGGCCAGGGCAGAAGCGTTCCTCAGATGAACTAGAACGACTACATGTTCGCGACCAAGGCAAGCCACCTAGTTGGAGGACATTGCCTGTAGTCTAACCATAAGAGGGAAGGACTCCGCCAGGTTAAAACGCCCAAAACGCACCACATGGTGAACACACCAAGAGGTCATTCACGGAGACCCAGTCTCTGGCACACAACTACGACAGATGGAGAAGAATGGTGGAAAGCTCAGCATGTCGGTGCCTCAAGGACTCCTTCCGGGGATAAGGGCGAAAGAAGGCAAAGAAGAAGAAGAAGAAGAAGAAGAACAACAACAACAACAACACCAATAAGAAGGAAGAGGAGGAGGCGAAGAGGAAGAAGGGAAAGAAGAAGAAGAGGAAGAAAGAGGCGGCGGCATCTCGTCTCCATATTAGTCTATTAAAAGTTCCGCCGTATATTGTGTATTTTGTAGTGTGACTCGGTTTGAGAATTGTACGACAATTTCTAGCAAGAGGTAGTGGTAGCCATTCTGCAAACTGCGCATGACAGTAAGACTTACTCTGCTGAAATAGCTTCAACTTTTCGTCTTTTACGGGATAATCACGGGTTTGTAAAACATTCAGTAATGTCCCTCCGGCATGATACTTATAAGTTCATCTCCCTGGGTCAATGGAATCGTATGAGAGAGAAATTTGGTGTTGATCGACGCACGAGAAGAATGTAATTGACTACAGATGTTGGGGCAGAACATGAGAGGAAACAACAGGATGAAAAGCAATTTGTTGATGGAAAGAAGCGAAAGGAAAAAGGAGGAGAAAATTGAGTTTACAACAGAAAAGTCAATAAATATTGTCTATTGGTATTTCTGAATGATGGAATCTTCAATTTCAGGAAGACTTACCAAGGCATTTAAGAAACAAAGGTAACGGCAGTAACGAGCGGGCGATATTCTGGCCTCCGGACAACTGTGCCTACTGCCAAAAGCGACACCATTGAAATGTTCTCTAAATATATTTACTCTACTTAGAGAAGCAAAGGGCAGACAACTCTTATACGCTTATGAAAACTACTTGAAATAAACTGAATTAAGAATATTTTTCTACCCACTACTAAAAATTAACGTCTATCAAAAGTATTTTCGTTTTTACAAACTTTTACTCCAAAACTAAAAGCGTAGCTTATATCTGGCATAAGGCTGAAAGTAGGCGCACACCTAAGCCTGTAAAATCAATAGGGCACCTCGGCGTGGCGTGATGGTTAACAAGCTTGTCTTGGTAGAACAATTACGACTGAGTAGTGACTTCAATCCTCACTGGATGCACGTTAATTTCATACTAAAAAACCGACAAATTTAACCCAATTATACAATTATATTAAGCAAATATGACAGAGCATTCCAAATGTTTTTTTTTATGCTCACTTATCAAGCTTGATGCCAAGGCGATGTAAAGCTGGAATTAATGTGGTCTTAAACTTACTTTGCCGGCAAATTTGGATAATTTAAATTAATCCAGCAATTATTTTTTTCAAGTTGTAGGAAAATAAACAATTTTTACATCATTCGAAAGAGAAATAAATTCTCCATAAAGCGTACACAATCAAACTAATTTATATTGTTTTATTAGAAAAATATTCTGAAATGAATAAAACTTTAACCATTGGTCTTAAACTTATTTTCGCCGGTGTATAAAGACTATAGCTCAACTTTATTAATATTACTGTCGTATATTAGTGTAGATCAAAAGTAATTTTTTGAAGAGTTTTAAATTCAGGCAATTGCACTATACACATGTAATTTTTTTCGAGGGATGGGGGTAAAATTCATGCAAAAAAATTCAGAAATAAAGGGTTAACTTCGACATTCCAACCACCAGAAGAAGGCCGGAGCGTGCAACGGCCGAGACATTGTAATAAATATGG
>OZ010586.1:15385799-15418299 GCA_963932145.1 Acanthosepion lycidas | reverse complement strand
GAAAGTTTTATTTGCATGATTTTATTTATTCTGAAGATGTGCCGGCCGAAAGGTGCCTAAAATTTAAATCGTCGTAATATTTTTGTATCCGTTTTTATGAATAAAATATGATCCCATTTTTTAAAGATTATGAGATATATATATATATATATATATATATATATATATTTAAAGACATGTTTGGTGGTACAAAATTTTATGACTGCCATGAAAAGACAAGAATTAGTTTTATTATTACCACTCATGATAATAAAAAGTAAAAATGAAAAACGAGGTAGCTAACTGGTTTCGTACCTCGCTCAACAAGGCTAAATCGAGGTAAATAGAGTAAATTATCTAATAAAAAAAGAACAATGGACGAAGTTTATTGGTGGGGAAAAAATTAAATTAGTAGTTTATTGATGCCTATCGCATCTAGTCCTCCCTAGCTATTGTAATGATGGCCAAACCAATAGTCTTCCACAAGAGCTAGCTTAAATGCCGCCCTATAGGACGGCTTTTAAGCTGGTTTATAATTAAACGTGCGCTGCAATTTGGGATACAAAAGGAAAAAGTTACTCCAATTGAACCATGAAAGCAACGATAATGGCTAATATAATATATTAATACATATTTTTAACCTCGCATAAACTGACAACCCAGAATGTGAGCACAACGAAAATCGTTCCCTGCACCTAACTTTTCTAGGGTTTTTGAATGAGCTACGAATCATTGAAATCGGACCAGTGGCAGCGGAGAAGTTGCTTGGACACACACACGCACACACAGACATACACTGTACTTATATATATATATATGTATATATATATATATCGAAATCTCCTCTTGAAATTTCAATCCATCTTCTTCTTCTTATTATTATTATAAGGCTCTGTCGTCTATATTGAGCTCTCCCTGGTTTTATATCCTCCTCGTAATTATCCCTTCCAGCCCCAAACTGATATATATATATATATATATATATATATATATATATATATATATAGTTTTAAGGTGTGCACCGATTAGGACTAAGACCTGAATCTCACTATCCGTGACTTTGTCTCCAAATGGTGCTACATGTAAGAGTCAGTCAGTTATGTGCCATGCATGATTACACTCTTTGGCGATCATGTATCTTTTCGATACATGGCTGACGAGGCAGATTTTGTTCCCGTAGTAGGTTGCCATTTCTTTCTGCGGTAGACCAGTTGCCATCCAAGGCTATAGAACTATTTACCCATAGCTGGGAGGAGAAGAATAAAATTCATACTTTTCCCAAGGGTATTACCACGTAAGTGAATGTAATGAATTCAAATGGAATTCGAATTCGGCTCTCCGATTCCTCAATCTGGTGGTTGGAATGTCGAACTGAACACTTTATTTTGCTCACTGGGGTAGACTGTTCTAGTTCCACCTGTCATGTTTAAGGGAAACGGTGTAATAACTATGGCGACAAAGATGAGGACAATAGTCTGAATAATGTAAATAGTGTACATAATACCTCATCTCAGAAATATAGACAGATACTGAAAGTCCGGAACATTGTAATAAATATGGCGACAATGATGAGGACAATAGTCCGAATAATGTAAATAGTGTACATAATACCTCATCTCAAAAATATAAACAAATATAAAATTTATTCTGAAAAATAATTTCCTATTGCAGGATCATTGGACATGGTACGACCAAATTTCTGCATCTTCCTCTCCATATTTCCATCCATTTCTCTTGACAAATCACTTGCTGCAGATCAACAAGGATTCTTGCAATCCTCTTTTCGACTCTAATTGTTTGTTATTGCCGTCAAATCTCGTTGGAAATCAACTCTAGAAACTGACTTGTCCATTTCAAATATTCCGTTGTCGCTTAAATTGCGTGCTTAGGATTACTTTCCTGTTGATAGGTTCAACATCTTGCTAACTTCAAGGGGAAATAACTCCATATCATTACGTCGATAAAATTTAACAGTTAGGCTAGAACTGTGTGTGTGTGTGTGTGTGTGTGTGTGTGTGTGTGTGTGTGTGTGTGTATACTTGCCTCATTACATTTTGACCAAATACTTTTATTTTATTCTCATCGAACCACATCGCGGAATTAAAAAAAAAAAAAAAAACACAGGCACTTTTCCAAGTGCTTCAACAGTTGAGCTTTCCTTTGTGTTCAAGAACAGCAGCCATTACTTATCTGTTTCGACTTCCCCACGAATTTCTCTGTGTGTTCTTCTTTCCATCTCTTATTGAACAATATTTTTAGCATTGCGATCCGAAAATTAGCGTGGACATCGAAGTCGAAGCAGACTAGTGTTGAGATAATGAGATTTTAATCAACGAATTGTCTCTCCGACAATGAAAATTGGAAAATTTATTTGCTTCAAGATTTTCCTGTATCCCAGCCGATTATTGTTAAGTAACAAATTCAGTTTCTCGGCTGCCTTTGGACAATTCTATCAACTTAGGCATGGCAATACTTCACTATCCCACTGTAAGTAGTTGACCATGATATTATTATTAATTGAATGATCTCTGTACGTTAACAGTCATGCTAAATAGGAACAGAACGACGTTAACATGACTTGCCAACAGATCAACAACCATGCGCCTTTTAATAGCAAGTTTCGAAATAAAAACGATTTTTTAAGGTATCAAATATTTTTTATTATCATTTGTAAGTTTTGTAATAACGTATCAGTCGATCTTTTTTTACAATATATCAGATACTGTACCTACTATATGGTGCGATCAATAAATTGTCGTCTAAATTACGCAAAAATTAAAATAATACTTACATCTCATTTTAACAGATCTATTTACCAAAATTATACAAATTTATCTTGAAATACCAAAGAGTAAATTTATTCAATAAAATCACCATTAATTTGAACCACGGCCTCCGAACGACTTTGAAATCTCCTGCAACTCTTCTAGACAGTTTGCTTGTTTAAATTGGTGAATGCTGCAGGTTGGTGCAAAAATAATGACGTAATAATGTCGTTTTTTGATGTATTTTTAAGGTCAAAAAACGACATTATTACGTCATTATTTCGGACCAACCTAATATAATCCTTGACTTCAGTTTGGTGTGAGAAGGAGTTTTATTGATCTCTTTCTCAACTGTGCCCCGCACATAATAATCAAGGGGGTTTCAGTCTGTGGTGTTAGGTCACGAGATGTAAGGAATAATGTGGTCGCAGCAATTGTGTGACAAACATGATTGTGTTCTCCTGCATGTGTATGACGTCCAGCAGCTACCCTCTTGACCCAGGGCAGCACTACCTCCTCTGTGCATTTCATATATGCCTCTGTGTTGAGTTTGAGGCCCTCACTAAAAAATCTGGGAGTTCTTTCGTTTTCAGAACGTTCGAAGAGAGTTTTCCGAGTTGCCGTACTTTCGTGATCACCATTAGACTCATCCAAATCTTTTTGAATCCACTGCGCTGTCCTCACATCCACACCTAAACACTCTGAAATGTTTGTATTGGAGCTTCCGGCGCGAATGCCAAGCAGTACAGCATGCCCCTTCCAAATTTCTGACGGGGTGAATTGTACTCTTTTTCTCACAGACGGTGCCCAACTGACCCTACTATACTGTGCTGTTGTCAAAATCAAAAACAAACAACGCACATGCGCGAAATTAGAAATATAGAATGGTGACAATTTGCCCATCGTACCCTATATACATATATATACTGAGAGAGAGAGAAAAACAGACAGACAGACAGATATATAAAGCTCCAAACGCTAATACATATGACACTTCGTATTTGAAAGAGACACCCCATTGATGTTTGTTATGTACGACTCCAGAGATAGAACCTGCGTTCTCCTTTGTAAAAAAAAACTACAGTTTCACTCAGTGTTCTTATATATATATATATTCATTTTTTCTTTGGAAGTAAAGTCTGATGATCCGCAGTCCTTTTAAAAGGGCTGTGGTGAAATAATTTATTACATGGAACCTTAAAGTGGTCTGCTTTTATTTAAATTATTTGCTCTGGATTTACATTGAGCTCTCTGGATTTTATCCTCCTTAGGTTTACCCATACGGATTACCTAGTTTTTCATAAACTATATATATATATATATGTGTGTGTGTGTGTGCTTCTTTTTATAAATACAGATATTTAAGTAAATGCTCTGTTTATAATAAACAGTATTAACGACATTTACCATCCTTAATGTCCGAGAAATGTTCATAGGAACCGTCATAAAAAGAACGTATAAACATAAAAAAATGTCTTAAAATAATTGTTGGACTCTGTCCATTTCATAATGTGTGACGTCATTTGTTTACATTTGGATACGCTTTGAGCAGATATGAATATACGAAAAAAATCATAGAGCATTGTAGTTTAAAAACAGTAAAATCGACATTGCTAACCGAAACGCTCCTCTGTGGCTAAATCGGTAAAGCACATCAGGTTATATGACGGTTCCTTATGGGATATATATATATATATATATATATATATATATATATATATATATATATTACATGAATCATTCATGCAAAAAGCAGATTAGTGAAGTTAATGATATAAATAGCGAGAATACATCTTCGCAAACAAATTTATTAAAATTACATTAACCCACGAACCTCTAGATGAATGTTATGATCCCTGTTTTTAATAAATTCAACTTATATGAGGTCTTTTTTTGCTAGTACTTTCGTCTCTTCATACAGACATCATCAGGCATGGAAAATGATTTGTTTTAATCCATGCAGGTAATAACGGGACACGAAAGATTAGATGTGAGTCGAAATAGTATTAAACAACATTCAGGCCGGTAAATGTTGTTTAATACTGTTTATTATAAACAGAGTATTTACTTAAATATTTGTATCTATAAAAAGAATGTATAAACATAAAAAGGTCTTAAAATAATTGTCGGTCTTTGTCCATTTCATAATGTGTGACATATATATATATATGTGTGTGTGTGCGTGCGTGTGTGTGTGTGTGTGTGTGTGTGCGTGTGAGTGTGTGTGTGTGTGTGTGTATTAAAGAAAAGAAAACAACTCTTATCTGGAAATCGAGCATGTTTTACCAATTATGCTTCTCTCTCTCTCTCTCTCTCTCTCTCTATATATATATATATATATATATATATATATATATATATATATATATACGCACAAAATATATATATACAGAATATATATATATATATATATTATATATATATACGCACAAAATATATATATACAGAATATATATATATATATATATATATATATATATATATATAGCATATATATAGATAGATAAAACAACTAAAAAGTTGCAAATTAAAAAAATAATGTTTTTTATGAAAGTATTTATTTATATTTGATATTTCAGATCGACCTCAATCTTTCTTCAGAATATATATATATATATATATATATATATATATATATATATATATATATATATATATATATATATATTATACAGATTATATATATATGCAGAAGTACAAAAGCATAATTGGTAAAACATTTTCGATTTCCCAATAAGGCTGCTTTTCTTTACTTTAATAAAGTGTGAATCTACTTCACTCTTTAGTTTTGGTCAAGGTTTCGTTACTAGCCCACCATAATGTTTGCCAGTGAAGAGAGCACGTGTGTAATGACTTGGACAGATGAGTGTCCCATAACTACCTTACCAGCAGAACTTTTAACAATAAAAACCCAAAAAAGAAAACATTCTTGACAATGGCAATTATATCTGGCTGGTAGTCGTAGAAAGAAGAGACCTTTCACCTTAATCACTAAACAATGGTTGCGCTCAGATACGAGCGCGCATTAACTGATAGCTTCTTTCCTAGGAAATGTCGTTGATCGGCGGCGAATATTTCCGTTATTTATCGATTTTGCTGCAGAATGGATGCCATAAAAAATGTCATTGGAAAATGTAGCCAACATTTCTCCTTGGTCACTCTCGCCTTCATGCTTTCTGTTCTCACTTTGTACGCTTGCTTCTCTCTCAACCCCTCTCCCTCTCTCTCTCTCTCTCTCTCTCTCTCTCTCTCTCTCTCTCTTTCACACACATACACGCATTCAAACTCTTGTTCTCTCTCTATTTTACAGCCGTTACATGAAACATATCTTCCTTTTCCTGTCTACATATGAAAGCTGCGATGCATCTCGCATGTCATGTTTATAACAAACCCTAAAATTATATACGAGGACATGTTGAAAAGTTCTTGACCCGACCAGACCAAGAAGACATCTAAAAATATCTGATGCTATGTTTAATCATCTGGAAGGGGTTCGGCTGAGAAATTTCAAATCAGAAATTGGTATGAGACTTGTATAAGGGCTTTGGGTATGAAAAGTGCAATCAAATTCAGTTTTCATTTCTGCTTTATTCACTTGGCGTTAATGATCTTGGCGAAAGGCATGAATATATATATATATATATATATATATATATATATATATATATATATATATAAAATATATTTGCCTTGTTACCGATAATCCAGCAATCTGGAAAATGGCGTCTGTGATGAAAGTGAACAGAAAGCAGACTTGTGACTGTTTTAACCTAGGAAAGGTTACTGAATGAGGAATAACTAAAACGGAAGTTGGAAATGAAATGTTAATCTTTATAACATCAACAAAATACAATACTCGCCAGCAGCATGAAGTAGGTAAACCACTGCTAGTAGTGGACTACTTCGACAGCATATTACCCCCACTTAAGATAGTGTCCAACATATTTATGAGGATTAAGACATACCCATTATTGTTCATAGGTACATAGGTTTATATAACAGTGTCTGAATTCATTTATGCGGAAAATTTTCATTGCTGGCCAAAATGCATCGTCAGCAGTGGTGACTGTCGAAAACTAGCATTTATTTTGTTTATAATTTTATTAAAAGCATATTCTAACCAACAATGTCACTGTTCCCTTTATATCTGTTATATTTGTCTGCATATCACTCGGATATTGAGTGTAATTCAAAAGCTATTTCAAAAAAGCTATTTGAATTCGAGAAAATTAATCGCATCATTTGTCAAGTTAGCAGTTCATGTGTGTCTCGAGTGTGTCTCGAGTGTGTCTGCGAATGGATACAGAAATCAACACTTGTGTCTGTCAGGTTTACTGTCGAGCGATCTTCAGACCTCATAAAATTAAAAGAATAAAAAATAAATATAAAATGAATGAAGAGCACCAGCTTACAACAGCTCAAAACAATGTCTCCTTTACTAAGGGTGACAATCGCAATAACGATGTAACCTTTCAGAGGAAATGCCGATGATTACATTTCCAGAACAAGTTAAAAACCTAAACAAAAAATCAGAGCTCATTTCCAAATGCAGACACGAAAACAAATTCCTTTTGCACTATAGACAACACATAATGAGCAAAAAAGACTAAATAAAATATCATAATCTAATCCTAATAAACTTTATTCCAAATGCCAAAATATAGACAAACAAAATATATCAAAGAAAAATATACAAATAAATAAATTAATAATATAAATAAAATAATAAATAAATTTTATATATGTGTGTAGTGTGTGTGCGCGCGCGCGCGCGTGAAAGAGAGAGGGTGAGAGCGGGTGTCTAAGCCATCTAGAGAGCATGACCAAAAATAAACTTCGCCTGTCTTACAGACGTCCTCCAAGCAATTAAGCTACATAAATATGCACCTCGAGGTCATCTTGATAGATAGTTATTTATTTGTACGTTAGTACAAAATGTGGCACAAGGCCAAAAAGGGGGTTGGGGAAGGACGGTCTTCTTCTGTCTTAATTCTAAACTTAGCTAGTCACAGACACGGACCCAAACATACCAACAATAGTCCTATCACCAAAACAACACATTCACTCCTACCTTTCTTACTACGTCCACCATAATACCTCAAATAAATAATAAATAAATAATGATAAATAATAAATTAAATAAATAAATAAAAATAATAAATAAAATCAGTAAACAAAAGGTCAAAATTGTAAATAAACTAAAAGATTAACCCTAAAAAAGTATTGGTAAGAGTGATTTCACTTTTCCATCACTGCCAATAAGACTTCAGTGGCCTAAATATATAAATTTCAGGCATGCAATAATAGAACACTTCCACCTTGAGAAAAAGAGCTATTTATGGTGCCATGGAGCATCTCATTGTGCTCAAGTGGGATAATCCATTGCTTGGGCTGTGATTGGCTGCTGGTACATGAGTGGAGGTATTTCTTTATAAATACCATCTTGATTCCAGTCAATTTGCAGGAGAAAATGTGGTATTTCGGTGATTGTGGTGTGACAGCAAGGAGTAAAAGCGTTGTTATGGTGAAAGGGATATTGTAAGTACGAATGGGTCAAAGATTGAGACTAGTTAGATTTGAGATAGGACTAGAGAAGACCATTCTTTTTCCCCACCCCCATTTTTAGCCCTCGTGGCACATTTGTACCTTTTCGGTGAATAAATAATAGGACAAACCCTACTTTATTTTTGTCTGCCAGATGGACGCTAGCTAGGACCCTTACGCCGGTAAGTGCTGTTTATTCTATTGTTATTCTACAGTGTCAAGATCGTATGAAGTGTTAAATTGAAGTCACCATATATAGAGAGTTCACGCAAGCAACAGTGGTGTGGAGATTGTAATCCACAATCAATTATAGTTGCTTGAATGCAAATAAAAGTTAACATTCACATTCAGTTCCGTTTGAACTCAGGCTGAAGTCTGGAGTGAAGTCCGTCAGGAGTCTGTCAGTCAGTCAGAGCGAGTCAGTCAGATCGAGTCAGTCAGTCGAGTCAGAGGCAGTCCGGGACAGAGTCGCGTTCAGACAATTACTACTAAACCTGATTGTTCATACGAACACTTTTCTACTCTCTGTATATATTCCTGTTTGTAATATATCTGTGTTTTTCCATATCCGTATTCGAGTTCTTCTTTTTTGGTTCTACCTTGGACTATCACCGTGGTACAAGGAACCGGACCATAACAGATGACAAAGATGAGGACAATAGTCCGAATAATGTAAATAATGTTCATAACTATTTATACAACGTGAAAGTAAAGAAGAGTATGTAACATCAATTTCCGAAAGTGTTTTATTACCATGACAAATCTGCTGTCTGATTCCTCTTGAGGCGCAGTATTTATTACGTATGGAATAGTCCATTATGTTATTATGGGTAAGGTTTCACAACACCCCCCTTCCGAAAATTTTGCGTAGCAGGGGTTTTTTAATATCTTTTTTTCTTTGTACAGTGGATAAAGGCGTTGGTTAGACCCAGTGACAGGACCCAAAGAGTGTAAGTTCAATACCCGGTTAGGGCACTGGAGAATTTTCAGAGGGAAATTAGCAGGAGATAACCGATAATTGACATCCATGAAAAACATGGCACGTGGAACTAGAACAGTCTACCCCAGTGAGCGAAATAAAGGGTTCAGTTCGACATTCCAACCACCTGAAGAAGGCCGGAGCGTACAACGGCCTAAACGTTGTGATAAATATGGCGAAAAAATGAGGACAATAGTCCGAATAATGTAAATAATGTACATAATACCTCATCTCAGAAATATAGACAGTTATAAATAAGTGAGAAGATATCTGTTAATTTTCCAATTCACTTCAGCTTTTCTGGTTCCCGTTTTTGCATTTGTTGTCTTATTCTGTGTAATATCTTCCCATGTTCCCGACATATTTCCATATCTCTTCCCATTGATTGTCTTTCAATCAAATATTTTCGAACATTTACAATATCTTCCCGACCTCTATGAATTCAAGAAACTTCTGGTTAAAGTGTTTTAAAAAACAGCATTAGAATAAAATATATTATCGCACATCGTTTCTTAATACCACCGTAATAGGCGTAGATCTTGGCATCAAAATTGAAGTCTCCTTACAGATTGTAATATGTGCTGCCAAATTATTTTCGGTAGATTTGCAGTAACTTTATCTATGTAGTCATAATTTGGTTTTAAAATCAATTGCTTTCGGGGATTTCTAGCTACTGTTCTCAGAGTCTACGAAATCAGGTTAATGTCAAGATTAAGACAAGAAGAATGGTAACGGAATAAAGGAAGACAGGCTTTCGGGCTAAGTACCTTTCTTGGTTGTATTAGAGTAAAAGCATTTGCTATCAGTTTCAGATATTTCATCAAACTGAATAAAAGAAAACGAGCAAGAAAAGCTGCAAACAAGACAAACTCGGCAAACAAAGAAACAAAGAATAAATGTATACTAAGGGAAAACGAAAGAAAGAAAGAAAGAAAGGATCGATAGGGAACTGATAATACAAGACGAACAATTTCAAAATAAATGTGAGAATATAACAAATAAATCATACAAAGAAAGAGAGGGAAAAAGAAGAGTAGGGAGAAAAATAATGAATAAAAAAAAAGAAAATGCAAAAAAGAAATGAAGATGGCGAAAGAAAGAACAAACCAAAACAAAAAAAAGAAAGAAAGAAAGAAAGAAAGAAATGAGGAATAAGAATAGAAAAACGAAATTAAATAAAAGAATGAGTTGAAGGGAAAGAAAGAAAGAAAGAAAGAAATGGTGGAAAAGAATAGAAAAACAAAATGAAATACAAAAATCAGTTGAAGGGGAAAAACGAAAGAAAGAAAAAAAGAATAGAAAACAAAATTTAACGATGAAATACATTTTAAAATAAAAATTTAAAGATCAAATGCAGATCAAATATGGATCATAATCCGACAGTGTGATAAAATAAAGTGACAAATATGAAATGTATATCAATCCAACATGTTTCACTTTTATTTTCAATCTTTGTTAGTCTGAGTCACAGTTCTCATTGGTCAGAAACGTGTCACGTGTATTAAAACCCTGAATAATTCTATGTGTACATAAGTTTGTGAAGATTCTTGTAAGTCTAAGTGGGTATCGAATGGTAATGTGTTATCTGTAATTGTGTACGTGTGTCTGTCTATTTGGGGTTTTATCTTCACCTTTATGCGGTCAACCAGCTCATTGGGGAGTCAAAAGCTTCGAATTTAAGGCTCGTCTCTTTAAGAATGTATTCTTTGTATTAGATAATTTAGATTTTTAAGAATGGATTCAAAGAAAAATGGCGATCTGATGTAATGTTTTAGGCGTGTGTTTATAGTTGGTAATAATGTTATTGTTACGTTTTATGTTTTTTTTTTCTTTAAAGAATTATGTTCTTTTTTAATTAAGGTGGCATTAGTGAAATCAAATTTATGTCCAGCAAGGTTTCGATGCAAAAAAGAAAGAGCGATTGTCGAATTCACTTTCATTTCCCTTTTCTCATGTCACATTTTCTTGTTAATTAGTTTAATTCTGCATGTTCAATTTTATCTCTCTTAAAACCTACGACCGTATTTCTTCACCTTTTTATCGGTAGTAGTGCTAATCTTAAGTTATCTCCCTTTGCTTTTCCCATTTCCGTTTCTTTACCCTGTTCTCTGTTGCTTTCTTAATTATAGCTTCCAATTTACTATTCATATTTTCTGTTCTTTTCCTCATTCCACAAACGTTGGAATCTGTTCTTGATTTCTACCAGAAATCTGATGACGTTCTTTTAGACCGTATAAGAGTATTTTTTCTAAGAAGCATTTCGTTTTTCTTAAAGGATGAGTTGACTCTAAACGCTACCATTTTTGCATTATTTATTATTAGCTTTGCTTATTATGATGTCATCTGTAACAGCATTGGCTTCGTCAGCAATTATGACGTCAATTTTTTGTTGTTGTTTTTTTCTGTATTATTTGCACTTTCCAGTACTTTTGCACACTCATTGGCCTTTTTATTTCTGTCTCCATTTTCTTTAATTTAATTCCCCATCCACTCCCTCGTTAGGTGGTCAGTGATGTCAGTTCTCTGGTGGATGCGGGGTGCCTTTCATTTCAACTGTGATTTTCGTATTTATTGTAGTTGAATGAGACTATCTTTAAGTAAGTGCTTGGGATGAATAAATGTTTTATATTATTAAAGTCCCGCGTTGATTTCGTCCAGTTAACTGATGTTTCTGTCACATTTAAGGATTGTGGCGATTTTTATTACTAATATTATTTTGTTTAGTTTCTTGTAAATAGTTTTGTTCATTTTGTAAATATTCATTGAGGTTTAGACTTTTTTTAAAATTATTTTATTCAACTCCCCACCCCCAGACAATGAATTGTACATATGGGGACTAGTTAGGACTTGCATAGAGACAATGAGGTATTATGGTGAATGTAGTAAGAAAGGTAAGTAAGAATGCGTTGTTTTGGTGTTAGGAATATTGTGGTATGTTTCTGGCTAGCTAAGTTTAATGTTAAGACCAAAGAAGACCATCTTTTTTCCCCATTCCACATTTTGGCCTTGTGCCACATTTTGTATCATTATACATATACATAAACAAATAAATATCACTTTTCAAGTTCGTTTGCGACTCTTTCGCTCTTGAGCAATATGGATCTATAAATGTCATTTGATGTCTCTCTGAGAACTTGTCAAAGATTTCACCTCTCTCATTTCTCTTCCATATTCAAGAAGATTCAAATATAACTTCTCCCTTTTGTCTCTATTTTTGCATTGAAAGCATTCAGCAAAATAACAATTTATTTTCTTTCTGTCGATGACGCTAGTGATATTGTAGAGGACCGTGTGGTTGAATTAGGAACACGTGCTGTTTATTTCCTGCTAGATGGTCCAACTACAACAACATGGCGGACTCAAGTTGAGTTCAACCGAAGATGTAAAGAAAACAAACAAGACCTATATATATATATATATATATATATATATATATATATATATATATATATATATCAACAAATATATATATTAAACAACAAATTTACAAGTGGCATAGACATTAACATTTGTGTTTGTGTGTGAACGTAAAGAGTTTGTATATTGGGGAATATTCGTACGTACGTGTATGTGTGTTTCATGGCGTTTTCCCACAAGTGGGCAAAACGCGGATTTCTACGAGAGATTACATTTTTAAATGTTTCCGCTGAAATGCAAAGTGAAAAAGAGAACGAGGCGAGAAGTCGCCAAGTATTTATAGTGAAGGGAGAGCGTCCCCTAGTGAACAATTAGGTAATTAAGGAGGAGCTAACTCCGATATTATCCCAAATCCTACAATTTCCCCGGCGAACTTTTTGAAGCGAAATTGGTGTATATACTTAGATTGTTTTTAAAGAATATCTATTACATATCCAAGCTAGTCTCTCACATATATCGAAATTTTCTTTGTTATTCTTATTATATATTCCATGCTAATAAGAAAATATACGTGACAAACACGGTGGATACAATAAGTAAAGGTTTATTGTAAAAACCTGTACAATAAGAATAAAGGTAACAGTTATGTGCACGATTGTCACAAGTCAGTTCGCACTCAACAGATCCCAGCTAGTAATATTTACCAACCGCCTCATGGGCTAGGATGTGGCACAAGGCCAAATTTAATGTGGGGAAATCCGATTCCGTAGGCTTGACCAGAAATTCCCCATAAACCCCGCATAAACGGTTTCGGGTCTGTTTACTTCCCCGGGCGAGACTCTGCCCTTCAGCATAGACTCGTCCGGGTTCCTCTCGGGCAGAGAGTTCGACAGCACAGCTGAAACAGACTGTCAATATTTAACAGCCCCCGCCCCCACCACCACCACGAGGGATGTATTTGGCACAAAGCCGAGTTTACCGTGGTGTCTCCGAGCCCGTAGGCTCGGCCAAAAATATTCGCGTAGAATCCATATAAATGGGTCCGGCCCTGTCTACCTTCCCGGACAAAACTTTGCCCTTCAGGTTCCTGTCTGCACGAAAGCAGAGAGTTCGACAACATAGCTGCAACAGACTGAATATTTATTGTATGAAATATACAATTGTCGCACAAGGCCGAAAAAAGGGGAGGGTTAAGGCTGGTCTTCACTATCCTATACCTAGCTAATCCGATTCACGACCCAATCACTAATTACAATTTCCACATGATCTAATAATGAAGAATGAGAGGGGAGGGATTTACAGATACTTATAGGTAGTTACTACCTATAGTGTAGTCAGTCATGAGGGTGACAGCTTATTCCATTACATCAATTCTCAATGTCATTATGAACCAAAAATCTTCCATCACTGAAATCTATTCTCTTTTTCGTTATAAAAGAAAAAAAAAACGAAAAGAAAAAATAATAAATTATTGGTCACTTTCAGCTAAAAGTGATTCTCCACCTCCCTCTTGGTCTCGTCAATCATGTGTCAAGAGATGTTCTATCATTCGTTGGCTCTATTTGTAGTCTTCGGTTATTCTTTGAATTTTCTTTGTGTTTATTTCATATTCTTTATTTTATTTAATGTCAAAGTCTTTGCCATACTTTGACAGTGTCCGCACGCTATCGGCAACATACTCGCCGAGAGCTGTTTGCGCTAATTCGATTTTACCTTTGCTAGACGATGATCCAACATGATATATATTTGAGTTTCAATTTCTGGTAAGTTTAGTTGATTGCTTATCACTTATCTTAATCATTTCTACGTCACATATCCATTATCCGTTGGTGTCCATTTTGTCTCAGCTCCTTTAGTGAAGACATGGGCGTGCCTAACATAGAAAGGATATTGAATTAGAAATCCAAACCAGCAAAAGAGGGGATGACTAATTGAGGTGGGTGCAACTGTGAGCCTGAAGGAAAATGCAATCAATGGTGTTTTGGTCGACCATCGTGCAAAGATAGAATCAAGGAAAATGTATCTAAGATTATGATAAAAAAGCGAAGGTCAAGCAAAGAAAGTTAGAAAAAAAAGGTGAATTATTGCGAGTATACGGAATCAACATAAATTTGGAAAACAAGGATGAAAAAGAAAAAGAAGTTTAGAAGCTAATTTTAGATTATTTCTTCTCGCTACTTCGATTTTCTTTATGATTTTACTACTTAAAAAAACCCAATTTTTTGTAATTTTCAACTTCAGCTTTCGTTTCGTTTCGTTGGATTTGTTTTACGGCATATCAACCTCAATAGGTTATTTAATGTCGACAAGAGTTTTATCGATGCTAATATTTTTTTCAAAAAATGTATTGCTGCTAATATTTTTTTTTTTTTCGAAAAATGTATTCCTGTTAATATATTTTTCCAAAAATGTACTGCTGGTAATAATTTCTTTTTGTTTTTAAATGTATTGCTGGTAATAATTTCTTTTTGTTTTTTTTTTAATGTATTGCTGGTAATATATATATATATATATATATATATATATATATATATATATATATATATATATATACAAACATTTATTTAAAAATATGATTCCAACACGCTACATAAGAGTTCTCGTGTTTCAAAACAAGAGCCGAAAACTTCAATATAACATGAGAACTCTTATGTAGCGTGTTGGAATCATATTTTTAAATAAATAATTATATTTATGCTCTACTTTTGTATCGAGCACTATTTTTTAAAAATAATAACAAAAATACTAAAGAACTTTGGATTATTTACCTAACCAGTTCTTTCCTATTATATATATATATATATATATATATATATATATATATATATATATATATATATATATATATATATATATATATATTCAAAAATGTGTTGCTGGTAAAAAAAAAACTATTTTTATACTTTCATAACGTTTTAACCCCTTGCGGGGTAACTATTTGCCCATAGCTGGGACCCTGACAGGTGCTACCACCCCGAGTAAGGGTAGACCTGAGAATACCAGCAATTGTTCCAAGCTACTCAAAACCTTCTGATCAAAGGCCTTGCTATCGGATGTAGTTTAACGTCTTACCCAAGACGCTAATATAGTTTGTCTTACGCAGGACGCGGTTGTAGTTTATCGTCTTACCCAGGACGCGGATGTAGTTTATCGTCTTAGCCAGGACGCTGATGTAGTTTATCGTCTTACCCAAGACGCTAATATAGTTTGTCTTACTCAGGATGCGGATGTAGTTTATCGTCTTACCCAGGACGCGAATGTAGTTTATCGTCTTACCCAGGATGCGGACATAGTTTATCGTCTTACCCAGGAGCGGATGTAGTTTATCGTATTATCGAGGGCGCTAATATAGTTTATTGTCTTACCCAGGACACGAATGTAGTCTTAACCAGAACGGTTCAACTTCAGTCCATCCTTGTAATTTGATAGTTCGAAGGAGAAAAGGATTTTTCCGACGGCGTAGGAAAAGAATGTTGGAAATGCATCCTCCTTTAAATTCATTTTTGTATTTTGTAAGCAGAAAAGGATTTGCATCTGTTCTACTGAAAAACACGCTTTCAGATGCTTTTGAATAATTTTTACATTGTTAATTAAAATTAAAGGTAAGCATTATAGAAGTTTACACATTCTATTGCCATCTTCATGTAGGCATTGCAAAATAACGGTTTCCTCTCTACTCAGTTTGAATAGAGTCACGTTGTATGGTCATTGATTCCAGTCGACAACACTAAATCATGTCATTCATGTCCGATTCAGCTGTTATGATAAAACGCGGCACTTTTATTTACAGCAGAAATGAAGAAACGTCCATTTTATTTGGAAGGAAAGTGAAAGCTTATCAATTCAATAACAAGTCACAAGTCGTCTTAAAGATATTCCGAGTGTTCACCGTAAATATGGCTCGCTTGATATTGAAGTGTATGATAAGGAATCTCATTTCATGTATCACGTATTTTTCTTCTCGAGATTCTATCGCAAGTGCTTATCCTTCCTGGTTCGATAAAGCCGGTTAATTCTCCATAATAGGATGATAGACATTGTTTCACTTCTGAGTGGGTCTTATAATGAAATGTCTTTCGATGACGGGTTGATGTCATTAAGCATTCAGAACACCTTCAAGAAAATAAAACAATGCAACAATTATTTCATAAAATCAAGACTTTGATGTGATAAATACTGAACGTTTCCCGTCGACAATCTCCACATTCTATCAAAATGACGGTGAGTCGTTCTTTCTTAAAATAATTTTCCATCGCGGCCGAGTGAACTGTGTTAAATCCGTCTTAGAGGTTCTGTTACACCGGCCTTGTGTCGGACTAAGCTACACTTAGTAAATAGATGATTATTATCCATCGATCAGTCAATATTATCATAGATTTTAGTATATACTAAAATCTATAATACTGATTGATCGATGGATAATAGTAAGTCTCTCCAAGAACTTCTTGGTTAACTAATATATATATATATATATATATATATATATATATATATATATATATATATATTGTGGCACAAAAAGTAATTTCTCCAAATTTCCTAAAATAAAATGGGTGGGGGGGGATGTAACAAATGAAAAAAATTACCAAGATTTTCTGAAAAAGAAACATTAAAAAAATAATTTCATTTATGAATAAGAGAATTTTTTATTAAAATCTGACAATTGCAGGGTGCGATGGGTAAATAGTCGCTATTTTATATTTTTATTTTTTATTTTTTGTGTGCGATAGGTAAATTTTCGCCATTTCATATTTTTATTTTTTATTTTTCTTTGTGCGATGGGTAAATTGTCGTCATTTGATGTTTTTATTTTTGTGCGCGATGGGTAAATTGTCGTCATTTGATGTTTTTATTTTTGTGTGCGATGGGTAAATTGTCGCCATTTGATGTTTTATTTTTTGGTGCGATGGGTAAATTGTCGCCATTTGGTATTTTAGTTTTGGGTGCGATGGGTAAATTGTCGCCATTTAATGTTTTAGTTTTGAGTGTGATGGGTAAATTATCGCCATTTGATTTTTTTTGTGCGATGGGTAAATTGTCGTCATTTGATAATTTAGTTTTTGGGTGCGATGTGTAAATTGTCGTCATTTGATATTTTAGTTTTTGGGTGCGATGGGTAAATTGTAGCCATTTGATGTTTTTATTTTTGGGTGCGATGGGTATATTGTCGCCATTTGATATCTTTAGTTAATTAAATATCAATATTCTGAAAGTTGAGTTGAAAATATGTATGTGTTTGTGTGCGCGTACGTTTTTGTGCCTGTCTATTTGTGTGTGTAAGAGAGAGAGAGAGCGTTTGTGTACGTGTGTGTGGGCGTGTAAATAGCTAAACTTGATTCTTAGTTCACTGAGTGAACTTGACATAAAATGGTACAGGGTCATGTTCATAACGTGCCAAGTGAAAAACTAACTTTTTTCCTAAAGAGTTACGGAACTGACATGCAGACTATTGCTTTTTGTCGTCTCTCACTTTATCTATCTATCTATCTCGCTTTCTCTCTCTCTCTCTCTCTTTCTCGCTTTCTCTCTCTCACTATTCTTCTCTGTCTATCTCACTCTTTATCTCTATCTATCTCTTTCGTTCTCTCTCTCTCTCTCTTTCTCTCTCTCTTTCTCTCTCTCTCTTTCTTTCGCTCTTTCTTTCTCTTTCTATCTCTCTCTTTCGCTCTTTCTTTTCTCTCCATCTTTCTCTTTCTTTTTCAATACGTTTCGTGTTTGTGCGAGTGTAAATATCTGCATTTCCCACTCTCCTTTCAAAATCTACTTTGAAAATTCAAGGGGTAGAAAAGCAATTTCCGGTTTGGAGGTAAAAGAAATTTTATCGAATGCCGAGAATTAAGGAAATCCAAGGAACTGGATGAAACTTGGAAAGGCTGTTGAATTCACCTTATTTGCAAAGTGTCAAGTAATTGGATTGTCGATTTGTGGATAATCAGAAATTCAAAATACGTTGATCTATTCGCCTCTTTCGAAAGAAGAAAATTGAGCGGGATTTCAGCAAAGACACACCAACAACTGACAACATCGAATAAAAATGATTAACGGCTCTTTTGCCAGACAATCGATAAGACATTCTCTGTAGCCTTTCAATGCATGCTTTATATAAAATCTTAAATCTGTATTTGTCGAACATATGCGATGAATTAAAAAAAACAGTTCGAGTAAAAGTTAAACCATTTTAAAATATAACATCGAAAAACTCTCCATGACGTCACCAAAATACCTGTTTCAAAGTAGCACACCTCCGCCAATTCTTTCAGCAAGACGACGTCAAAGAAGCGAAGAGTCACATCCTATTTCTTTTTTTTGGTAAGTAAAACTAATTTCATTTTATGCAACAGTTACTAAGACTTCAGCTAAAGTTTTTCTGGGAAGATCTTCTGTATATTATTCGGACTATTATCCTCATCTTTGTCGCCATATTTATTACAACGTTTCGGCCGTTGTACGCTCCGGCCTTCTTCAGGTGGTTGGAATGTCGAATTGAACACTTTATTTCGTTCACTGTTCTAGTTCCACGTGCCATGTTTAATGGATGTCAGTTATCAGTTATCTCTTGTTAATTTTCCCTCTGAAAGTTCTCCACTGCCTTAACCGGGTATTGAACTCACAGTCTTTGGGTCCTGTCACTGGATCTAACCAACGCCTTTATCCACTGTGCTATGTGTCTGTGCTGTGTATGAATTTCTGGGTATTATAAACCTAATGTCTTCAGCAACAAAGCAGAGCTCATATTGCAATTTTGTTGTCATCATTATATGTTTTTACCAGAGCTCATATTGCAACTTTGTTGTTATTATCGCTTTTCTCTGGCATTCCTTATTACTGGTTCCCATATTGTATTCATTTCTATGCTTTGTCAGGAGATTTTTGTGGCCTATCATATGTGCTGATTCCTTAAGTTTACGAATTTTCCAATGGTGTTCCTTGTCTATGATCTCAACCTTAAAGATGAGGATAATAGTCCGAATAATGTCAATAGTGTGCATAATACTTCGTCTCAGAAATATAGACAGATCTTCTGTACTTCATGAACGCTTCTGTACACATTTTTACGATTCCTTTAATGTCGTACATTAGACAATTCATTTATCCAAATCACGGAAACTGATTGAATTTTTTTTCAGTTCAACATTCTTAATGACATAACCAAAGGAAAGGAATACTTTTTGTTTTATCTTATTTTATAAACAAATAATATTCTTTGTAAACAAATGTTAGTTCCACAGGTCAACGGACTTCCCTTCAAACAACTCTATGCAATCCAACGTTTAAGGGTTGCATATAAAGGGCAGTCCTTATCTGTGGGCAAGTGGTTAGAACGTTCACATTCTGACCATGAGACTCGAGTTCGAATCTCACCATGGTGTATATGTCAGTCTGGAGGAGTCGTGCCTGAAAACAATACCACGGGTAGACACTTGGGGGCCGTCGATAGCTGTGCTATTAAATAACCCTCTACTAGGGCGGCTATTGCAGACGCTTGCTTAGGCGCATTTATTCAACACCCACAGAGCCCACCTGCGGTTTATACTGAGCAGACCTTAGTTACAGTTTCTGAGCGTGTTATCGAGCGTGACCAACAATTTGAACCAGGCCAGCACGCTAAAACTCTCGATTTCCTGCAGAGCAATCTGCTCCAGAGTCAAAAATTTCAATAAAGGCGGCATAATTCAATTTCTTATTCAGATTTTCTTCGGTAATCCGGAATTACTTCAAATCGTTTTTTATTGTTTCTGAAATCTCCATCTCAAAATATCAAGAGAAATAACGACATTCAATATTTGTGAAAGTAGAATATATATATATATATATATATATATATATATATATATATATATATATATATATATATATATGTATGGGGGGGTATGTGAATGGCACTGTCATTACAGAATTAATAATTATTGCAATCAAATTAAGTCGACTCCCCATGAAAGATTATTACCTGTAGAACAACATTTCCGCCTAGAAAAACACGATTTTAAAACCCATGCCAAATTCACTATAATTGAGAGAATAGAAAAGTTCAGAGCAGATAACATTAGAAAGATTTTAGAGTTCCATGAAAATAAGTGGATACAACGTCTAAAAACAAAATATCCAGCCGGGCTAAACCATAAATTTAACTATATAGATAGTATTAATATATAACCCTACAAATCAAAACCTACCCAAATTTTTCACCCACACAAGACAGACATGCTTACGGAGGTGTTATACACACACCCATACGAATATACACACTTACACGAATATACACACTTACACACATCATACTCACTCACTCCCCAAGAACCAAATAACAGACACACACTTAACAGAAACACATCCTCTTTCCAGGAACCAATAAAACTGTCAAAATAACCAAGCGAATTCAGAGCAGCATGAATCCATCCAGCTCTTATCTTAAATAACAACTTAAAAGAGACTGTTTGACCAACACAAGGACTTACCAAAATGTTAAAAAATAAAAAACAAATGAAAACTACAGGCAAAAGTTCATTTTTTCTATCAAGACATTCATTTCTGTAGTTCACTGCTACCAGCAAACAGAAAATTTTCTATTGTCCTGATGATGGCCATGTTGGCCGAAACTATTCGGGGAATCTAATTGAAATAATAATAAAAACGAAAGAATATACAACCCAGTGTGTCCGAAGATTTTAATTTTTTTAATATTTTTTATTGTTCAATATATATATATATATATATATATATATATATATATATATATATATAGCTGGTCACTCGAATTCGAGGATACCCGTCTACTAGCCAATCCCTATTGCAGACGCTTGCTCGGGCTCATTTATGTTTATTCAACACCCACAGAGCCCAACTGTAGTTTATACTGCAACTATACTGAGTAAACCTTAGTTACAGTTACTGCGAAAGACCGCATTATCTAGCGTTGTCTACAATTTGGACCTCGGCCACGATGACGTGTGACTCCGTGCTAGTACAGCTATCGACGGTCCCCAAGGGTTCCGTCTACCCAATTTCACCCATAAGGTTTTGGCCAACCCGTGGTATGGGCTTTCAGGCATTTTTCCAAAGGTACCGCACGCTGGGATCGACCCCTCCAGACTGACAAATTGACCAAGCCAATGTTCTAACCACTCGGCCATGTGCCGATACCTACGCTCGAAGTGAAACTTTAAAGTTAAGTAGTTCTACCAACACATCAGGCGAATCTTTAAGTTGCACTTCGAACGTAGATATATGTATACTTATTAACATATACTTTGCAGCTCTGTCTAACCACATTGAGCACTTTTGTTTATACTTTAAATTGAGTAAATATTTATTCACGTATCTGCGTATGCATGATAACGCACATATACACAGTTGCTAATATCTAGTTATTTGATTTATCCACGTCAATACTTATATATATATATAAAACATTTGTTATGTTTAGACGTTCTTTTTATAGGTACAAATATTTAAGTAAATGCTCTGTTTATAATAAACAGCATTAGCAACATTCACCGGACTGAATGTCCGAGAAATTTTCATAAAAAATATGCGTCCTCCGACAGGAATAGAACCTGTATCCTATACGGGACCGTCATATAGCCTGACGTGCCTTAACCGATTGGTTAGTTCGGTTAGCAAGGTCGATTTTACTGTATTTAAACACAATTCTCCATGATGTTCTCTCATTCATTCATATCTGCTCAATGCGTATCCAAATGTAAACAAATGAAGTCCGACAATTATTTAAGACATTTTTTATGTTTATACGTTCTTTTTATAGATACAAATATTTAAGTAAATGCTCTGTTTTATAATAAACAGTATTACCGGTAAATGTTGTTAATACTGTTTATTATAAAACAGAGCATTTACTTAAATATTTGTATCTATAAAAAGAACGTTAAACATAAAAAAATATCTTAAATATTAGGCAGGTGCAAAAATAATGACGTAATAAAGTCGTTTTTTGACGTATTTTTTTACGTCAAAAAACGACATTATTACGTCATTATTTTTGCACCAACCTTATAATTGTCGGATTTGTCCATTTCATATATATATATATATATATATATATATATATATATATATATATATATATATATATATATATATATAAGCAGTAGATTATAATCAAACGATCAAATGAAATAATAATTTGGAAACGCTTTAAATGGAATCATATTCAGGCACAAAACCTCTTGCAACCCCACCTCGTAAATATTGTGATATTCAACAATGCAGTAATATTTATTGGTTGATTATCCCCCCTCTCTCTCTCTCTCTCTCTTTCTCCCCCTCTCTGCCTCGCTCTCTTTGTCTCCCTCCCTTCCTCTGTCTGTCTGACTCTCTCTCTCTCACACACACACACAGACGCATACATTTCTGCTTCTCTCATTCTCTCATCTTTTTTTCACTCTTCACGTATGTTTCTCTTCTTCCTCTTTTTCCTTCCCTCTACCGATTTCACCTCCTTTCTCTCAACGCTGCCGATTTCACTCCATAAAGAGAAGATCAGAGACTGATTAGGTTTTCTACTTGGAACCAAAGCAGTCGTCAACGGGCTGCACAAGAATTCGAAAAAATTTGGAATATAAGAAACAATCCAAGAGAGTCAATAATCAATAAATATTCAGAGAGGAATTTTCAACCTCGAAATCACTTCAACAAAAGTGTTATTCTAATTCCATTAGAAATAGCTTGTTATATTCACTGATTTTAGAAGTACATGCGTACATGACTCGTCTAATGACGTCTAATCCTTCATATTTACATAAATTAACGAAACTATTTTCCTGCATTCATATCCATTCCTTGTTAAAAATCCTGTCAAACGAAAAGACGAGACATTCTGTACGACTTCGATTAATAATTGTATGAGGAGGGGGTCTGCGTAATGGTTATCGGCGCCAAATACAGAATTGGTCCACTCAGCTCAAATTCTTTTCCAGTTTGTTGGGTTCTCTTCTGCTAAAACACCCTTTGGGAAAGTAGGAATCCGTTTCTTCTCCCTAGCCAGCTATGGATTAAACAGCATGACAGACTGTAACTCTCTCGCCCGGTAAAAACCCCAAATGCTGCAGAAATCACAGCAGTACAACCTAATATGGTGCTGCAGTGGCTCTATACTTCACAGGGTTGCCTAGTTTCACGAAGAGGAGGTTGAGGCTATAAGATGGAAGACTGGTTTGGAAATAAACTTCAGAAGAATTTATTTTCTCTTTATGATCATATGTTATTTAAAGTTTCTTTTGCAACTGGACAGATATTTCATATGTATAAATTTCTTCAAATTCATCTGCTGAGAATTAACACTCAACGCAAACCGAAGAATTTAAAAAAACAAACAAACATTATTTACTCAAGAGGCGTCTGCCATGACAGAAACGTTCTCGCACATTTGGTTAATTTATGGTTGGTCCTCCTAAATTCCGTTTCCTACTGAGGAATACACGAATGAAATGTAAGACAAAAAGAGTTTAAATAGTCTCAGACTCATCCACTTGGTTCACATTGTTCTTTGATTAGTTTCAGGGGTTTTTTTATCAGTCAACTGGCCGTATTTATTTTATCCTTTCTCTCTCTCTCTCTTAGCAAGAGAGCCACTTGATTTTGTCTAAAGACAGAATATAGCGGCCCTCTCTTAAATCTTTTTTGAGGGATTGGCGGGTCCAGCTAACATCAGTTATCTTTATTTTGTGTATTTGTTTTGATATTGTTGGTCTGTTTTGGGGGCTCATATCCCCCCCTTATTACGTATCATGTACAGATTTTATATGCAAATTAAATTATTATGTCATGGAGTGCATTTTTGTAGGTTCTCCTGATTCTATGCGGTATTGTGGTATATGGGGGATTGAATGATGATGGATGAGTTCTTGTGGTGGATCTACAAATTGTAACGAGTGAATGGGTTGTGAATCGGATTAGCTTGGTATAAGATAGTAAGTGATGACCGGTCTCAACCCACCCTTCATTTAGACCTTGTACCTCAAATGTATTTTATATGGAATAAATCTTCTCAACTGGTGAGGCTTTTTACTATTGGCTTTCATTCTTCAAAGGGAATTGTAATGACGTTGGAGATAATCAATTTTCCTCTTCATCACTCATATCTAATATCCATGTCTTTACTCGCGCCTCGTTATCGACTTCACTTGCCCATTTTAGGACCATTTATTTATCACGTGATGCCACTGTAAACATCGCATTACAGATGAAGAATTTTAGCAGAGTTCCTAACCTATTTTATACGAATTATGAGTATAATTCTTTTTATAAAAATGAAATTTATTATTACACGTTATTGGAAGCAATATATTCATCTAAATACCGTGCCTGCCATCCAACTCAGAAATATGTAAACTATCTTTTGCGTTATTTATATTATTCGGACTATTGTCCTCATCTTTGTCGCCATATTTATTACAACGTTTCGGCCCTTCAGTATCTGTCTAGAGGAGGTATTATGTACATTATTTACATTATTCGGACTATTATCCTCATCTTTGTCGCCATGTTTATTACAATGTTTCGGCTGTTGTACGCTCCGGCCTTCTTCAGGTGGATGGAATGATGGACTGAACGCTTTATTTCGCCCACTGGGGTAGAACTTTCAGAGGGAAATTAACAGGAGTTAACTGATAACCGACATCCATTAAACATGGCACTTGGAACTAGAACAGTGTACCCCTGTGAGCGAAATAAAGGGTTCAGTTAGACATTCCAACCACCTGAAGAAGGCCAGAGCGAACAAAGGCCGAAACGTTGTAATAAATATGGCGACAAAGATGAGGAAAATAGTCTGAATAATGTAAATAATGTACATAATACCTCATCTCAGAAATATAAACAGATACTGAAGGACCGAAACGTTGTAATAAATATGGCGACAATGATGAAGACAAAAGTTCGAATAATGTAAATAACGTACATAATACCTCATCTCAGAAATATAGACAGATACTGAAGGGCTAAAACGTTGTGATAAATATGGCGACAAAGATAAGGACAATAGTCCGAATAATGAAAATAATGTACATAATACCTCATCTCAGAAATCTTTTGCGTATAGGTTTTCTCAAATAAATGATTAAAAATTTCTTCGAATGAATGAATCCCTTCAGTCTTTAAGAAATCAATCCTTCATCGTTCTCTGTAGACTAGCCCTACAAAACCTCAAAGGTCTTTACCAAATAAAACCGCTTCACTTGTACAGTTTCAATGGCAAGAGCACAAAAAGTTAGCACAATGAAAAATGACGCTATAATGAAGATGTTAACATTCCACACTACCATAAACAAAAAGGTTTGAAGGAAACTCCCACTAGAAGGAGGGATAACATTTAGTGGACTTCAGACGTCTGTATTCCTGGAAAACTGTTTTAAAAATCATTTAATGAATTTCAACCAATAAAAAAACTAACTGTTCGGCTTGCCGCATGCTTCCTGCATAGAAACGTTTATTCTCGCCATCAGCATTACCATTATCGCTTTTATAACAGCATTTTGACCGATATATTCTTTGTCCTTCTCTGCATTCAGTAGTTTTTATATCTCTTTTAGTTTGTTTTATTTTATCATTTCAATAGGAAAATAACAGTTTAGCAAGTTTATACAATCGAGAAACAGTTTTCTCGAAAGAATTTTCGTCCAGGGGAGGCCTTCATGATCAAAACTAGTTATCCCGAGCACCAGCTCTCAAACGGCAAAAAGTTACGTCTTTTGCAACCTGAAATCAGCGCGTATTCGTTGAAATCGACAAGACGGGAATTTAATTTTACATGATTATTCATTATATGCGTATAATCGATTACTTAGCGTGTCGTTTTTCAGGTTTGTATTTTTTTTTTTTTCGTTTTGGTTTTTCTTATCGCGATTCTGAATTAAATTAACGTCTTGTAGAATTCCAATCGAGAATGTCAAAGAAAAAGTAGAAAATAAAGTGAAACACATAACAATTTTTTCTGCTATCAAGAATCCTTGAACACAATTATATCAAAATACTCATTCAAGCATGTGTCTCTGCATCAAGTGCATTCAATTACATATGTCGGGACAATTACATATAAGAGAACATACGTAAAAGCCTTTTAGAGAACATGTGCGTTGCAACACAGAATTACAAAATAAACGGTTATATCTATAATGATATCTAAAATAGGGCATCATAAAAGGAATGTGTGTTCTTTATTAATTTCATCAGATTTAATCGTAGAAGGACATATAACATACATATATATTAGGTTGGTGCAAAAATAATGACGTAATAATGTCGTTTTTTGACGTATTTTTAACGTCAAAAAACGACATTTTTACGTCATTATTTTTGCACCAACCTAATATATATATAACATACATATATATAACATACATATATATAACATACATATATAAGATAAATATATATAAGGTAAATATATATAACATGAATATATATAACATAAATATATATAACATACATATATATAACATACATATATATAACATACATATATATAATATACATATATATAACATACATATATATAACATACATATATATAATATACATATATATAACATACATATATATAACATACATATATAAGATAAATATATATAAGATAAATATATATAACATGAATATATATAACATAAATATATATAACATACATATATATAGCATACATATATACGATAAATATATATAGCATACATATATAAACATAAATATATATAACATAAATATATATATAACATACAGATATATAACATACATATATAAGATAAATATATATAACATACATATATATAACATAAATATATATAGCATAAATATATATAACATAAATATATATAACATACAAAACTTCCCAGGATTCCAAATCTGGTCGTCAACATAATCTACTTCCTTTTTAATCGTGATGTTTCCATCTTTAAAGGAGGCCATGTATAGTTCCATCTTATAGAAGCCTCTTGGCTGTTTTCTTAACGAATTATTTCTTTGATGTTATCATTATTGAAGAACTGCCCCGAATGAACGTACGCTTTACTCCTTTATGGTGTCTATCAACATTCTAGAAACCTACTCACATCAAGTGAAAACTTCACGTAAATACTCACTAAACACATGTGAATATTTGCAGGGATATCTTCTTCCAGAGAAAGAGATTCTATGACAATTATTTGGTTTCTACAATTATTTGTAATTTTCTTTCTACAATTATTTGCTTTCTACATATATCTAGAGGCGCGGCCATTTTGAAAGAGGGTTGCTAACCGGAAAAGAAAAGAAATGATAACTCCGCAAATTTTCTACTGGGAGGCTAGTCACGTTATGGTTTAAAATGAAATAACAGGCATTATTTTTTGATTGACCCTCGTACACAGATAGATAGATAGATAGATAGATAGATAGATAGATAGATAGATAGATAGATAGTGCGATGGGTAAATTGTCGCCATTTTTTTATTTTAATTTCGCGCATGCGCATTGTTTATTTTAACTTTGTCGACTGCACAGTATAGTAAGGTTAGTTGCACACTTCGCCAGAAATTTGCAAACGTCATGCTGTAATTCTTGGCATTCGCGCAGGAAGCTCCAATTCGAAGATTTCAGTGTTTGGGTGTCCATCTGAGGAAAGTGCCGAGAATTCGAAAAGAGTCTAATGGTGATTACGAAAGTACGGAAGCCCGGAATACTCACTCTGGTTTTTCTGATACAAAAGAACTCCCGAATTTGTTGGCAATGGCCTCAGAATCAACACAGAGGCCTACATCAAGTGCCTTGAGGAGGTAGTGCTGCCTTAGGTCAAGAGGATGGCTGCTGGAATACGCTATATCTGGCAACAGAACTCTGCACCATGCCACACAAGCAGAAAAAAACGATCATGGCTGTCAGACAATTTCTGCGACCACAACCCTCCTTACATCTTGCCACCAAATTCCCCAGACGGCAACACCTTGATTATTATGTGTGGGGCACAGTTTAGCGAGAGACCAACAAAATTCTTTGTAACACCAAAAATGAAATGAAGGCAAGGATTATGGCAATATTTACCAATTTAAACAAGGAGACCGTTCAGAAGAGTTGCAGGAGATTCCGAAGTCATCCAGAGAACGCAGTCTGGAGGCCAATGGTGATTTTATAAATTTGCTCTCTAGTATTTCAAGACATTTTGGTGTCATTTTGCTAAGTATATTTGTTAAAATGAGATGTCAGTGTTATTTTCATTTTTGCGTAATTTAGACGACAATTTATCCATCGCACCATGTAGATAGATAGATAGATAGATAGATAGATAGATAGATAGATAGATAGATAGATAGATAGATAAGAACAGAATGAGATAGATAGATAGCAACAGACTGAGATAGATAGATAGATAGATAGATAGATAGATAGATAGATAGATAGATAGATAGATAGATAATGAACAGAGTGAGACAGATGTGCATATATTTGTCCCGATTATATTTATTACATATGGGATCACATATCAATCTTTAAAAGTCGATAGACAGATGCAGCACGAGACCAGCAGCAATAACCATGTGCAGACAACATTGGAGACAATGTACAATATTTAAAGTTATATATATTCCCATCGTTTTATCTTCGAAAAAAAAATCAAAGCTGTCGGCAAAATCCTTCATTTCTTTGATCTTGACGATATTTATCGTTGGTTGGGCGCGCCAAGTTTTACTCGGTTGTTCGATCGGAAGCAAGCCTAATTGGCACAAGATGGGCAGAGAGAAACACACACACACACATGCTTTTCTTCGTTTTCTTGTCTATATATATATATAAGCACATACATACACATTCACATCTATATTAATTTCTAGCGGCAGATATGCGAATTCATCTAGCATTTGACACTGCAAAATATGCATTGAATATGAAGTGATAGTCGCCATAATCGAAATAAGACTTTCTGATGAAGTAACTACGGAAATATTTTTCGAGTTGCAAAGATCCTTTCAAAGGATATGTTGATGGACCGATTAGAAAAAAAAAACAGAAAAAATTATGATGTTTCATATCCTGAAAGGTGCTCCCACCCCAATCCGCATTCACAATCATAAAAAAAATAAAAATAAAAAAACTACAAGAGTACTCAAGGCGAAAATAACATTTTCCACACATTAAAATAATCGAAAACTTTGCTAAATGCTATTATTTTTACTTTTTATGAGAAGGGCATAGAGGTACAATTAGGAAAGAGTCCCAAAATAGAATCAATTTGAAAATCCCAGGCTGGTGACTTGAGTCGGTTTCTCTCTATTGCCATTGCAATCGTCACTCGGCCCTGTCGTTAGGTATCTTAGTCTTGTCATTTGCATATCAAGTACAAAGCTGATAATAATATGAGACAATTACCAACTTGAATACTTCAAAATAACACACAGACAGATAGATAGATAGATAGATAGATAGATAGATAGATAGATACGAGCAGAATGAGATAGAGAGATAGAAAAATAGATACGAGCAGAATGAGATAGATAGATAGATAGATAGATAGATAGATAGATAGATACGGACTTATCCAGATAGATAGGTAAGGTTGTCGACATAGAGCGCAACATTACATCGTGTCTGTCAGTTACACCCTTCAACGCCATCTTGGTCTGAAAATCGCACAAAAATTTCCCTTTTATTTACTTTTTATTTTCCTTTACAAATATTCGATGTAATTGTATTCTCATTTCTTAGATGCAGTCATTGTCAATTATTATTAATTTTCCATAATTATCTCTTTTATTTCTTTTGACTTTATCGGATTTCTCAGACCATTATTCTACAATAATCGTTCATAAGTAGCGTGAATCAAGTCTTTTTTTTTTTTTTTTCATTATTTCTCACTGTCCGAGGTCACAAGTGGGCAAGATGAAGCAAATGGCAACGACGATCATTTTTTGTTTATATTTGAGTCGCAAAATAGATCTAAAAACAGACGAATATGAGATTAAATATTTCATCAATAGGTTTTGGGGAAAAATCGACCAGAAAGATATGACCATTATATAGAAGTTGATGTGCCATAAGTCTATGTTTAGCCATTCCATTCGGAATGTGTAAGTAGTACGCAGGTGTAGGCTTTAAGGAAGCTTTATTCAACTGAGAATACAAAGTTCGCGTATAGTGTCCTTTTATAGTCCCAGTAAACAGAAATAGCTCTCTCAAAGAGGAGAGTAACAAAACAAGGGGAGACCATTCTTGATTATCCTTAACAGTAACATTTCAATAAATGTTAATCGTGAATTTTGTAATGACAAAAATACGGTGCAAGCTTTAAGAAAGCTTTATTCAACTGAGAATACAAGGTTCGCGTATAGTGTCCTTTTATAGTCCCAGTAAAAAGAAATCACTCTCTCAAAGAGGAGAGTAGCAAAACGAGGGGAGATCACTCTTGATTATTCATAACAGTATGTTTAATTTTAATTTTCGAATTTAATTGGGCATTGATTTGTTTTAATCTCTAAATCTAAAAAACAATTTTCTTATGAAAACAATTTAAACCCGAGCCACTAAATTACAGAATTTTTATCACCGTTAAAATGAAATGATTTAAAAACTGATGAATATTTAAAAACTGATGAAGAGGTTGGATTGATATCTTTATAGTTTAAGGATTTCCATATTTGAATATAAAAAGAATGTATGCTCGGGAATCAATCTACTGTAGGCAAAGAAATTGTCCTTTTTATGAATTTTATCTTTTCCTTATTTCTTCCTATTTTCATGAAAGTTCTTAATCTCAGAACATTAACTACTGTAACTACTGCTACTAATACTACTGCTACTAATGCTACTGCTACTAATACTACTGTTACTAATGCTACTGCTACTAATACTAGTATGGAAAAAATGTCAAAAATGTGGCGTCGAGTAAACAGGAACAAATGAAATTGCTGAAGAATTAAGTATAAGAACTGTGGTTGTCCGTTGCTACAGTAAAAATAAAATCAAACCTTCGTTGTATGAATGCAAACTTGATTCTGGTCAGATTTAATGAATATGCATACACCTGAGTTCCCCCTCACAATAATATGATTGGCTGGTGTCAGCCATAAATACAGACTAATGTGGAGGTACATGGACTACGCCTATTGCGTACGCCTATTGCCTACCACTACGACGAGGACCAGTCCATTACGGTTACCTGCTAGATTGCCCTACTCGGTTACAGTAATCAACAACCACTTTGCTACTTCGAACAAATATATCCCTTTCCGGGACATATCATCGTCCAAAACAACTTCTTTGTTTTGATTTGAGAACCGAATAATGTAGTAACCGAAAATTTTATGATAAAACAAAAACTAAGATAAAAAAAATAATTACCAAAGATTTTATTGGTAAAAACACGGAGAACTGTAGTGAACAAAAACAAGATCTAGAATTAAAATTCAAATGCTAAGCACTGACTCAGTGATTTTGTTAGAAATAAAAAAAGACTTAAATTTACAAACTTTGCTTAACACACACGCAAAAGCGAATGTGTCGGAGTTACCGCCTCCTTAGTTCCCTAATTCTTCACCAGGGGTCTCTCTCCCCATACTATAAATACTGGGAAACTTCATGACTCCTTCAGGCCTCGTGTCGAATGTCACCTCGCGTGGTGGTGAAGAAAATCTCTCTTTCTTCTTCATTTCAGTGACAAGATGTAAGCTCTTAGAAGGTCAGCGTTTCCCATTTCTGGGAAAACCCCATGAACATTACAAACATTCATCAAAGAACAAACACAAATGTTCACACACACACACAAATATTATGTCAATGTGCCTTGTAATTTGCTTAATACATATATTTGTTGACACACACACACACACACACACACACACACACACACACACACACACACATATATATATATATATATATATATATATATATATATATATAT
>OZ010586.1:15308299-15380799 GCA_963932145.1 Acanthosepion lycidas | reverse complement strand
AAAAGACCGGCAACCCTGGAGCGCGTTCTATTGAAAAAAAAGTTTTAAAAAATGAACAATTTCTGCTTATTAACGAAATAGTGGTAAAAATAACGGGAAAAGGAACGAAAGAATCTCTAATCGCTATAAAAACTTCAAATTTATCAAAGGAAGAAGGAAAAGATAAAGATGGAGAAAACTCTTTTAATAATTGTTCTGTTATTTTGATATTTTTCCTTCCTCCGGATGTTTATTTAAATATGTTGTTTGATTCTTAAAACGAAATAAAAGTCTGCCTCAACTGCAGATGACGTGACAACGTGAGACTTTTCATGCACTTCTCGCAGGGCGTCAGTAAGTGAGAATACCATTTACTTGAAATATTAGGTTGGTGCAAAAATAATGTCGTTTTCTCACATATGTTACTATGTGAGAAAACGATATTATTTTTGCACCAACCTAATAGTTTAATAATTTGGATTTATGGGAAAAGGTGATTATAATGTCTTCAGTCATTCAAGCAACAACACAACCGTTCGTCCATATTTTGAATAAATAGCGAATCGCCGGGAGTTACCCAAAAAGGGAGGCGAAAAACGAAAATCAACATTAAATGAAGCAGAAGCAGACGGATTAAGTGGACATAAAAAATAAACTTTTTTTACAATTAATCGATAATATAAAAAAAAACAGAATATTTAATGCGTGCCAAAAAGAAAAGGCAGCGATTTGAGAGGATATCTTTATATGAGCATTTATTTCATAAAGAAATGAAATAAAATCAACTAATTGCATTGACTATAGTAAAAGTTGACCACACGGGGAGAAGGAAAATACTTCTACTTTGTCAATTTTACTTCAGCACACGCGGGTGCGCGCACAAGCACACGCGTAGATAGATAGATAGATAGATAGATAGATAGATAGATAGATAGATAGATAGATACTAAGATAGATAGATAGATAGATAGATAGATAGATAGATAGAGACTAAGATAGATAGATAGATAGATAGATAGATAGATAGATAGATAGATAGGAATGAATAGACTTGGATAGATAGATAATGAAATGGAAAATCAATAAACAATAAATAAACCGATTTTATTGTGAAAATATTGACATTAACTTACATAACACCTGAAATAATACTTACATATACACACACACACAAACACACGCACATACACACATACACACTCACACACACACACACACACACACACATATATATATATATATATATATATATATATATATATATATATATATACTACAGTTCAAAAGTTTGAAGCGACTCCGAAAATTTACATGGCATGAACTTAACTGTAGAGTAAAAGAAAAAAAATGAAAAAGAGCTTTTAGAGTCATTGAAAAAAGAATAGAATCAATTATCAAACTTATACTTTGAAAATCTTTTGCAACAAATGCCAAAAATTTGTGCTGAAGTTATCAAGGCTATAGAAGATTTTGACGAGAGCAAAATTTAATGCTTTTTGTCTTTTTGCCATTATAATATTTCTAATAAAATATCATTTCTCACCTGTTTTTAATCATGTATAATAATTTTCTCTTATTTAAAGTACAAAACTACTTTTGGGTCCCATTTAAAAATTACTAGGTTTAATCTCAAACATTTTAACTCTTGTAGATATATATATATATATATATATATATATATATATATATATATATATATATATTGGTACTCGTTTGGAAAAACCTTAGGTATTTCGTCTTGTGATTGAACAAACCAATGCCCAAGGAAAAATGAGGGATAAAAAAAGAAAGAACTAAGAACATAAAATTGAGACGAAGTCAATCATCAAGAATTCAAGTCCAGAGTCGAAAGAAAAAAAAACTTCAAAAACGAGTAAAAGTAAAAATAACTACGTAAAGTGCTCAATACACTAAGTAGAGCAAACGTAAATATAAACCTAAAGAGCCAGGTAACATACTCTGACGATCCGTGTAAGTTTACCTGGCTCTTTATCAGTGTGCGTGCGTGTTTGTGTGTGTTTGTATCCGGAGGTGTGCGTACATACATTTCAACTGCACTTCGACGGGTAAGAATCTAAAATCGATTCTCACCCGTCGAAGTGCAGTTGAAATGCATTGAAACCAAGTTGCATCTTTGTAGTGAGTAAAATAGTTTTGTCTATATGATAAAATTATAACAAATAAATAATTATCGCTCTACTATTGGTATCGAGCCCTCTTTTGGATTAATGCTGTGAACGTTGGAATTTATATATTACTTTCGTTCTCATCGCATCGGATATACATATATATATATATATATATATATATATATATATATATATATATATATATATATATATGCAGTTTATATATATATTGCTTATATATTATAAATTACGTCACACACTACGAAATTGACAAAGTCCGACAATTATTTTATTGTTATACGTTGTTTATATAGACACAAATATTTAAGTAAATGTTTTGTTTTTAATAAACAGTATTAACAACATTTACTGGCCTAAACGTCCAAGAAATTTTCTTAGAAAAATTTGCGTCCTCTGACAGGAATCGAATCTGTATCCTACACAGGAGCATCTGGTTAGCAAGGTCGATTTTACTGCTTTTAAACTACAATTTTCCACGATTTCCCTCGAACGTCCATATCTGCTCGAAGCGTATCTTAACGTCAACAAATGCTATAATATATCATGAAATGGACAAAGTCCGACAATTATTTTAATATATTTTTTGTTAAACGTTATTTATATAGACCCAAATATTTAAGTTACAGACTTTGAATATGTTAGCTCTATTACTGATATTGAGCGCTTTCCAATAAGTGCCTTGCATATATAATATATATAGAAATTATATTATATATATATATATATATATATATATATATATATATATATATATATATATATGTGTGTGTGTGTGTGTGTGTGTGTTTGTGTAATAATTTGTTTCTATAATGAAATTAATATGAAATTAATTGCATTCTATGTGAATTGATTGGTCGAACATCTATAACTGAATGATGTGAGCTAAACTGATGTCAACCAATCATATGTCTATATGCTGAGTCAAGCCAATATGCGTCAATGTTAGTTGCGAAGGAGGACGCCTTAAATTGAAAAGCAGGCGAAAGGTGCTGGAAAAAAGGCCAACGTCAATAATAATCGAACTAAGTCTGTCTGGCTATTGTATGTTGGTCTGCTGTTTCCGTGTGTTTGTGTGTTTGTGTGTCTGTGTGGGTGCGTGTGGGTGCGCGTGTGTGTTTGTGAGTGTGTGTTCGCATGACACTTTTCCATTGGTTCGCGTATCGATAGCGAACTCTGTTTGGCTTATTATGCCAAGCGAAACCATGGCAACCACTAACACTCGAAGGGTTAATATACATTAAAATAAACTTTTCCGTATTTGTCTCTCGTGCTTCTTTTCGCTGAATCACCTCCTCCTGTCTATTTCCAACTGTTTGTGTATATACATCATTACAGATAGATAGATAGGAACAGACTGTGATAGATAGGAACAGACTGAGATAGATAGATAGATTTTTTTTAAATTAAAATTAAATTCCAATAACCAACAAATACTATTCTTAAAAGAGGAACAGACTGTGATAGATAGATAGATAGATAGATAGATAGATAGTCTGTTCATTAGTCTGTTCATTATCTATCTATCTGATAGATAGATAATGAACAGACTGTGATAGATAGATAGATAGATAGATAGATAGATAGATAGATAGATAGATAGATAGATAATGAACAGACTGTGATTGATAGATAGATAAGCTGATTTCTCCGGAAGTTCAGAGATCTACAAATATTACATCAAAAAATATTCCTCTAATGAATATCAAAGGGAAAGAGGTCTAATGGTTATATATGATATAAAATGAAATTTGCGATTTGTGTTCGAATCCAGACTATGGCAATTGGTACTTAATACTTTTGTATTAATACCTTTGGGAAAAGTAAAAGCTCAGCAGAGGGAGAAAGATTTTGCAAATCGTGCCAAGAAGATAAGTTGGCAATGTTGATGGTCACCGACCCAAGTTTATTACTAAATGAAAGACCGGGAGTCATGATGGGTGTATAGATGCTAAAAAGAATCTGCTGGCCAATACAGTACCCGGGTGAAATCCAAATACGAATATTGGCGTTCACCATATTTAAGAGTGTAATAAGCTATGAGCGCCATTCTCATAATAGTAAAAGCATTGACTGGCCTAATAATCCCTCCTTAAAAAAAGGGTGAAACTCGAGTAGTATTGGTTTTGTTCTTTTACATTTTATATCTTACATTGTATGAGCTGTACATTGTATAGAGCACTTTTAACTTCATACGTTGTAAAAGTTGCTTTTTGCCAATCACAAGATTGGTGTATACGTAATAAATTCCAATAACCAACAAATACTATTCTTAAAAGAGTGCTCAATACAGAGTAGAGCAAATATAATTATTTATTCGAAAATTATAGCATAAACATGTTATAAAATCACTACAAAAATAGCCATTTTGTTTCAACACTTCTGGTGGCTTATCAAGAGATGGTGTTGAATGTAGAACCTGTAGATTCTACATTCAACATTATCACCAGAAGGACATCTCTGTATGAATTTCTTGAGGACGTCTGTGTATGATTTTCTGGGTATTATAAATCTAACATCTTCAGCAACCATTTTTTACCAGTGCTCATGTTGCAATTTTTGCTGTTATCATTGCATTTTTTTTACCAGAGCTCATATTGCAATTTTTGTTGTTATTATCGCGTGTCTCTGGCACTTTAAAGTTTATACTTATAATTTAGAGCTCGGTTCCACTGTCAAGCGATGCAAATAATAACTTACGAAAAAATTGGATTTACTCTATTTTTAAGTTATGTTGGTGGTGTTAAAAGAATTCTCATTTTTTAATAAGGGGGGTTGTTTTCTATGAATTTAGAAAACAAGAGTATCTCTGTTGTCAAATTTTCTGTTTCGAAACATAGTTATATTATTTTTAAAAATAATTATTATATTATGCTCTACTTTGTATCAAGCACTGTTTTTTTGTTTTTTTCAAAAAAAAAAAAATAATTGCTAAAGAAGCCTGGATTATAAATCTGACTGTTCTTTCCTATTATTTGAATACATACATATATATATATATATATATATATATATATAGTCATCCACAGACAGACTGTTTCGCATCTTGTCAGAGTGACTAAACATGCGATTGCTTCGAAACCCGACTGATTTGACAACAGTCAGACTCTCTCACTCTTAGGCTATCAGCGCACGCAGCAGAGAAGGGGAATTATTAACGCATTATATACAATATATAAGCATTATCAGCTACTAGAGTGCTTAATTCACAGCGAAGAGCTTTTCGCGTTAATTAGCAATAGCCGATGAATTTCCCTTTCTTCCAAAGTGCTCAACCTACGGGAGGGAGAGTGGGTAATCATCCCCAGACAGACTATTTCGCTGTATCACAGCTCATCAGTGTGCTAGACATGCGATTGCTTCAAGCCGGGATCGAAACCCGAATTAATAAAATATAAAATATATGTCACTTATATATATATATATATATATATATATATATATATATATCATTGTATATGTTATTTTTAGTGGATATGCCTATTTGAGTATACGCTCCTTTTAAATATAGATATGTACTAAAAGTAACGTTTAAACTGATAAAACTAAGTGTGCGTATTATGCACAGCTACAAAATAATCTTTAAAATATTGCCATTCCATAGGTTAAAATGACTACTCACCACTAACAATCGACAATTTGACACTAACATGCGGCGATTGCGACCCCATAAGGATGTCAAATGCATTCATATGTACCTAACAAGAGGTGCGTATTATACACGAGTAGAAGCATTTTCCCACACTTTCAGCACAATTTTAGGGGTGCGTATTATGGATGAAGGCGGATTGTACATAGGGAAATATATATATATATATATATATATATATATATATATATATATATATATATATATATATATCATTGATATAAATATAAAGCTTGCCACTCAACTGATTGGTGTTACATTCAACATACCGACTCTAGATTTTCGTAGACGAATCCTCCAGCAATCACTCCGTTCACTCCTCAGGGGATATCAGTGGTTGACACGGTCTCTCACCCTCTCTTACCCTCTCGCTCTCTACGTATATATATATATATATATATATATATATATATATATATATATATATATTCGCAAGTGTTGTGTGCATGTCGAAATGACATTCATTGAACATTCATATTATTTTCGTCCTTTTTCTGACTATATCGATCATATTTTTTCATTCATTATTCATGTAAAGCGTGTTGTGTGGGCGGAGTGGAGGCGTGCGTACATGCGGGTTCCACCCAAAGCGAGGAACAGCAAGATGAACAAAAAACAGAAATAAATGAATCATTTTTTTACTGTTGATATTAGAATCTTTATCAACGTCATTTATATCAGTAGTAGTAGTAGTAGGAGGAGGAGGAGGAGGGGGAGTAACGTGCAAGGAACATATACAAAAATAAATAATAACTACTTATCGATTCTTGCTACTGATAAATGAACTGCTCAAACAAATGAAAATACTTTTTCCTAACAAAACGCTCTGTTTATGTCGGTTGATTTGGGTTGGGCAAAATTGCGCAGACAGCACCTTCGGCAAGAAACGTGGTTTTGATATCAATTGTTGTCAAACAAAATCACGAAATAGATTCTCTTAAAATGTGGACATTCATGGTTACTTTAAGCATCACCTCCAGTCATTAGCGATTTGCATAAGTAACTCGATGTTACCTTCAGAAAAAAAAACCCTTTTTAGATTAATTAAAGTCATTTTTGACACTGTCAAGCAGCTGCTTCCCTAATTATTGCATTCTTTTGACATTTAATTAATAAGATTGAACGACGTCTGATAGCGTCATCGTTTCACAGCCGTCGTATCATTTGCTAGAAACGACAGCAAATGTCTTTTGTTTTCTTGATATCGTCTGGACTCTTCAAAACATTTACTAGTCGAGTTTAATTATAAATGTAGCCATCAAATTGTTTCTACTGACTTTATGAGTAAATAAAGACAATTAGGAACGTCCAAAAACCACTCTTGTATGACTATCTAAGGTAATAGTGACAGTATATAAATGGCGGTTACACTGATTATTTCATTTGATATGTACCATGAATATATATATATATATATATATATATATATATATATATATATATTAGTGGAAAAAGGTTTTCTTGATATATACAAATTCATATATCGTTTTCTAATTCATATATATATATATATATATATATATATATTTCTAATTCATATATATATATATGTGTGTGTGTGTGTGTGTGTTTTGAACAATAAAAATATTAAAAAATTAAAATCTTCAGACACACTGGGTTGTATATTAATATTCTTTCGTTTTTATTATTTCAGTTAGATTCCTCGACTAGTTTCGGCCAACATGGCCCTCATCAGGAGAAAGAAATTCTACTTGTTAGTAGCAGTGAACTACAGAAATGAATGATTCGATGGAGAAAATGAACTTTATCTGTAGTTTTCGTTTGATTTTTTGATTTTTGAAATTTTTATCATAAATTTTGGTCATTCTTTGTGTTGGTCAAACAGTCTCTTTTGATTTGTTATTTAAGATAAGAGCTGGATGGATTTATGCTGCTCTGAATTCCCTTGGTTATTTTGACAGTTTTATTGGTTCCTGGAAAGGGGACGTGTTTCTGTTAAGTGTTTTTGTGTTATTTGGTTCTTAGGGAGTGAGTATGTTGTGTGTATTTACTATTGGTGTGTGTTATCATTTGGCTCATTAGGCAGTGAGTGAGTATGATGTGTGTAAGTGTGTATATTAGTATCGGTGTGTGTACCTGATGAGATGCGTCGATTTTTGATATGTTTTCAAAGAAATAAAAAATATTACTCTACTTTGTATTGAGCCCTCTTTTAAATTAAATGTTACGAATGTTGAAATTATACCCTATACGTTCTCATCTTACCTGGATATATAATAATAATAATAATAATAATATATATATATATATATATATATATATATATATATATATATATATATATATATCAATGCGGAAAAGAACAGATGGAGAAAAATTCCACTGTTCGTAGTATTTACTTTGTAAAAAGTGTTCAATACAAATTAGAGCAATATATTTTTAGTAATATTGAACGACGTCATTGTTTCACAAGCATCGTACCATTCGCTAGAAACCACAAGTGTCTGTTGTCTTCTTGCTATCGCCTGGACTCTTCAAAACATTTACCCGTCGAGTTTAATGATAGATATAGCCATCAAATTTATTTGTTTATACCGAATTTAGGAGTAAATAAAGATAAGTAGGAACATTGAGACTTTCTGAAAGTACTATTTTAAATTCAGTTCAGATTTTCAGTAGAAGGGAATTCTGTTTTGCACATTTAAATACACTGTATACCAAAAGTAAAACTCTTTTTATTTATTAACTTATTAAAACAAAAATAAATTAGCGTAGTTTAAAAAAATGTATAAGTATTGTCACATCAATAAAACATGATTTGTTATGATTAACAAACTTTTTAACAGGTTCAAACTCTTCTCCTTCATGTTCAAGCTTAACCCTATCAGCAACATTTCTATTGGTTTGGTGCATAATTATCAGGCGTTTTTGTAGGCCAGTTATTTGTTAATAAAAATTGCAGTTTTCTTTACATTTTTTAAATAAAAATATTATTTTATTTTCGGGTTACAAAAATGTGTGTCGATAATCATACTCAATTAAAAATGTTATTGTTGAATTGTTGTTTCTTTTTTCATAATAAATATTGTTTTAAAAACACTGTTCAAAAACGCCTGATAATTATACACCAACACACTAAGAAAAATGAGACGAAAATAATGAAATCTGAAAAAAAATAATTATGAATAAGATATTGATAAATACAGGATGTCCATAAAAACCGTATTCAATTTAAAATACTTGTAGCTTTGTCAGTATACATGATTGAAACAATTTGTAAAAATGGATATGAAAGAAGTTTAGAAAATATTGGGTTGGGGCATAATTATAAAAAATTTTGTCGATAATCATACTCAATTAAAAATGTTATTGTTGAATTTTTGTGTTTCTTTTTTCATAATAAATATTGTTTTAAAAACGCCTGATAATTATGCACCAATCTAATACAAACCATTTGACACATATCTACATTAATTTCCGAAAATTTATCAGAAATTGTTTGTTTAATTCACGGATTCTTTTTCGGATTGTGCTTCTAAACGAGATCTTTCAGTACATCCCACATGAAAGAATCTGAATTACGTTTGATGTTCGTGATGGCCACTCAATTGCCCCGTCCTATCCACCTCAGCTCGAAATAAAATGGCGTAACTTTTTCCACACGCTGTATTTCATATTAACATCCATGTTTGTGTAATGGTTAATGTACCGATCTTGCCAGTCGCCTTAGCTATAAATGTGATCTTATGTCTCTGCAATAAAATTAATAATCGCTATCTCTCACTGCATTCAGACCTGCCCACAATCCCTGCAAAAAAGTTCTAGAAAAGGCTAAAGCACATCGACGACGAGCAGTCCAGACAAAGGTTGAAAAAAAAAAACAAATTTGATCCCGTGAATTCTAGAGGATCACCAACCAATCATGAACAGATGTAAAGCGACTGTGCCCACAATTATAAATGGCCCCGAGGTCATATCATCCTCGTCAGATAAGGCGAACCTATTCGCCTCCATCTTTGCCTCTAACTCAACATTAGATGACAACGACCATCCCTTCTCCATCAATCTCAGTAATATATCCGTCACAGCTCGTGAAGTCTTTAGACTTATTAGAGGCCTTGAACCTAAGAAAACCATTCGACCAGACAAAATTCTGTGCTTGTTCTTAAGAGCATCAACGCGGAATTATCCCCAATCCTAGTTATTCAACCGCTGCTTTAAAGAGAAATCCTTCGAAAGCCCGTGGAAAATGTCCGGCGCATGCCCAGTTCCAAGAATGCGAGCATGCGATCTCCCCCCCACCCACTCCTAGTACAGACCCATCAGTCTCCTCAGCATCATCAGTAAGCTTTTTGAAGCCATAATTAATAAGAAGGTCGTAAAGCACATAGAAAAGCACAAACACTTCAGCGACGTGCATCATGGATTTCAGTCGGCCCGATCCACTGCCAACGTCCTAACTACCATCACTCACAAAATCAGTGACTTGACGACAAACACACCACGAGGGCCATTGCACTAGATGTCTCAAATGCCTTCGACAAGGTGTGGCACAAAGGCTTACTACACAATCTCTCCAGTTATGGAATCACTGAAAGGGTCTTCTCGATCATAAAATCCTTCCTAACATGTAGATCCCTGAAGGTAGCTATCAATCCTAGTCCTCCGGAGCCTTAGAGGTCAACGCACGCGCCCTGAAGGGTCACACGTCGGATCAACCATCTTTTTGGTCTACATAAATGATCTGCCTAAGTATACACTCAGATCATTTGTAAACATCTATGCCGATGATACTACTAAATACGGGTAAACCTCTAAAACTCTCGATGGCCAGAGATTGACGACTGAATTCCCTTCAGATCTTGTACAAACTACCCGATGGGGTAAAAACTGGCTGGTTACATTCAATGCCTCTAAGACCAAGCTAGTTACATTCCGTCATTGTCGATCTGACCTCAAACTTCCAGCAATCAAGATAAACGGAGTTCCTCTCGGGGAAGCACCGTGCCTTGAAAGAAGATTGGGCCTCAAACTTACACCCGACCTGAAGTAGAACTCGTACATACAATCCATTGCTAAGGATGCAGGTAAAATGGTCGGCTGTTCGTACCTGGCCTCTCCTGCTATCCTCTAACTTTAAAAGAGCCAGATCAGATCAGAAATGGAATACTGTTGTCATATTTGGGTGGGAGACCAGACCTCACGCCCTAGCCTTGTTAGAGTTCAAAAGCGTCTCCAAGCGTTAGTGGGTGACGAACTATTCTCCACCCTTCAACCTCTCTCTCTCTCTCTCTCTCTCTCTCAGAGGAGGGGTGTGGCAAACCTCTCACTACTCTACCACTACTTCCACGGAAGGTGCTCGAACAAACTACATTCCCTGGTCCCGCAAAGGCAAACCTTCGCAGCAAAAACACGCCATACCCCTTACATAGTAGCAAACCACCCACATTCCATCCGTATTGCATCGATGAGAATTTACATTCGAACAGCTTCTTCCCGTGAACCACTGCCCTGTGGCACCGACTCCCAACAAGATATTTCCCCGATCACTACAATCTTAACCTGTTTAAGGTTAGGATTAACCGTTATCTTTCACCCGTATACACATAAATGGCCTCCAACACTCTAACCCGAGTGGCCCCCGAGCCTTGGTTAAAAAATGTTTGCTTTACGATATTCGGAAAAGTGAATTCTTCTTTTAGTCTCTGTCTATATATTTGAGATGAGGTATCACGTACACTATTTACATTATTCCGACTATTGTCCTCATCTTTGTCGCCTTGTTTATCACAACGTTTTGGCCGTTGTACGCTCCGGCCTTCTTCAGGTGGTTGGAATTTCAAACTGAACCCTTTATTTTGCTCACTGGGGTAGACTGTTCTAGTTAAACGTGCCATGTTTAATGGATGTCAGTTGTCAATTATCTCCTGTTAATTCTCCTCTCCAAGTTCTCCACCGCCTTAACCAGGTATTGAACTCACATTTACTAAATGCTAATACCCTTGGGAAAAGTATGAATCTTCCTCTTCTCTTCTATGGATAGGTTGGGTTCTATAACCTTCGGTGGCAACTAGTCTGGGAGAAGAAAAAACTCTGAATTCAAAACCGGCCTCGGCTCTATCAGGCTATGGGGACCCCTTTTCGTTTGTTAACCTACTTAGGGAGTCCTTCCTTCCTTCCTTCCTTCTAAAAAATATGAACTGTTGCAAAAATCCAACGTACTTTTTGAAAACAGAAATAGTGATTACGCAAAAAAAAATTGAACATTAGTGCATTTGCTTTTCTGACTAAAAATTTCAGAAGAAAATTAAATTAATTTTAAGTAAAAAATATTAAATACATTTCCAAGTGACAAGACCATGATTCGTGAATTTCATAAATTTTAGGGAATTTCGTGAATTTTGGTGACTTTCGTGAATTTTGGTGAATTTCATAAATTTCAGTGAATTTCGTGAATTTTGGTGAATTTCGTGAATTTTAGTGAATTTTGTAAATTTTGGTAAATTTCATAAATTTTAGTGAATTTCGTGAATTTTGGTGAATTTCCCACAAAAATGTCTGTTTTTGCAATGAAAAGAAAAAGAAAAAAGTTCAAAGAAAATAAATAAATCTTTAGCTTATTAGCGGATTAAGTATAATTTTATTCTAAGGGTAAAAGCAAGAATTTCTGTGAATTCCTTAAGCAGACGGCAGCAGTGAACTACCGCAAACTCAAAACGAAACTAAAAGAAACATTCCCAGTAGAATGAGCAGCTTCTAAAAGAAGCTGGAATGAGGTGCAATATGAAGAATTTGCTTCCCGCCAATCTGACAAATGGTGTGTTTTGCCTGCATCATAAATTCGTGTTTTTACATCGATTCGAACAACGATTAATAGAAATATTAACTATTTCAACCACTAAGTAGGCCAATTTGCCTTTTACTGAACTTAGTGTGGTATAAGGCTAAAAATGTAGAGCTGTCTTCCGCTGAAAGACTGTTAACCACTATTCTACAGCAAAGCGTTTTGTATAAAGTTTTCTTTGCTAAGCTTAGCTTGGTTTGGTACAGGGCCTAAACTTACGGTACATCAAATGAGAATCGAACTCACTACTAGCTCGTTTATCATTACCCCACGGTAAGGTACCCTTATGTTATTTGCTCATCTTATTTTAGTTTTGATATCTACGGTCAGTTTGATAATATTAAACAAGAGACTAACAGTCTTAACATCAACATTCTAGGTGCATATGTAGTTTCTGGTACACATAATGAGGAAAGAGGGCCTGGAGAATCTGATACTCACGGGTCGAATAGAAGGAAAGAGAGACAAGAGAAAACAACGCGTGACATTCCTGGTGGGCTTAAGCAAATGGATGGTAGAACGTGGTCTAGGGGATGATGCAGAAGGAAGGAACTTGTTGATAGCTGCAAAGGATAGAGGGAGGTGGAGAGCCATGATCGCCTACGTCTTGAAAGGACATGGCTCATCAAAAGAAAAAAAATAAGTATATAGGATTTAGTGAGAATCGAACTCATTACTAACGGTCTGCTAGAATAGCTCGCTAAATCATTATACTACACATTATTTGCTAGACTTGTTTTAACACAATATATTTGTTGAACAAAGCCACTTTTAACGCATGATTACATTTAGAAAGGTTCAACTAACAAGCTTACAACAGCAATACAATTTTCTTATGAGATATTTTTAAAATAAAATTAAGAATTTCTTTTTTTTGTTGTTTTGTTTTTTTGTCGTTTTTTAGGAGTGGGAATAAATCCGTTGCAAGAATCTGAAAACAGGAGAAGCAACTGCCTTGCCGTCACATGTTTCTCTCTTTCTCTTTCAATGTTTATAGGTCGTCTCTCCACATCTCACTCGCTCCCTAAGCCTAATCCTTTCCTCCCTTTCCCTCCTTTTAACTTTACCTTGCGTATTGTCAATTAACCGAGGCCTTTCCAACTAGAGCGGGTCAATTCCTTTGATCTTTGGCTGACGAACATGGGGTGGAGCGACATTGTTATAAAAGTGCACGATATAATCGTTAGGTTGCTCCAAAGTAGAAACAGCCATAAAGCATTCGAGTTGCAACACGTTCGATATTTGTCTAAGAGAGGAAGAGAGCCAGAATTAGAGAAAAAGAGTGATACATAATATATATATATATATATATATATATATATATATATATATATATATATATATATATATATAAGGTTGGTGCAAAAATAATGACGTAATAATGTCGTTTTTTGACGTATTTTTAACGTCAAAAAACGACATTATTAAGTCATTATTTTTGCACTAACCTAATATATATGCGCAGTACTTAGTGGAAAGCGTTCATATCAGTGATAGAGGTAACATATTCAATTGTATGGATGTGAGTTTGTGACCCTAGTTTTCACGCGTTTGCGATCACCATACAAACAAAGGTTTGTCTGATGACCGCAAAAGCGTGAAGCCCAGGGTCGAAAATTCATATCCATACAACTGAATATATTATTCTAACTTATGGATAACCATTTTTGGTTCTCACCAGTCGAGATGCAACTAAATGCACCGAAACAAAGTTGCATCTTTGTAGTGATTAAATTGTTTTTGTCTATATGAAAAAAACTATAATATACTAGCTGCATGGCCCGGCGTTGCCCGTGTTTGATTAAAAAATCTTACGACTCATACAGCAATCGCCATCACTTGACTTAAAATATTTTTGCCCTTCCTTGCCCTTAAAGGAGTGCACTTTGCCGTGCTGATGTTGCTACATGCCTTACTTCTTGCCTATCTCACAATGCGAATTTTTCTACGCTCTATACTAAACATTAAATCTGTCACGAAAAAAGAACTAAACAAAATGAACACAAAACGATCAGCTTTAAAAAAGGACTCGTAACTGGAAAAAACGAATGAAAAAAGAATGTTAACAGCAAATACTTTTTCACACTCAACCCAGTTCTGCGGAATCAGAATCAACGTTGAGTTTAAGCAAGCGAATGAGCCAGTTGTAGTAAAGTGCCATGCAGATTTAAATTTTACCTACTTGTGACGAATGCAGCTATCGATTTTTATTTTATTTTATTTTTTTGCATGCTAGCATGCTAGTTAACATTCATGTCAGTCAGCTGTTGGCTCTCACGCTGGCTAATAGAATCTTCCTGCCAATTCGTGGCAGCCAGCTATAGGCTCTCACTCTGGGCAGTAGAAAATGGCCGCAAACTACATGAAAACTGCCGTAAAAATCGATTATTTCTACTATCGATGGGAGTTGGGAAATGCAAGGTCGGTCTTGGCCTTCCTGCTAACTTGGGGCATGTGCATGTAAATTTTGGTGCAAATCTGTCGAAAATTGCGGCTGTGCATTCGTTACACACACACACACATCCTGCCTTATATATATATATATATATATATATATATATATATATATATATATATATATATATATATATATATATATATATTATATGATAAAGTATAGTTTTAAGGTATGCTATATTTATGGGTTAAAGAGCTCAATATTAGGGATAGAACATATGAAAATATAAAAGTGGGTATTGAAGTAAACACCCAGAGGTGACAGTCTGTTTCATGCTTAAATGCAATCGTTAGGCCTTGTCAATCGTCAAGGCTGGCGTCTGCGTATAAGCATGAAACAGACTGTCAACACTGGGTGTTGACTTCAATGTCCACTTATATATATATATATACATATATATATATATATATATATACTATTGCTATTCTCTTGCTACTGAACCCTTTTTAAGTTAATGGTATGAACGTTTGAATTTATATTCTTTTCGTTCTCGTTACATTTGAATATATATATATATATATATATATATATATATATATATATATATATATATATATATATATATATATCGATAGAGAGGGCGAAAGAGATAGTCGTGAAAGAGAGGAGGACACTGGAAAATATACGCTGAAAGCGAAAATAGGAAAAAAGAGAAATGAAGGGGAGACGAAAAGAAAGAAAGAGGCGCAGAAAGAGAGAACGAGTAAAAGAGAAAGTTAAAAATGAGAAGATAAACGAAAGAGAAGAGAAGAGAGGGAAATCATGACAGAAAGAGGGAGATAGAAAAAAAATATCAAAAAAATGAAAGTAAAACAAGAGGCTCAGTTTTGATTTGAGTTGAAGCAACCAAAAAAAAATCTTCGTCTGTGACAGGATTTGAAACGACATCACCCACTTTAAATATTGCCCCTTTAAAATCAGGCAGTCAATTATCTGATGCATTCTGACGGGCGGTAATTTATATAGATAGATTCGGATATATATTTAACGGGTACGTATTTAATTTAGATGACGTTTCTGTATGGAAAGAGCTATAAATAAATGAAGGATCTGAACATTTTTGAACAACGTTAACCCGCAATGAGGATCTATATATATATATATATATATATATATATATATATATATATATAATGTCATCCACAGACAGACTGTTTCGCTGTATCACAGCTCATCAGTGCGGCTAGACATCCGGTTGCCTCTAGCTAGGATCGAAACCCGACTGAATTGGTATCAGGCGGATATTCTACCACTAAGCACATATTAAAGAAAAACAGACCACTTTAAGGCTTCATTGTAATAGTTTATTTCCCCAGAGACTTTTAATTTTCCCTCGATCCTCAGACTTGCCTTAAAGTGGTCTGTTTTTCTTTAAATTATTAACTCTGAATTAACATTGAGCTCTCAGAATTTCATCCTCCTTGGGATTATCCATACGGATTATCAAGATTTTTGTTACTTATATATATATATATATATATATATATATATATATATATATATATATATATATATATATATATATACACACACACACACGCATGATGACAAAAGCAGACGAAAATGTAAATAGATCTAAGAACACACAGCGGTCATTAAAAGATAAGCATGCCGATAACTACTCCATCATTTCTCGAACCAATCTTAATTGTTTTATAACCCTTCACGCAGAACTTTTCACTGCCAATTCAAGAAAGACGTTCGGATTACTAACACAAAAAAGGGAATGTCTCATATCGAGAATATTTAACATCGAAAAACATAAACAAAAAAATTAATTATTTTTAATAATATGTGGAAATCTCCACACTTTGCCTGATGATGGTTGCAAGACCTGTAACACGTGTAGCAAATTAGGGAAAATAAAGAATAATATTTTTTTAAAAATCCACATTACAACCAAAAACGTTTGCGGTTTCTCTCTTCTTTTTAATATACACACTTTTATCTCGTTGAAACTACTATAACCTCTTCCTATATATATATATATATATATATATATATATATATATATATATATATATATATATATATATATATTGAACACTATGGTTAACATCAAGCGGCGAGTCTGTTTGAGGCTTGAACGCAAATATATATATATTTTACAATTACGTAATTCATCGAGTCTAGAATAAGAAATTTCAACAGAATGCAGAAAGCACTGGACGGCCGTTTCGTCCTATATTTCGGACACATCATCAGTGCGCATCCACTACCGAGAATTGAACCCGGACCGTTACGATACAACGCAAGCGTCATACCAATTGTATCTTATCTGTCATCTTTAATGAAACATGTATAAATGAAGGATTGCTGCCTAAATACGCAATATGTGTGTGTGTGAAATGGGAACAAATAGAATCCAATTCAAACGTTCGTAACATTCAATTTAAAAGAGGGCTTAATACAAAAGTAGAGCAATGTTCATTATTTTAGGATATTATATGAAAAACGTAAAAAAACGCTACACACGTCATCCTGTTTTGATGTGTAGTAACACATTTCATCAGACGTTAGTAAATAACTGGTTAGTAGACAATTTATTGCGATTTAAAAACAAGATAAACCTTCCTTTTCACAGGAAAGGGAAAAAAAGAAAAAGAGTAAGAAAGAAAAACACAAGAAAGAATAAGGAAAAAGAGTAAGAAAGAAGAGGGTGGAGAAAGCTGCAGGATTTGTTTTGTTTATATTCAGATCCACCAATCAAATTGGCCTACTAAGTTCAAAGTAAGAGAAACAGAAGTTAAAAAGCAATCATAAGTAAGAGGTCGTGACCCACAGATTTAAAATCGTAAACAACCGCTAGATATCGTATTCGATACAAATGTAACTTTGCTACAATATTACACATTAGGCACATGTCATTTCCTATGAGAGAAGAAACGTAATTTAACAATATAATTGACAAACCACATACCCTGTGAGTTAAAAGTTAAAATTTCACATTTTATAGTTAGTAAATAATATGGCTTTTTAAGAAATAAATGGAAAGTTTACACAAATTGATCTAACGAAATTATTAAAAATAATCTTATAAAATTATTTAAATATATAGATCAAACAAAATTATTTAAACATACAGATCTAATATGATTATTTAAATATATAGATCTAATATGATTATTTAAATATATAGATCTTACAAAATAGAATGCAACTTTTAACTAAAGGGACTTATATAGGGTGTTAATAAAACCAATCAATGCAAAATGTCAAACGCCTCAAGCTTTATATGGTGCAACAAGTTTTTTCTAAAATATAGGAAGAAGCAGTTGCCAAATTTCAAAGTATAGCAAGATTATAGAGTCAAATGTATATGTTTACAATTAACCGTTAATTCAAATCTTTGATTTAATAAATCATCCCTATTCAAGAATCTGATAATCTTCATTTTTTCCTGTAAACACAGAAAACAAGGTTCATATAAGGATCTCCATGTTCTTGCCAATTTTAAAATTTTCAATTTAGCTTTGGGAGTTTTATTTTCATCTTTCAACCTCCAAAAATATTTTGAAAGTGAAATATTATTTCTATAAGTATTATTAGTAAAAGACGATATATGTTGATACCAGCGGGTTTTGAAAGAATTCTTAGTACTACCGATATAGAACTTTTCAACCCTCTGATTTTCTATTGTAGAGATAGAACAAAGATACACAAGGGATCTGTTTAAACATTTGTTTGACAATGGGCATTGGTTAGGATTCCTACAATTACATAGGTTAGTATCATTAACAATATTTTCATTTGTACTTGCATTATAGTTAAGATTATTAAATTGGATTAGGGTTCGATTGTCGTGCAACTTTATGATTTTCTCGAGATTATTGGTCCATCTATAAGTTTTAATGTATTTCGATTAAATATTTTGCTAATAGAGTTGCTTTTCGGAAAATGTTTATCAATCAATTTGAGAAACTTATGGCCTAATTTAGTATTTACTAATTGATTAAATAGGGATTGTAGCAGATAATCTTCATATTCCTATTTCTTTTCTTTGAATTACTATCATCATATTTTCTAAACTGAATTTCGGCGAACTTATACCCGCCATTCTTTAGAACTTTGTTGTACACACTGCTATGTTTCTCAAACACATCTTTGTCCAATGAGTGGTTTCTGATCCTACGTTCTACAGAGGAATAAATTTTTCGGAATACAGATGGGAGTTGATTGGAATTGGGGTGTACTCAACAGGCAATAGCAAGTCTAATTCGTCACCGAGGGCCATTGGTACAGTTACCAGGGATGATTTTATTTTGCTTTTTAATTAGGTGTTATGGTTGTGTGTATGTTTGTAGAGTTATAGGGATGTTTTATTTTCCGAACACGGCACATTCTGTCCGTGTTCGTAGTTAATATTATTAAGTGTTGGCTTTTTCTTTTTTATTGTTAAGGCTTCCGTTGTTTTTAATCTTTTAACATATGCACAAGCCAAACATCCAGTTAAAAAGCAAAAAATTAAATCATCTCTGATAATGGCTAAAAGTGTAGCCGAAAGCACTCGGAATTACAGAACATTTGGACAGCTTCTACACATTCTGTATTCAAAAAAGAAAACACTCGTTCGAACAAAAAAAATGAAATAAAAAGCTTGATCATAGTACCTTGTCTGTCGTCTTTAATGAAACACACACACATATATATATATTAGATAGATAGATAGATAGATAGATAGATAGATAGATAGATAGATAGATAGATAGATATGATGGGGTGGGATGGGATGGGATGCTTGCCTAGTTACTGAGGTTAGTTTCGTCTGGTGTAAGCGAAATGCGAGATAAATCCAAGTGGAGAATGTTTGCCACAAGCATTGGTGTGAAACATAAAAACATCTCAACCACTAGCACACACACACACACACACACGCACTAACACACACGTATACGTGTGTATATAGGAGGGAGTACTCAAAAATTCTCAAGAGGAGCCACCTCTTCATTATCGATTATAAAAATAAAAGTCTAATGAATTGGATCTTATTTACGATTCCAATGGAATAAATTATGACCATGGAATATTAGTGTTTAAGCCTTTTTATTATATCCTTACTCTGTCCTGGACATTGAGTTCTACCTGGATTCTATCCTCTTGGAATTATTATTTATACATATATATATATATATATATATATATATATGTATGTATGTATGTATGTATGCGTATGTATGTATGTATTTATGTATGTATGTATGTATGTATATTTATATAGTTTAGACGTATGATTGCATATGTATGTATATACTAACCACTAATATATATATATATATATATATATATATATATATATATATATATATATATATATATAAATTCCCAGGGTATAAAAATGCGTGTCGATAATTATACTCCTGAATAATCATTTTAAAATGTTATTGTTGAATTATGCGTCTTTTTTTCATAATAAATATTGTTTAAAAAACGACTGATAATTATGCACCAACCCAATGCGTACACACCCGTGCGCACACACACACACACAAATATATATATGTGTATGTGTATGTATGTATGTATTTATATATATGTGTGTGTGCGTGTGTGTGTGCGTGTGTGTGTGTGTGCGTATGTATGTATGTGTGCGTATGTGTGTGCTCTTTCCTGTTAACTATTTAAGCAGAAAAAAACTACTGGATTGAGTTGAATTTTGCTATTTATATATATTGAAATCTGGAGATTAAAAAAATCTCTTGAGTAGCAAAGAAAATTATATATATATATATATATATATATATATATATATATATATATATATATATATATATATATATATATATATAATTGATTGGTGAGTTCTATCCTTACTAAGTGTTCAGCGACATCAATATCTTGCAAAGCAGCAGTTGGCAAGTTGTCTTCGCTTGATCATTCGATTCTTACTTGATACCGCAGCATTTTGCTATTTGCCTGACTAAACAAAACGCGGGAAATCTTTACATCTCGATCGTAATGTACATATATAAATATTTTACTGAATTCGTTTTAAGAATGATGTATCTATTTTTCATATTTACAGTGATGTCTTTTTAAATTGGCCAGTCACTTTTCTAAAGATTTGGTTTGATTTTGTTTGTGCTTAAAGGCTCGTCAACCACTAGGATTAGTTAAAACCAGATAAAGATATTGAATCGTGGTTATTTTGGATATAGCTTGATGCTCTATGTGGATCAATGAAAAGGTTTTAAAGGACAGGCTAGTTTTAATACAATTTATTTTGTATTCAGTTTCTGATAAAAGTTAGTTATTAGAGTTTGTATCATTTTTAGTGGAAATCTTTATAAAGTTTGAAGGGTTCTTTTTCCAGTTTCCAAAATATATTAAAGGTTTTATTTAGTTTTATTGTTTTATATTTTGGTATATAATTTGATTTCCTTTAGGAATTTGGTTTAGTGCTTTGAAAGAGTTTTGTATTGATGGCTTGATAATATTTTGTTTGGATTTGACTGAAATGAAGGCAATTTATGAGCATATGTTCGATGTACTTGACATCTGTTGCATGATTGGAGTTTCATTTTTGAGTTGATGTGAGTGTGTCAGACGTATATGTCTTATTCGGAGTTCGGATAAAACTATTTTCTCCTGTCTTATTTTTCTGAAACCTGAGAGCTATTATCCCCAAAATGTTTTGAATATCGTATAGTTTTTTTTTAGTTTTTAAGTCCCATATTGCTAGCCATTTTGTTTTTATATATTCTCTTTATTATGGGTTGTCTTTATTTTGGTCGTTTTGGGGGTCGTCTTTAGCTAGTTTTCTGCTATTTTATGATGGCATGGCACGGCTTGATTGACAATTTTATGTCTAATCCGACACAAGGTAATTTATGTTATGGAATTTATGGCTCTAGCATAGTAAAGAAGCTATTAAGTTTTCACTTATGTTCCGAATTCTTTAAACTCTGCCAATTTTAACAAATTGTGTCTTTTATACTGTTGACAAGCAATTGAAAGCGAATATAATTTAATGCCAAAGCTATAATATTTGTCGATTGCTTTATACATACCAATTCATGAAACACACAGTCAGAATCGAACTGATAACGAATAGTTTACAAGATTAAATCGCTAGTAATCTCAAAACAAAAATAAGTATTCTTCACTCCAAGATTTTAATTTGTCATTTGTTCATTTTCGTTTCTCAGGCAGGATTAATCGATGTAGCAGAAGGTTAAAATATCATATCAAATGATGACAAGTTTGTTTCTCTGCCCACAACAAAACATTCGCCCGCTGTATATATTAACAACTCGCTCTCACCACCAGAGAAAATCCATTCTTATATTAGCTTGGTGCAAAAATAATGACGTAATAATGTCGTTTTTTGACGTTAAAAAATACGTCAAACAACGACATTATTACGTCATTATTTTTGCACCAACCTTATAGTAACACCAGTTTGATTTGAATTGAAGTGAGTAAACGTCGTGTTGCAATAGCAAATGAATATTAAAAGATAACGTTAAAAAGTTATCATACTAACATATAAATCCTAACCTGTCAAAGGAGTTAACCATTAGCTAACGAGGCTCTGCTAAAGCATGGCTAACGCCCCCGTGCTATAAGTAGGGCTATGTTTTCTCCTCATTTTAGAAGGAAGAAGTTGCTCAGCCCCGGTGATCCTAACTCTCCAGTAGCACCTTCCTCATTGCACTAAGAGAGGGGGGACGGGATCGGTGTAATACCGATGTCAACGTGACAGTTATCGCGGGGGCTGGACAAAACCACAAGTTTTGTCCTTGGCCCATATGAATGAGTTTGTGTATGAAGCTCCCCACGTTAAAACGACCTTGTGTCACATCCAGCCTTGGTAGGGAGGACTGGTAAATATACTAACGTCTAGATATATGTGATTTATTATTTTTTTTTTTTCTTAAAACAAAATTCATGTCATAGATATTCAAATGCATCCGTGTTTTTTTCATGGCTGAGGGCTATTATTCATTTAAGTTGCTTGGTAAATAATTTACGAATACATTGAAGAGTTTCGAAATTGTTTAGCAGTTAAAATAAAGGTCCTCAAAAGAGGAATCGGAGTAAAATTAAGAATAGCAGCCAGGAAAGATTTTTCCGTCATTTTTATGGTTGCTTCTAGCTTTTTCGGCATTAAATACATTTAATGATAAAATGTTATTACAGTGTAACCCGGATATAAGAGACCCGAATATAAGAGAAACCCGGATAAAAGAGAGATTTTCTCTGGTCCCAAATTAGAGCGTCTGTTAATGTATATATAATAGACCAAACCCGGATATAAGATAAACCCGGATATAAGAGAGATTGTATCTGGTCCCAAATTAGAGCCTGTGTTAATGTATATATAATAGATCACACCCGGATATAAGAGAAACCCGGATATAAGAGACTTCTTCTCCGGTCCCGACAACTCTCTTATATCCGGGTTACACTGTATTTTCATGAATATTTTCGTTTAATCACAAGATTGAAATCTTGAGATTAAAAAAATTTCTTGAGTAGCAAATTTCAACTCAATCCAGTAGTTTTTTTCTGCTTAAATAGTTAACAGGAAAGAGTACACACATACGCACACATATATGCACAGATGCATACGCACACGCATATATATATATAAAGACATACATACACACACATAAATATATACACACACGCATACATACACACATAGATACACACATACATACATACACACACATACATACACGCATACATACACATGCATACATACATACACATACATACACACATACATACATAAATACATACATGAATACACACATACATACATGTATACATATATACACACAGCACACCCACATACATACACATACATCCATACATACACATACATACACACACATACATACATAAACACATACATGCATGCATGCATACATATATAAACACATACAACATACACAGCCACATACATACATACACATACATACATACATATATACATATATATATATAAATACATACATACACACACATATATAAATACACACATATACACATACATGCATACAAATATTCACACATACATAGTACATACACACACATGCATACATACACACACATACATACATACATACACACACATACAAACACACGAATACATACATAGATACACACATACATACATACACACACATAAATACACATATACACACACATACATAGATACACACATACATACATACACACACATAAATACACATATACACACACACATACATAGCTACACACATACATACATACACACACATAAATACACATATACACACACACATACATACATACACACACATACATACATACATACACACATACATGCACACATACATACACACATGCATGAATTCACACACATACATGCATATATATACACACACATGCAACATATATACCCACATACATACACACATACATACATACACACATACATACACACACACGTACATACATACATACAAGAGCCAAACTATGTCTTTTTAAATTCTTTATCCATGATTTATATTCAATGACAGTTTCTCTCTTAAAAATCACGACTTATGTTTTTCATCCATTTTTTTCCCTTCATCCGTTTCGTGAGAACAGCGCACAGTTTCGTCAGCATTTCTTTCAAGGTACGACACAACAAAACCCGCGTCTATCTTGAGGTGAACAACATTTTTCTGCTAAACATATCTGTAAGCAGTTCTTGTTCTATGTGCCGTGTCCCTTCAGGACTTTGACGGTTATGGCTCTCCACAATTTCCCATCCTTTGTAGCTCTTACTAACTTTTGTCTTTTTGTTCCCAATCTTTTCTTCGCCATCCATACGATCAAGCTCAATAAGCAGGAGTCATGCGTTGTTTTTCTCTGTCCCTCTTGCTTTCAACATGTGCTGTGAGTATCATATTTTCCAAGCCCTCTGTCCTCATTATGTGACCCAGAAATTACATCTGTCTCTACCTGATTTTAAGCATAAGTGTCTTCTTTTTTTTTTCTTTTTTTTTTTTTGCCATTGTGTCTTCGTCGTTGCTCACATGTTCGGTCCATGGTATTCTCAGCATCCTTCTGTAGAACCACATTTCTGTTGCTTCAAGACTCTTCTTCATCTGTTAGGAGATTGTCCAGCATTCACTGCTATATAGGAGGACTGATACTATATTAGAGTTCAGTACTCGTATATCAGTAACGATGCTTTTCTGTTTCTTAATACTTTGCTCGGAAGCATTTATCCCAATGTACCTTCGGATTTCGGTGCCATACTTCCTGTCCTCTGTTAATACGCTTCCCAGATTTCTAAATTGTTGAACCTGATTTTGGTATCCCGAATCTGTAATTTGTAAGTTAGGCTGTACCATTTTGCTAACAACCATACATTCAGTTTTATTATTGCAATTTATATTTATTTATTTCCTTCTCGCTTTCTTTCACTATATTCTGTAGAAGGACTTGTAGTTTCTTTTCTTATCAACATTGTGTCAACTACATATCTTATGTTGTTAAGACTGTGGCCGCCAATAATGAATCCTGATATATTTGTAATTCTCTTAGAATGGCCTCGCTTTATAGGTTGAAAACGTCCGGTGAGAAGATACGCATTTACAATTGATGAACCTTACTTGTGGTCTCCTCAATCGACACGAATCACGAATAAATTGAACTTTCATTGTAACTAGTTATTCAATTTGAATGGAAAAACATTGGAAAGGAACGTTTTAAAATAATTAGCGAAATCTTTTTCTTCTTTTTTTGTACTTCAGGAAAGTACTGTAAAAATGGCGAAATTTCTTTTGGGCTTCGTATCAAATCGGTGGATGAAAATATCTCCAAGTTATTGATCAAGTTATCAAATTATTATGTAGTCAGGACCAGATTAAGGCAGAAGATAAACTTTGGGCCTCACAGACTAACGACGTCTCTCGAACAGTGAGAGTGTGATATGTGGAAGTGAGGTATATTTTTCTCTTGCAAATTGCCACATCGAGACGCTGGGTCTGACAATGGTTTTCTGTCTCATCTCTGAGGATGATTAACTTTTTATGGATTAATTATAATTCATAAAGGAAATTATAAATATTTTTTATCGATATTTTAATTATGCTGATGCTGATGATTTGATAATTTAAATCATAAAAAGTCGAGTTCCAGACGTGCGCAATATAGCTGTTATATTTAACAATATATATTTAAATAATGATTTGCTACCCCAATACTATATATATATATATATATATATATATATATATATATATATATATATATATATATATATATATATATATATATATATATATATATATATATATATATATATATAATGAAAACGAAGACTTTAAAAGATCATGGTAATATTTTATTTCATTAAAACCGATACTACGTTTTAACTCATCAGACCATTTAACATAATTGTTTGCTCTGTTATTACATTGAGCTCTCTCTGGATCCTCTTTGGAATTATCCATACGGATTACCAAATAATATCATTATATATATATATATATATATATATATATATAGAGAGAGAGAGAGAGAGAGAGAGAGACAGACAGACAGACAGACAGACAGACAGAGATAGATAGATAGATAGATAGATAGATAGATAGATAGATAGATAGATATAAATAAATGATTGGGAAGAGTTTGTCTGTTCACTAAACATGTACACACCATGTATAGTCCTCAATGTTGAAATTTACTGATCCCAGTGGAGAGTTTAAGATATTTTTCATTTCTCATGAGAAAAATAATAATTACTAGTTAAAAAGTTTTGGTGTATGACTACAATTTCTAACTTACTTATTACTAATGTCTGCATAGGAGAACTAGTTTTATGCCTTGAAATGCAATATCACAGAACAAGGTACCACTATATTTATAATAGAATATTAAAGACGGCTTGAGATTAGTTTTTTTTTTTTTTTTTTTTTTCTAGAAAGAGATCCTGCAAATAATATACAGAAATGTATTACATGCTTTTTTTCTAAATTCTCTCGGCTTCATTTAATAAAACGTATCGGTTAATAAACAGTGTGATAAAAACCATGAGAATTTTTTTTAATTTTCCAGACTAATAAAAAATTAAATAAGAATGCAAGAATTTCAAGTATCTGAAAATATCTTTCTGACAACTTGGTAAAATCCACTTGTTCAACATTTTCACAAAATAACATTAAATACTTTTTTTGTTTTAAGTTCTATTTTTATCTTTTGCTGAACATCAAATATTTAAAACTGTTATCTCACTATGAAAACATCTGAGAATTGCTTGACTCAAAATATTAGTTATGACTTTCATCTTTTTATTTATCACTTTGTTTTCAATACAGCGAATAGTTTGACAAGGTTCGAAATAATAATAATAATCCATTGGAAAGTTGCGTGAGAAGTGTGGGATCTTCAGTGAGAAAAGGAATAGTACAGCTATAAACCTGAGAAATCCTCGAGTCAGAAAAAGATTTTATGGTATTTTTCAATACAAACAAATAATAAATTGGTGTACAACAAATCGGACATATTGATGGAGATACTCGGATATTTGGCTGACAGACATTTAACCGAATGGACATTTAGCTGAAAATGTAATGGCATACTTCCATGTATGTCACACTCTTTATCGTAATGTGCTACATATATTTATATTTATTTACTGTATTAATTTATAACTTTTTACAGGCTTTTTAAAAATCTATTCTGTATATATTATATTTTACTTCAAATTACTGTAAGATGATAAGTATTTTGAGAAAAGGCACATTTTATTACAGCAAAAATCTTAAACTTTTACGACGTGGAAGATCTTTCAATTTCTCTTTTAATGATTATTATCTTGAAGGGATGAACTAGCTTTTATCTTACTGTTAAATACAAATTTAGATAATTAACGGTTACTTTTTTACACAAATATACTCAAATAATTTAAAAAATACTAATTTCAATAAACAAATATTGAAATAAGAAAACTTTTAACTTTAAATATAGATTCAGTAATTTAATCATTTTAAATTCAGTGGTAATTATTAGTCCTATTCTACTTTATAATACTGTTAATTAAAATACTTAAACTATTGCTTGTTACTATTTTATTTGTACTTTTTCGGTGAAATGTCCGTTCGGCCAATTGTCTATCCGCCAAATGTCCGGCCACGATTGATGGGAGATAAAAATTTAAAAAAAGAAGGGTTAATAAATGATCTATTGTGTCCTTTTGGTACAATAGGGAAGCGCAAATGGAAGAAGAGAAAATAATTAACTATGACCCATTGAAATGTGAACTCTTAAGGCCTTGTACGTTGTAGAATACCAAAATCATACTAGCTGTCATTAGTACACTTGTTACAGTGACTGATATGTTTTTAGAATAGAAACCTGGCTAAAGAAAATTGACATTTATTGCCCAGTGGAACTGTTACAGAAGGAAACCGTCTTAGGAATGGCAAGAATAATCCAATAAGTGATGAGTCAGAGGAAAATTGCATGAAACCGAAATTTTTGTGGCTTAGCATATGTGCTGATTCCTTAAGCTTACGAATTTTCCAATGGTGTTCTTTATCTATGATCTCAAACTGATCCCACAATAATAATATATAGATAAATAGTCCGAATAATGTAAATAGTGTACATAATACCTCATCTCAGAAATATAGACAGAAACTGTTTGTCTCTTGCTTTAATAATAATCCACATGGATAAAACTCAGTGTGTATCCATATGCATATATAAACTCTTGTGCAAATTAATTGAAACAACCGCTTTAGTTTCCTTTCTTTCAACATACAGGTGGATTTAGACCCACTGGAGTGACAGGTTGTAATCGATTTCTATTTTTCCTCAGATTAGCTCATTTGCAGTGGTGTGCAATAATATGAATCTATTTTCAGGGTGTATTATTAAATTTGTTTGGCCTTGAAAAATATTGCGTCATCCGTAATTGCATCAGATTTTTATTAAGCCCAGACACTATTGTCTCGAATGTTGATTAGTTGTCCTACGTCCATTGTCTGCGATGGAAGTTAATCCAAGAAAGCGTACGAAAATTGCAGACTAAGCAAGATTTACCAATGAGCAAATCAAAGTACTACAGACTGGACATGAATCGCACCTGATTTAAATCCAATCGAGTATCTGTGGTCAATCTGCAAGGAACGACTTCGTGGAATGAACATGCGAATTACTAACATGTGTAATGGGTCATGTTTCATTGGAAAAATACGAAAAAAAAGTAAATAATAACGGAATTATTCGTTTTATTTCAATTAAATTGCACAAGGGTGTATATGGAGTAGTTCGACGTGTGTAAGGATCTATGTCCATGTGTATTTCAAAAGCTAAGCAAAATACTAAGGAAATGGAAAATTACGTTAGAAGCACAAAAAAGTGTACTGAACTGCTATGTTTGTTTTTTGATCATTTCATCCTAAGCAATCGAGAATGCCGTTATCTATCTATCTATCTATCTCATTCTCTTCATATCTATCTATCTCTCTCTATCTATCTATCTATCTATCTATCTTATTCTCTTCATATCTATCTATCTATCTATCTATCTTATTCTGCTTACATAAAGTATTATAGACTGGCCCGGAAACTCTCCTGATTTAAATCCAATCGAGAATCTGTGGTCAATCTGCAAGGAACCACTTCATGGAATGGACATACGAAGTACTAACGTGTGCACTGGGTCATGTTTCATGGGAAAAATACGAAAAAAAAATAACGGAATTATTAGTTTTGTTTCAATTAATTTGCACACGGGTGTATGTGTGCGTATAATACTTTTCACATATCACACAGATACTACGCTCTGATCCTAGGAAAGTAATATTTTGACCCTAACAAGCGTACACAGGTACTACATTGATCCTAAGCAGAAATACTATACGTAAATAATCCCACCATTTTTATGGGTACAATGACAATTCTGATTGTGGTTCAAGAAGATACGCTAAGCAATGAAAAAAAAGCCACGAAAACACAAAAGCAGGAAACTGATGTACATGTGCCAGACACGAGGAGGTTGAAAAGACAGACGGTACCTCGCCATCCAGTGTCGACGGCTTCAGATTATCTATGTAAGGACAATGTGCCTAATTATCTGCAATGATCACTATCCAGACACAAGGCCAGGAAGTAATGAGCACTAATTTGAATTTATACCCCATATGAACACCAGTATGAGCAATACAATAATCACGTGACTCTCAACTGGGCCAAGCCAAGTAGACATTTGTCTTTTCATTAATGTTGGGATCCCAGAAAATGCTAATCCCCATTAATTTTGTTTTTTGAAGAGGCAACAATTAAATATGTGGACCTGAAGACAAATATCTTATGAATGTAAACTGAAATGCCGCAAAAAGTGTCAGTTGTCCTTGGATTACTGGGACTATTGAAACTAAGCTTAATCACTATTTAGCATTCACCCAGCGAATTATGAACTATAATAGCTTGCGCTCTTAAGAATTGTTTGTAACCTGAACGGTTAAGGATTCTTCAGAGTTTGGTTTCTTTGTAAAATCCAGGATCGTAGCCGTAAAATATCATCCGAAATAAATAAACAGTTGTATAAATATCATAAATAAACAGTTGTGTAGATTTAACGTTCCTTTTTGAATTTACAAAAGTGTCGACAATCTTAATGTCCTTTTTCCCCGTTCTAGTTGATTCTAATTTGTTTAACGGAAAAACAGAATCCATATAACACACAAATATTGAAACAATTAGCAACAGTCCGTTTTATTTTTTTGTTAATAAATTCATTTTGGAAGTTCGAATTCTGCTTATTAATAATTCTAGGTAAAAATATTTCCAGAAATTTCTGTCTGCTTTCATTTTTTTGTGCTTCTCTATCAATTTTGACATACTTAATACGAAATTACGTTAGTCTTTCCACACTAAAAAAGATTCGCATTTGTAGTAATGCAACAAATGTAATTAGATTCTAGATACTAAACAAAACATGTATAATGCTAGAGAAATGCATCAAACCAATCAGTCGGCTCACAAGTGAGCATTGGCACCTCGTTGTCGCCTGTCGTCTGTCCTGCTTTCTCAAAGCAAGCTCCATACGTAGTTATCCATTTTTATTTCATTTCGCCTTCAATGATATCGCTTCTCCGTTAACTGTATGCCCTGGAGGGGGTCGTTCACTATACTCTTCCAGTGCAACGCTAAGATTCGGTCGGAAGAGTCACAAATGAAATTGCTAACAGTATGGCTTGCGTTATTTATTTTTATTTATTTTTTTTTGCACCTCATATTACTGAAGCATTCAAGCAGTTATCCAATAAGAATGAGGTAATACTTTTCTTTGTTGCTACCAAGAAACCCATCAACAACTTTCTTGAATGCCTTTCAAGATCTTTTTTTTTTTCTACCACTATCATTTTCATGTCCAGATTTTTGGATGCAAACATCTGCTTGATTTGTGGTTCAACAAACACTCCGGCAGCAACTTCGAAAACATCGCTTCTTCTCTGACATGGGCTTTCTCATTGCGATCTAATGTGTTTCGGGAATTGTTTAATCGGGCCAAATGAAATATTTCATGCAGTATAGACAAAGGAAACAAAATGGGATATGAGCAAATAAAGTTACACATGACATAAATTGATTCGTGCCATAATTGACAAAATATTAATGCAATGATGAAAAAAAGTGCTATCATTGCATTCAACATGCCGGAATTATACAAGAAACGTGAAAAAAATCAAAAGAAACAATTTCTGTTACATTGTGTAATCAATATTTGGTTAAGAAAAAAAGCGTCCTATTTGATTTTATCAGTACTTTATAAGTTTCCACTATATCGAGAATATTACATGTTAATCACAAAAGAAGCAAAGCTAACTGAGTCTAATCACACGGATAAAATAACAAGATATTTTCTGGAGTTACTTTTATATTTTTTTTCTTTAAAAAATGCCCTTACAAGATGATATAGGATGAACATTTACTTCCCCACAGAGCGATCAAAATTTCTTCTTCTTAAAATTCTCTTATATTTAAATGAATTCATTACAAGCAACAAATACATAATTCCACCTTTAGTTGGTAAATATTTCTGCAGCAAATAATTTCTTATAGTGCATCTTTGATGAACAAAAAATACAGGAAATTATCGAGTCTTTCACGACTTCTATTTTTTCTTCTGAGTTTGGCCGCCAGCGACAGACGTCGACTCCTTTACGAACAAGAAAACCAAATGTCAGAATACAAGTGCAGTAGCATTGAGTGCGTTCATTTGAAAATTAATTAAACAGTTAGCACCACGCAATTCAGAACACGCATGCGCGGATACTTCAATTCATTTCTGTGCATGTGCACAAAACTTATTGTTCACTCTTTTAGACTTGTGTCTTTGAAAATGACAAGCCATCACAGATTGCTGTTATAAAGACGTAACTGTTCCTTGAAATGAAAATTAAACTTTGATGTTAAATACAAGTTAATAAAAGTGAATAGTGTAGCAAACTAACAGTGGCGACTCCGGCTGTCGGGCTTGTCGGGCGCAGCCCGAGTGAGTCAACATTCAAGTATATCTATTTCAAAGGAACCAAAATCTTTCGTAGTGTGTCATTTTCATTCTTGACTTCAGCTGGATCCACAATTAATTGTTTTAAATCCGTGACTCAAAATATTGACCGAAATATATTGCGTTGATAGTGTCCATAATAAAGAAGAAAGAAAGACAGAAGAAAGAAAGAAAAAAACAAAGGAAGAAAGTAAATAAGAAAAGAATGAAATAAAATTAATGTAGATAGTCGGGCTGCGTAGAGCTGAGCTCTATCAGGATGGAGACATACTTAATAGGCAATATATTTTTTGCTTTTATTTTAGAAATAATCTTTTAAAAATCTCTAATGACTTGTATGCCCTGTTTTTCAAAGAACACATTTTTATTTCAACTTACTGTTTTCAAATGTCCATTTTAAATAATTTATTCTGTACATTATAAGGTTTTTTAGCGGAATGTATCAATTGAAAAAAAGGGCAAATTAAATTTAGTACGACTTAAAGTCAGTGAAAATCAAAGAAAGTGGCAACATTAATTCGTCTGGAGGATTGAAGTGAGGAGTGTGACTGGGAGAGTGTTGAGGAAATATGATATCAGTCAGCAGTACTAATCATAAATGAACAACAAATTAAACTAGATATTCAGAGATGGAGAGATGCATAAATACACTAACGCATAGACATATATACAAACACACAATCGAGACAGATACACACATTATTTAAAAAACGTATCTGTCTAGAGCATTCCACTTCTGCTGTCATTTCTTTACCATAAATAGCTAAATTTTGTTTTAAGTAAATATTGAATGCAGAAATATGAACGATAATATACGATTATCAGTTGTTAAAATACTATCTAATGCGATGCTTCAATCAATGATAAAAAGATCAAAACCATTTATAAGATTTCTGTGCGCGGCTTAAAGTTTATAGTGGCGTTCCTCCTTAGCAGTAGTAATAGTAGTAGTAATATTCGTGGTAGCAGAAACAACGGTACTTATATCAACAGTACATGTTAGTGGACGCTTCGTTCCAATCTCTGACGTCACGTTCTCTCCTTCTTGAGTCTCCAACTCGACTCTCCACTGTCTCTAGCCCAACTCTTGCCCAGGCTAATTCTCTTCTGTCCTTTTCTTCCGTCTGCCCTCTTCCGTCTGCTTCTCCTGTCTGCCTCTTACGTCTCTCTCTTTCGTCTGCATAACTACGCGTTTATATAGAAAAATCCGGCTGGTTACAACTGAATCTTGGCCCTACTACTTCGCACGCGATTATCACGGGGTTATGGCTGTTTCAACCAAAATCATGTGAATTCTAAAAGTCCTCCTTGCTTTCTCAGCTCTATTCCAAGTTTTAATCAATAAAAATTATTTCGACCATTTCCATTGTCTTCTAATGACACAGTTCCAATGGGTACAGCTCCTGCCCTAGATCAGATTTCCTATCAGTAAACGAAATGCACTGATCAATTTCGCTACTCCAAATCTACTCCAATTTCACTAAAAAAAAATACGTGTGTGTGTGTGTTTTCCAGACTCTCTCTGTTACAACGGAAACGCACGCACTTTTCTGCTTCTCTGAGAGTTTAACTTTTACTTTTTATTCGAAGCTTCACTGAACTTAAAGTGTAAATGGATTTTTAAAAATTAATATATTTTACTTAGAGTAAAGGAATAAGTTATACCAATGGAATATTTTATTAAAGACTGTAATGAGCCCGTCAAATATTGATGATCTAGAGTCGTCACTGGCAACAAATAAAAGGAGCCGTATCGTCTGCATTTGCGAGTATTTGCGCCTTAGTTAAGTTCTTTAAGGTATGTCATTCTGAACAATACATTAATAGAAAGTTTTACTTGTTCAACGTTAACCTTTTAACAATGTATTCGCTTTATGTTTCAAGAATTATAACAAGAATCTGATCCACCTCCCGTAGTACAAATGTTTAAAAACTCTTCTTGCAGACGAATTCGCCAGTTCCTCACCAACTTACCAGAGAGGCATTGTACCAGACTAAAATTAGTTTATTAAAGAAACATTAAATTACCAAAATAAATAGAAAAAGAAAATCAGTCCCTTATTCTAATAATTTATTGAAAATCGATTAAATCGATGTGTGGGTGGCGAAACATTTACCGGCGCGAAAAATGGAATCGTCGGGTCGAGTTCAAACTGCAAGCGATGCTGTTGCATTCACTTTACACGAATGCCCTTGAAAAAGGCATCAACCCATCTCTCCTCCTTCCAGCCTCACCCTACATACGGTAAAAAAAAAGTAGGGTACACTGGACTTGCTAGGGTCACCATTTGAGGATTACTCTGAATTTAAAACCATGGATAAGTAAAAGGAAATTAATCCAAAAGACTTTCCAAAAACGGTCCTGGCGCAATTCATACATATTAAAGAAAAAGACAATAGGGGAGCTATAATCAGCAATCTCTTGAAGAGAATTTATTCCGTTAAATTTTTAAATCAATGGAAAGAGAAGCTCCTGATATGATGAAATATGGTTAGTTTTTTTTCATTTTCTTCCCTCCTCAGCGAATCGACTAATTTTTGTTTTTGCTAGTCTCTATTATAAATCAAAAATGGTTCTTGGTTGCATTTTTGTTACATTTGTTTGCAAATTCATTGTCGAAATCAAAATGAAATGTTTTCTCCATAAACATCGATGCTTCCAAATATTTTAATTTGATTTTTCGTTGTTTTGCGTTGTTTTCGTCCCAACAAAGGTTCCGCTTTGTATCATGTGAAACCTTAACGACCCGATGAAGCCATTTGGACGCCAACAAAGTGAAACAACAGACGAAAAATCGCCAGAAATGTTCTAAGGTAACAAACGATCGATTAAATGACACAAGAACAAAACATGAAAATCAAATGAAATCATTTTTAGATTGAAAAAGAAACCCTTAAAAATAAAAAGGTTTTCTTTTTTTTTTTTTTTTTTTTTGGAATCGGTGAGTTTCCTGTTTGCTTTCAGTTTGTGCTAGAGACAAACTTTGTGCATTGTTGATATCAGCTACTGGTTGAGTATTCAACGCGATCTTGATTTTTTTTTCATTTCGAATATATGGCTAGCAATATGGGACTTAAAAACTAAAAAAAAAACTATACGATATTCAAAACATTTTGGGATAATAGCTCTCAGGTTTCAGAAAAATAAGATGGCAGAAAATAGTTTTATCCAAACTCCGAATAAAACATACACGTCTGACACACTCACATCAACTCAAAAATGAAACTCCAATCATAAAACAGATGTCAAGTACCTCGAACATATGCTCATAAATTGATTTCATTTCAGTCAATCCCAAACAAAATATTATCAAGCAAACAATACAAAACTCTTTCAAAGCACTAAGTCAAACTACGAAATCAAATTATATACCAAAATATAAAACAAAACTTCCAATAAAAATAAATAAGACCTTTAAATTATTTTGAAAACTGAAAAAAGAACCCTTCAAACTTTATAAAGATTTCCACTAAAAATAATGCAAACTCCAATAACCACCTTTTATCAGAAACTAATTTTTTTTTTTCATTTCGCAATTTCCATTTTTGCAAAGCAATCAAACCTCAATGAAAGTCAGTGCCACTTTACATCAAGAATTCTTCTACGATTTGAATTCCTAAATAGTTATCTTGTATATTCTTTACTTTGTATAGTTCTAAAAAAGTCGTTAAATCACATCTTTAGAGTTATCAGTGCCCCAATAACAAGTGGTACTACTGTTCTTAACTCTACATTTTACAATCACCAAATTTCATTTCCATTATCTTGTGTGTTTATATTTTTTAGAATATTTGTATCGTTTTGAATCGCTGTCTTTGAAAAAGGTGTAATTTCTATTTCATGAAGAGACAATGAAAATTGGTATTTTTCTCTTACACACGTTGAACATTTGAATATCCCCAAAGGTTAATCCAATGTATTTCCATAAACAACGTTGTCTATCGAATAAAATCACTTACAATAAATTACTCCCAATCGAATTCTCCACTGAAAGTTTTCATTTTAAAATATATATACAAAACAAAACGGTAAAAGATTTCGTGAAGATTTATGAAAGTAGATTTCCGTATATCAGCGCATCGTAAAGGTCAGCTGAATTATGCGCGTTTAAAACTTTGAAAGCTTTGAGGAAATAGATTAAAACTTTGCATTTATTTGACGAGCTCAAAAGATGGGATTTTCTCTTTCGTTAACCGGAAAAACATATACACTACTCTGATATATCTGTCTATATATCTGAGATGAGGTATTATGTACATTATTTACATTATTCAAACTATTGTCCTCATCTTTATCGCCATATTTATTACAACGTTTCGGCCTTTCAGTATCTGTCTATATTTCTGAGATGCGGTATTATGTACACTATTTACATTATTCAGACTACTGTCTTCATTTTTGTCGCCATATTTATTACAGCGTTTCGGCCGTTGTACGCTCCGACCTTCTTCAGGTGGTTGGAATGTCGAACTGAACCCTTTATTTCGCTCACTGATACATGGCACAGTGGATAAAGGAGCTACTTAGATCCAGTGACAGGAGCCAAAGTGTGTGAGTTCAATACCCGGTTAAGGCAGTGGAGAACCTTCAGAGGGAAATTAACAGGAGATAACTGATAATTGACATCCATTAAACATGGCACGTGGAACTAGAACAGTCTACGCCAGTGAGCGAAATAAAGTGTTCAGTCTACGCCAGTGAGCGAAATAAAGTGTCCAAGCACCTGAAGAAGGCCGAAGCGTACATTGGCCGAAACGCTGTAATAAATATGGCGACAAAGATGAGGACAATAGTCCGAATAATGTAAATAATGTACTCTGATATATTCACTCTAATTTCTCACACAATCAATTCGAAACTGAATAAGAAGAACAAGACATTTTACGGAAATAAGAGTTGACAGATATACACCCTTGTGCAAATTAATTGAAAAAACCGCTTTAGTTTTCTTTCTTTCACCATACAGTCAGTTTTAGAGCCACTGGAGTGACAGGGTGTAATCGATTTCTATTTTTCTTCAGATTAGGTCATTTGCAGCAGTTTGCAGTAATATGAATCTATTTTCGGGGTGTATGATGAAATTTGTTTGGCCTTGAAAAATATTGCGTCATCTGTGATTGCATCAAATTTTCATCACGCCCAAACACTATTGTCTCGACTGTTGATTACTTCTCCTATGGCCATTGTCTGCGATGGACATTACTGCAAAGAAGCGTACGAAAATTGTAACGTTGCTCGAACACACTGGCAAGCCTTACTAGTTAGCAAATCAAAGTACTATAGACTAGTCCGGAAACTCTCCTGAATTTAATCCAATCGAGAATCTGTGGTCAATCTGCAAGAAACAACTTTGTGGAATGGATATACGAAGTGCTAACATGTGAACTGGGTTATGTTTCATTGGAAAAATACGAAAAAAAAGTAAATAACGGAATTATTCGTTTTGTTTCAATTAAATTGCACAACTGTGTATATGGAGTAGTATAAGGATCAGCAAGCTTGTCTCGATTGACCACTTACGACTGGAACATCGGGAAGAGGCAGTTGAAGTTTCTGGGTCACATAATGAGGAAGGAGGGCCTGGAGAATCTGATACTCACGGGTCGAATAGAGAGAAAAAGAGAAAAGGGAAAACAACGCATGACATACCTAGCGGCTTTAAGTTAGTGGATGACAGAACATGGTCTGGATGAGGTGGCAGAGAGAAGTGAATCAGTTCCTCATTGAGTGCTCCGTGCTTTCAGCCTTGTGCCACAAGTGAGCCTAGCTTACTAAATTGCTATACATATGCATTTATGATGGAAGAATGTTCAGTATGAATGACAAAGCGGATGTAGATATAAACAATGAGGACAGAAAAACAAAGCAACTTTCGTTTAGGCAGCAAGAATTCTTTTAAATAACTTTTATTGAAATCAATTGACAAAGGTCTGTCTGCTTGAATATGTATTACATTTTTCCACTTTGTCTCCAAGTTGTCGCCCACCCAGATCAAATTTCTGGAAAAATGTCCATAATGTTTTTGTTTGAGCCTTTTTCGGTCGTCTTTAGTCATAATCAGATAACATTAGAGTTCCTAACAATCATAAAAGGCCCGTCCACTCGAACTGAATATTGCCCATGGTCGAGTTTAAAATGATATTACAACGCGTCAATGGGACCAGTCCAGATATAAAATGTAGTCCACTTACCATTAATTTTCATTTTATCACTTTCATAGAGAAACATTTATTGACGTCATCCAGGCATTTGAGAACATTTATACCTGTATTCTATTCAAGTTGCGTCATGTTTACGATTGCTTGCAACTATGTACAGGTATACCTCACCCTATCTGTCTATATTTCTGAGATGAGGTATTATGTAAACTATTTACATTTTTACTAGAGCTCATATTGCAATTGAAAAGTTCGTAAACTTAAGGAATCAGCACATATGCTAAGCCACAAAAATCTCCTGAACCGACCAAGCATAGAAATGAATACAATATGGGATCCAGTAATAAAGAGCGCCAGAGAAAAGCGATAATAACAACAAAAATTGCGATATGAGTTCTGGTAAAAAAGCATGCAATGATAGAAGCAAAAATTACAATATGAGCACTGGTAAAAATGGTTGCTGAAGACAATATAATACCCAGAAATTCATACACAGATGACCTCAAGGACACATGGCACAGTGGATAAAGGCGTTAATTAGATCCAGTGACAGGATCCAAAGAGTGTGAGTTCAATACCTAGTTAAGTCGTTGGAGAACTTGGAGAGGGGAATTAACAGGAGATAACTGACATCCATTAGACATGGCACGTGAAACTAGAACAGTCTACCCTAGTGAGCGAAATAAAGTGTTCAGTTTGACATTCCAACCACCCGAAGAAGACCGGAGCGTACAACGATCGAAACGTTGTGATAAACATAGCGACAAAGATGAGGACAATAGTTCGAATAATGTAAATAGTATACCTCACCCTACGTCGTTAAGTGTTTCCATGGGTCACGACTTAGGTTGAAAAACGACTTAAGTCGAAATAACTAAGCTATAAACCGCAGATATGCACTCCTCATTGTCTATTACAGTATTTATTATATGTAAGTAGAGTATTCGGAATAAAATAGTTCCTTTCCACCTTATCTTCCAGTGATATAGCCTTACGCTTAGCATTAGCACTTGCACTGGGACTTCTCTTCGGAGCCATGAACAAAAATGTATTGTAAATCACAGGTGAAATGAAATTAAAAAAACGTCAACGGACGACCTAAGCCGAGATTCATTTTTCCACATAATATTTAAGAAAAACCCACGTATCTTCGAAAATGACTTAACTCGAAACGACTTAAGCCGAGGTATCACTGTATACAATATTTTAATATTAATCACAAAATCTGACAACACCTAAGCACTAACTTTTTAAATGCATTTTAAAATTCCTTAGTAAACTGAAAAATTTGAAATCAATATAATTTAAATCAATATATCGATCGAATTACTCAGATCTTTTGTAAAATTCTGAATGATTTCACGATTTGAACATGATAGACAAAATAGCGATTACAAAAACTGTTAAACCAGTTTATTTAACAAAGCCTCCTCCTCTAAAAGATCTTTGTGCTCGAATAACAAATGGGATTACAACACATGAACAACTGAATAAGATATGCTTTAATTCATATCTAAAAAAAACATGGAAACAAGATATATTTAAAGTTATCTGCGCTATTATTAAATATATTGTGCATTCAATATATTTGCTTTCATTCGGATTTTGTCTAATGTCTCTATCTTATGTAAAGATTAGAAGTTATTCAATTTGTAAACATTACTGCAACTTTATACACAGTTTGTGCATTTTATATATAGAAAAATACATAGAAAATGATAGATAGATAGATAGATAGATAGATAGATAGATATAATGAATGAACTGAGATAGATAGATAGATAGATAGATAGATAGATAGATAGATACGAGCAGAATGAAATAGATAGATAGATAGATAGATAGATAGATAGATAGATAGATAGATAGATAGATAATGGTATCCTGGTGTTGTAATTCTTGTACTAGAAATCGTCGTCTTTGATTCTTATAATATCCAACGAAAGAGTAATTTTATTATTCAGTCATTTATCCAGTTTTGTTGGGTAAATTCGGTCCGGACTCGTTTCTCTAATCCTTTTTCAAGTGAAGCGTGTTTGCCTGCGCCTCCCTCTCCAAGAGAAAATACTGAATTGTCTTAAAGAGTGTCGTTCTAATCTCAAAGCTACTCAAGATCGTCCATTTATGAAACTGGCTGCTTATATCAATGAGTCACGTGATACAGATAACACTTAGCAGGTGAAGAAACGCGTTCGATTCAGCGGCTTTAGAGTTGAATCTGCCCCATTTTCCCGACCAATACCTTCCCTTGCCTGTTTACTCATGCGTGTCCCACCCTTTTTTTTTACTGGTATAAAAGGATTCGACTAGAAGCGGAGAGAAGAAAAAAAATAAAGCCAGTTTCTCCCAAGATAACGTCCATGATTTCAAAGCGGCCAACTCCCGCGTCGAATCGATACCGGCTGAGAGAAAGCGGGGGGGGGGGGGGGTACCTAGATGCTGTGCAGTGTCAATGAACCCAATCTTATCTCTTTGTAATGAAGCTGCATTGCTACTGCTACCACTGTAAGGTCTTTTAGAAGGGGTGGGACAAAGAACATAATCACGTGACTAAGTTGTTCATCCTTCCAAGGCCAACGCCCAGCTCCCACCCTCAATGTTTTCTTCCCTCAATGTTTCCCACGTGGTTGTGAATCATTCATAAAAACACAGAAAGGAAGGGAATCAGCAGAGGGGGGGAAGTCTTTCGAAATACAGAAAACATCAAAGTACTTCGCCCTTCATGTTAAATTGAGCGATTATTCACTGAGCGTAGAGGATTCATTCTACCGTCAATCCTCATCGCGGGGATTCCAGGATCGTGTAAGTATCGGAATATATTCGTGCAGTATTAATTACTCTCCTTATCACCTTATTAGAATTACAACAATAAATGTTTTAATAAAATGACTATTGGTAGAACTGAGCTCGTAAAATACTAAATTTATACGTTTTCAGGAGAAATCAATATGAAAGAGACATCAACAATTTGATCTCGATCCACCAAGTGGTGCTGTTAATAGTAGCCTTAAGAATAAAAATTATTATTAAGGCTACTATCAACAGCACCACTTCGCTGGGACCTCGGCATAGGGAAATAGATAGCAAAGGCCATTCTGGTAAACCACCAGTAGTGAGTTCGATCCCCAAGCAACCTTGTGCCAAAAAATAAGCTTAGCTTAGTAAGTAGGAGTAACTATTAGTTATAACGAAACCACTGTTCGCAAATGAAGAACACGCAAAAATAAAGGTTCATTCGATTAAAATTCTGACGCTGGTCGTGTTTCACGAGGAATGTTGTGGAACACGTTAAAGTCGATGGAGACAGGTATGTTCTGAAACAAAAAACTTTATCTGAAATTCTGTTTTTGTTGTAGTATCTTCCCTCTAATGAGTCTATTATGGACTCTCCCACTTACTATAAAGTAGTAGGAAAAGTAAGCCTCGGTGGGAACAGTGATCTAAACTGTTCAACTGTCGAACTCTCTGCCTTTGGCAGAGAGTAACCCGGAGTAACCCGGACAAGGCTTTGCCGAAGGGCAAAGTTTCGTCCGGGAGGGTAGACAGTCCCGGACCTGTTTATGCGGGTTCTACGGAAATATTTTTAGACGAGCCTACGGGCTCGGAGAACCCACGGTAAACTTGGCCTTGTGCCACATACATCCCTCGTGGGGTGGGCTGTTAAATACTAACAGTGATATAGACTGTTCTACCGAGGCTGTGCAGCTCCTGTCGAACTCTCTGCCTTAGGCAGTGATGAACCGGGACGAGGCTGTGCGAAAGGGCAGAGTCTTGTCCGAGGAGGTAGACAGACCCGAACACATTCATGCGGGTTCTACGGGGATTTATTGGCCGAGCCTACGAACTCGGATGATCCACATTAAACTCGGACTTGTGTCACATATAACCATCGTGGGGGGGAGGGCTGTTAAATATAACAGTGATACAGACTGAACGCTAGTCAACTGATACACACTCCCAAGCCGTGTAACTATTTATCTGCAACCTCTTGTTTTGTTATTCCTTAACCAATTACTTGGTCACAACAGACATCGCAGAACTTACCACTTTCATAATTTTAATTTACTGTCGATAAGGAAAAGTGATGGAAAGAATATGCGAAGAAACGGAAAGAGGAAGGGAGAGGGGGTACTTACGGACGGGTTGCTTCAGCCTTGGGGGAATTGTGTCCAGCTAAACTGGAAGCAAGTGACCAATTGATACTTATGGTCTTGGTAGCAGGAGGATTGTGGGAAGCGGTTAGCCTCCTTATAAAAATCGTCCTCCGTACTCTCACCAAACCTTTTTTTCTACCAGCCGACGCGTGACTGTCGTGCTGAAAGATTATTACTTTTTTTTTTTCAGTTACTAGACTTAGTTGGAGCGGGTCGCAAGAGGAGGACTCTTTTTGCAACCCTTACCAGGCTGTTGCTGCTCTCTTCTGCCCCCACCCGCTTTTACTGCATCGAAAGTTGGCTGGATCGGTGTGTCCCCCCAAATTAGCAATTTGCGTCGTTTCTTTCGCTCCGCCTGTTGCCTCTTCCATCACTGTACAAGCTGTGATGACATCCAATGTTGGCTATATGAGCATATACACCCGACTCGCTATGTTCACAGGTTTGTCTCACTGGCCGTAATCGAATTCAACAAAGAATAACAATTATTTTACAAGAAACTGAGTGGCAAATATCAAACAATACGATTTCTCACTAAATCAGTAATGTCTTTTTTCGGCTTCGAGAAGGCGAACTGCTATCATACTAACTTCCTGATACGGAAAAAAACACCCTTACATTCACTGACCGTCTCGGCGACTGATGACTCTTCACTGCTCGCTCCTCCCTTCCTCACTGACTGCCCCTTACTGACCGCCCACTTCCTGACTCACTGGATCATTATATGGATACAAGCTGTAGTCCCACCACCCCTATCCATCCACATGTTTTCCGAAAAAGAATACCACCCATTCAGCTTTTGAGTGATCAGTTTTTAAAAGGACTCTACTTTTATGATTATCTGAAATCACTAATAAAATTATATGTTTCTCAATTCAAAGGCAGGCTGAAGACAGGACTCCTGAAAGCTTTGTTCATTAAATTGACTTAAAGATGAACTGGAGACGAGATTCCTAAGAAACTTTGGTCATTAAATTGACTTAAAAGGAAAACGAATCTATTTATCTCCTAATGATGTGTAAGAAACCGTACTGTTACACTGGAATATAAGGAAGAAATTTAAAAGAAATAACAGAACAAACAAGTCACATAATACAAAGGGTACTTTCGTTTGAGTATAAATTCTGATCAAAAGTAAAATTACAGCTTTTATCCTGGGTATGACGATAAACTATTATAAATTACATAATATTTATAAACTACATCCAGTAGAAAGGCCTCTGATCGGGAGATTGGAGGTTTTGGGGAGCCTGAAACCATCTCTTAATTGCTGTTGTTTTCAGGTTCACCCTGACCTTGGGTGGTAGTACCTGTTAGGGTCCCAGCTATGGGCAAATAGTGAACACCAAAACAAAAATCAACAGTACATTTTTTTATAAAATGAGCAACAATAGATTTTATGGTCTACAAAACATCAATTTAAAAATCACACCTTTACCTTATAAGTATAAAAATTATGTACAAAATATTTAGATTTCGGATTAAATGACCCATAAAGTTTGATATGCCGCTAAACAAAATCGACCAAAATTACAGCTTGCAAGAAATCGAATTTTGTCACGCGTCTTTTCTAACCAATCAGAAGTGAAATAAATTCTTACAGCAAATCAGAAATGCGAGAAATATTGCTGTTCAAAGGAAGGAGTATATGAAAAAACAGTCCACATGTGTTATTATTGCTGAGTTTAACCTCTCCGGATCACAGTCAATATCAGCCAGTACCCGCCTCTCGGCAGGCACATACAGTATAAGGACCGGGTTAAGCTGCCATGAGTTTTCTTTCCCATCTGAACTCTTTTTTTTATCGGGAAACCAACACTAAAAGGATTGCTAACCAAAGAGAGATTCCTTTCACCCTGATCAAGAGCAGCTAGCCAGCGGAAGTTCTCAACCTGGTACTTTACATAGCTCCTTGGTAATATATATATATATATATATATATATATATATATATATATATATATATATATATATATATATATATATATATATATATAACATATTTTTGATGTTATATAAATACTTAAATAAAGTTCCACTGCTTAAGCTGGGATGCCAGAAGGTCTGCCTGTTGCTTAGATAGGGACACATCACGGTCATTCACATTTTCCGGGTTAATTCAATGGAGGGGGGGGTTGCTCTTGAATAAACATATGGTCAGGAAATAATATCTTTATATGCTAGGGGTGTAGGGACACGGAGATAACCTGACCGGGGAACAGGTCTCACAGCTGATGGAAAATTGTGATATTTTTTTTTGGGGGGGGGGGAGAATCTTTGAAACCGGTTGTATTGGTTAACAAAGAATAATAATCATTTACACGGCTTCGTGACTCTCTCCAGACAATCAGGCAGCAAAGTTGAAGGCTGCTTTCTTGCCATGAAATCATGCAGTTAGCATGTAACAAGGTTTGCAACAGATTTATCCCGAGCTCCAATTTTACAGTCAAAATAATGACAGTAAGCCTGTCTCAGGATGGGGGGGGGAGAAGTATTCGTTTGGTGCTGTGCAACTTTTGTGAAATCGTGTAACAGAAATGAATTTGCTATGGTAATGTTTCCTCGGTGTTTTTAAGTGACTGAATCCCTTGTAGTATTAGCTCTAAAAAATCTGAAAAACTAAATAAACATTGATCATATTTATGGTGACATCTCTGCGTATCACGCATTCGGATATGAAGAGGATTTCATATCGTCACAATGAAATTTAGCCCGTGAGGACAAGTGTAGGCCACTAATCATGTAAGTCTTTTTAAGAACACAATCCCTAAAATTTCAATAGCTGTACATCTAGACACACCGAAAGACAGCAATTTAAAATTAAAATTTAAAAATTAAGCTTCTCTACATATTCAGCTTTTCCTCTCCATGTATAATTATTACCAACGGTTTTCATATATTTTCCTTTTTACTAATTATTCATCTAATACAAGGCCCATGAGCCACTCAAAGTAGGAGGTTACTGCTTGAGATTAATGCACATAAAATGAGAAAGTAAGAACTGAAGTTTAAGAGGATATACCGGAAAGATAATGATGAACTCTTAAAGAGATTAGGATTATAGTGATCGGGAAAGCATCCTCTCGGGAGTCTATTCCACGAAACAGCAGTCCTTGGGAAGAAACTGTCCGAATGGAACATCCTCCTTACTAAAGGAATATGAACGAAATGGGAATTCATATTTACATTGTTCACGGCGTGGTGGGTCTTTACTGTGATGGTCACGGTTGGTGGAACGAAGGAATAAAGCTTGTTAGAATATTTGCTATGGAAATAGTGGTAAACTAACGAAAAGATTGCAACGGTTTTTTTTCTGTGGGAAAGGGGTTGCATTGTGGAAAATAACTCATCACCTATAGGGCCGCAAAGACGCGTCTAAGCTCTATTAAGCCTGGCAAGTAAGAACTAGGAAGCTTCAACCCAGATAGTGATATTCTAAGCACAGCTTAGATCTGGCACAAGGCCGAAAGTATGAGGCAGTCGTAACTGATCTAGCACGACAAGCTTTCTAACCATTACACCACGTCGAGGTGCCCAGCTCCAACCAAGACATGGCAGCAGTTTAGGTCTGATCTGGCTCTTGTAAAGATAAAACAGAGTGGTCGGAATCAGGTGCGGTACAAGGAATCGATCATTTTTGCAGCATTTTTTGCAATGGTTCGTATATACGAGTTCAGCGACGTCTTGAGTTTGAATCGGCATTCAAGGAAAAGCCGGGTGACTCCTTAAGAGAACACCCGTCCATCGCGATGGGTGAAAGTTCTGGGTCTGTTTAGTAATGGTGGAACATTTGTTAGTTTGGTTTTGGAGACATTGAATGTTACACGTCATTCTCCTTCACCTCCCCCACCTTTGATATGTTAAAGCTAAGTCCGAGCAGAGATCAGCTGATTATCGAGATAGTTGAAGGTTCACTGTTTTATCATTTGTATAGATATTTACTAGAGATGTGAGTTCGTGTTTTGCATTGTCCTGGATAACCTAATCGGCTGTTTGTAGTTGCGAGTGGAACAATTTTAAAACTATATTCAGGCAAAAGTATTAATCAATCGACCATCAGTCATAACAAGCAGTTTGTGTAATTATCGTCTATCATTCGATTCGGCAAATTGTCTCAGTTGAAAAACAAGTGCGGTGCCTCTTTGTTAAATAAATGAATCACCTTTCGATCTCAAGTGAAAAAGATAAAAGAAAAAAAAAATTATTGATGAACTCCAATTAATGAACAACACTCGCTATCGAAATATTTTAAGTGCTTCAAAAATAGTTTTACAATTCATTTTCTGTCGACCGTAGTATTAGGCGCATTTCAAAATGTTCCAAAAAACTAAATGAATGCAAAAAAAAAAAAAAAAGAAATATTTTTGTAGGCAAAAAATCTTTTTGCTTGTCTTTATTTTTTGCATTACACAAGGCATTATGTTTATGTGACATTGACGATGATGATGATGATGATGATGATGATGATGATGATGACCACGACGATGATGATGCCGTCGGTGACGATGATGACGATGATGATGATTATGATAATGACGACGATAATGATGATGACGACGATGATGATGGTGATGATGATTATGATGACGATGATGATGATTATAATGACAACAACGACGATGATGACGATGATGATGATGATGATGATGATAACGATGACGCTGATGATAATGACGACAACGTTGATTATGATGACGTCGGTGATGATGATGACGACGATGATTATGATGGTGACAACGACGACGATCATGATGACGATCATGATAAATATGATAACGAAGACAATGATGATAATGACGATGATGTTGGTTATGATGATGACGATAATCATGACGACGATGATGACGATGATTATGATGGTGACGACGACGACGACGATGAATGAAGATGATATTTTCAGAAAGCACTCACTTTCTCAGAACGGCGACCATTCAAAGTGATTGTGTTATTTGATGGCTTTAGATTTTTCCCCTCCGTCATAGAAATAACACAAACTAGAAAAACAACGTCTATTTTCTTTATTTCATCGAAACAAAATGAATCAAAATTAGCAACAAAGAAAAAACAATGGACTTCAGGTACGACAGTGATGTTGCTTTCAGTGAGTTTTATGCCTAAAATATTGATCACGCACAGTTTTTCCTTGCACGCTATTACAGTTTAATGTAGAGGCTTGAAGCTTCTAATTTTCTCATTTTCTCTTCATTTTTCCGCTTCTTCAATCCGATCCATCAAAGCTATAAGGACAATAAAGTTATCTCATCTATTTAATTTATTTTAGCAGTGCTACTTGTAAAGTAAGTCCTTGATTCCCAATAGATTATCATGCCAGTTAATTTTTCCTTAGTTTTATATAGATTTTAGATGTATTGGTAAAGAAAAAAAAGCAAAAAACAAAACGTGTGTCTAACTTTATCTTGTCCAGCCTGAACATTTGTGTGTTCAGTAAGCGGCTAACATTCCCACCTAATTTACTTATGTGTCAGCACAAGTTATTCTTGAAGAAACAACAAGCTTTTCTGCTTCACTTGCAGCAAATATCAAATATCCAATATTCATACGACATTGACAAACATTTCAGATGAATAAATAAAAAAGAAACATAATTAAATAAAAAAGAAATATAAATAAATAAAAAAGAAACATAATTAAATTAAAAAAATATAAAGAAAAAAGAAACATAATTAAATAAAGAAGAAACATAAATAAATAAAAAAGAAACATAAATAAATAAAAAAGAAATATAAATAAATAAAAAAGAAACATAATCAAATAAAAAAGAAACATAATCAAATAAAAAAGAAACATAATCAAATAAAAAAGAAACAAATAAATAAAAAAGAAATATAAATAAATAAAAAAGAAATATAAATAAATAAAAAAGAAACATAATTAAATAAAAAAGAAACGTAATTAAATAAACAGAAACATAAATAAATAAAAAAAGAAATATAAATAAATTAAAAAGAAACGTAAATAAATAAAAAATAAATATAAATAGATAAAAAAGAAACATAAATAAATAAAAAAGAAATATAATAAATAAAAAAGAAACCCAAATAAATAAAAAAGAAATATAAATAAATAAAAAAGATATATAAATAAATAAATAAATAAAGAAACATAATTAAATAAAAAAGAAACATAAATAAATAAAAAAGAAACATAAATAAATAAATAAACATAATTAAATAAAAAAGAAACATAAATAAATTAAAATGAAATATAAACAAATAAAAAAGAAACATAATTAAATAAAAATATGTTTCTTTTTTATTTATTTATGTTTCATAAATAAATAAAAAAGAAACATAATTAAAAAAGAAATATAAATAAATAAAAAAAGAAACATAATTAAATAAAAAAGAAAAATAAATAAATAAAAAAGAAATATAAATAAATAAAAAAGAAACATAAATAAAAAAAAGAAATATAAATAAATAAAAAAACATAAATAAATAAAAAAGAAATATAAATAAAAAAGAAACATAAATAAATAAAAAAGAAACATAAATAAAAAAAGAAATATAAATAAATAAAAAACATAAATAAAAAAGAAATATAAATAAAAAAGAAACATAAATAAATAAAAAAGAAACATAAATAAAAAAGAAATATAAATAAATAAAAAAGAAATATAAATAAATAAAAAAGAAACGTAAATAAATAAAAAGAAACATAAATAGATAAAAAAGAAATATAAATAAATAAAAAAGAAACATAATTAAATAAAAAAGTAATATAAATACATAAAGAAACATAATTAAATATAAAAAAGAAACATGAATAAATAAAAATGAAATATAAATAAATAAAAAGAAACATAATTAAATAAAAAAGAAATATAAATGAATAAAAAAAGAAACATAATTAAATAAAAAAGAAACATAAATAAATAAAAAAGAAACATAAATAAATAAAAAACAAATATAAATAAATAAAAAAGAAACATAATTAAATAAAAAAGAAACATAAATAAATAAAAATGAAATATAAATAAATAAAAAAGAAACATAATTAAATAAAAAAGAAACATAAATAAATAAAAAAGAAACATAATTAAAAAAGAAATATAAATAAATAAAAAAGAAACATAAATAAATAAAAAAGAAATATAAATATATAAAAAAGAAACATAAATAAATAAAAAAGAAACATAAATAAATAAAAAAGAAACATAAATAAATAAAAAAGAAATATAAATAAATAAAAAGAAATATAAATAAATAAAAAAGAAACAAAATTTAAATAAAAGAGAAACATAAATAAATAAAAAAGAAATATAAATAAATAAAAAAGAAACATAAATAAATAAAAAGAGACATAAATAAATAAAAAAGAAATATAATTAAATAAAAAAGAAACATAATTAAATAAAAAAGAAATATAAATAAATAAAAAAGAAACATAAATAAAAAAAAAATATAAATAAATAAAAAAAACAAATAAATAAAAAAGAAATATAAATAAATAAAAAAGAAATATAAATAAATAAAAAAGAAACATAAATAAATAAAATAGAAACATAAATAAATAAAAAAGAAATATAAATAAATAAAAAAGAAACATAATTAAATAAAAAAGAAATATAAATACATAAAAAAGAAACATAATTAAATAAAAAAGAAACATGAATAAATAAAAATGAAATATAAATAAATAAAAAAGAAACATAAATAAATAAAAAAGAAATATAAATAAATAAAAAGAAACATAATTAAATAAAAAACAAATATAAATAAATAAAAAACAAATATAAATAAATAAAAAAGAGACATAAATAAATAAAAATAAACATAAATAAATAAAAAAGAAATATAAATAAATAAAAAAGAAACATAAATAAATAAAAAACAAATATAAATATTTAAAAAAAGAAACATAATTAAATAAAAAAGAAACATAAATAAATAAAAATGAAATATAAATAAATAAAAAAGAAACATAATTAAATAAAAAAGATACATAAATAAATAAAAAAGAAACATAAATAAAAAAGAAATATAAATAAATAAAAAAGAAACATAATTAAATAAAAAAGAAACATAAATAAATAAAAAAGAAATATAAATAAATAAAAAAGAAACATAATTAAATAAAAAAAGAAATATAAATAAATAAGAAAGAATTATAATTAAACAAAAAAGTAACATAAATAAATAAAAAAGATATATAAATAAATAAAAGGGAAACATAAATAAATAAAAAAGTAATATAAATAAATAAAAAAGAAACATAATTAAATATAAAAGTAACATAAATAAATAAAAAAGAAACATAATTAAATAAAAAAGAAACATAATAAAAAAGAAACATAAATAAATAAAAAAGAAACGTAAATAAAAAAAGAAACATAAATAAATAAAAAAGAAACATAAAAAATTTTTAAAAAAATACACTTTTGATTTTTCGCCCCACATTTTTTCTAACTTAACTGAAAAATTCTTTAAATTTTTCCATCAATTTTTATCGGCTGAAAAAATCTATTTTAGGATTATTTGAGCGGTCAATTCTCAGGAAAACTTTTTTTCTTTATCTTTTTGATTTTATAATAAAACTCCCGAATGTAAAAGAAAACGTCTAGAAGCGCAATGCAAATTTGATTTTTCTCTTATAAAGCATTTACTCATCACTTATATATGATTTTAAAAATGATATATTTGTCTACCTGTTTAATTCTAGCGAACTTTCTATCTTTCTTCTGACGTGGGCTGCATTTTTGAAAATTAGAAACAGCTTCTTCATCTATTATCTGCTTTGGAGTGAGAACCATTCTGAAGCCATAGGATTTATAAATTATGTTTCCTTTTATTGACTTCACAAATCTTAAAGTCGCAATTCTTTCGCGATCACATCAAACAATAAAAATACGTTATTGTTAAACGCGATTTTTCGTCATGATTATTGTTATCTTTTTAAGCAGGTACATTTCCAATGTCGAATTGATATTTTGGGGGGATGGATAAACACACCTGAATAATGCGTGTGGTTGGCTTTGTGCATGTATCGTAATTCCTTTTAAACATTATTTTTTAAACTTTTCAAGATACAGATTCAAAAGTATCTTTTTTTTTAATTGTTTTGTCTCTGTCATTTTAACTGCGTTCACATTAAATGCATTATATTTTAATAAATATTCTATGTTTTCAAAACGAAATTGTCCTTTATTCTTCTTTTCTCTTCCAGGCATTTGGTGACAACGCACAAGGTTTGGTCAATGTGTTCGTCTTCTGTCTGTGTACTAAAAGCGTCCGTCTAAAATTGCAGAGGAAGTTTTGCTACTCCCAAGGTGGACGTCGGACTCATCTGAGAAACATCAAAAGTCGAAGACTTCCGGTGCACGTCACAGAGCTTCACTCTAAGTACGAAGCTGCTCCGCCTGTACCATTTGAGGAGACGATGGGGGCTACAAACCTCAGCATTCTCACGAGTGAAAAGATTCCTATCCTGGACTGTTGAGCGTCTCTACACGTGAACACAAGAATAAGGCAATAGTTATTGCCTTTTGTAGAGCATCGACAAATCTCTGTTGCTCAAGCACAAGTGATAGTTGACATTACGTTTGTAAGGAGAAATTCTCGTTTCAAACGGTAGTTGACGGAATTGATTTTTATGAACTGAACTTTCCTTGTAACTCGGATTAAATTCGAGGAATTTACAAGACACAAATGCATCAGTAATTTGTTCAAAAGAAAATTCCATGTTGCATTTGTAGCGTAAATAAGCCATTGTTATTTTTATTGAATCGAATGCTCTTCAAAAGAGTAACAAATGAAGCCCGGCCGGATATATTTTTATTGTGTTTGTGACATATCAGTGCATATGTGTTTTGTTCGAGATATTAGATTCGACCAAAAAGCGTTCTTTATCACTAAATGTCAAATAATGGACTGAACCTCACGGAGCCAATATAATAAACATAGTTGGGATGAATATAGAGGCAATAATTGGAACATTTGAATAGACTGTGACGTCATCCTTAATAATTTTTTTTGTCAACACGTCACGTGATAATTTTTTTTTAAATCTTTCTGGAACTTATTTTTTACTAATGTTGATAAGAAACGTTTCTGATATGCTCCCTTCATTTCATTTCAGCAAAGAATTCACCGAAAATAACTTGATTTTTTTTTTCTTTTACTCTTCAGGGGAAGTAACTATGTTCATCAGATAATTTTTAAACACAAAGGATACAAAAGCTATGTAGATACTTGTAGATAGTATTTGGTTAACAAATGGTGGAGGCTGCGATTCCATTTTTAGTCACGTTGTATCTAATCATATAACAAAGAGGCCTTGTAGAAAGTGGCTTTGTAAAAAGTGTATGTGAAAATAACAATAGATGAGAATAGAAAAAAGAGAATATATTTGAAGAAAAAATAATATAATTTCATGTACATTTTTAACGAAGGTATCCCATGTCCACGTAGGACCCCACATTAAAAAGGTCATTCCGTGCACACAGATTGAGTTGACGTTCTGTTAAATATCTTGATGTATTTACAAAAAGGATGTGTAATTAATTTAGAATTCTCAAAAGTTCGAAGATGAAGTTCCCAAAATGAGTCCTAATGTGAATATGTTAACATCTATAAGTTCCAGGTTATTAGTCCTCCATTAAATTTGTTATAAGTAAATTTAAATGAATGACATGGAGTTCATATATATATATATATATATATATATATATATATATATATATATATATATATATATGTATATGTATATGTATATATATATATATATATATATATCTTTTAAGACATTTTTATGTGTATACATTCTTTTTATAGATACAAATATTTAAGTAAATGCTCTGTTTATAATAAACAGTATTAATAATATTTATCGGCCTGAATAAAAATGTCTTAAAATAATTGTCGGACTTTGTCCATTTCATAATGTGTGACGTCATTTGTTTACATTTGGATACGCTTTAAACAGATATTAATGTACATGAGAGATTCATGGAAGATTAAAGTTCAAATACAGTAAATTCAAACCTGCCACTCGGGCGATCCTCCGTAGCACAATCGGTTAAGGCACGTCAGGCTATATGACGGTTTCGTATAGGATATAGGTTCAATTCCTGTCGGATTACGAATATTTTTTATGAAAATTTCTCGGACATTCAGGCCAGTAAATGTTATTAATACTGTTTATTATAAACAGAGCATTTACTTAAATATTTGTATCTATAAAAAGAATGTATAAACATAAAAATGTCTTAAAATAATTGTCGGACTTTGTCCATTTCATAATATATATATATATATATATATATATATATATATATATATATATATATACGTGTGTGTCGTCTATAGGCAAATGTGTGTGCAGAGAATATGTAGGAATAATTTATATTTTACGATAACAGCTGGCATCAAAGAACTGATAGGAACAAAGAACATTCATTTCGAAATTGCAGATTGGCTTCTGATTTGTTCGCGAAACACCGACGTCATATCCTTATCTGAAACAGATCTTATTTCTGATTGGCTCGTGAAAATATGACTTCATGGCCTAGCGATTTTCTTTGTTCAATATATTTCGAATTTTCCTCTATTTTTACTAATGAGGAAACTTACTTGAATTTTCTCGTTTTAGTCATTACTGCAAAAAAAAAAACTTTGTTAATTTTATCAATATTTGAATTTAATAAACGTGAATAAAAACCCAAATATTAACAAAATTAATTAAACATATTAACTAGCAAATTAATTAACCAATTTAAACACCTCTTCTTGTTGACCAAATATTTTTATCAAGTATGCATATTCTTCGGAGTTACATTTATTCAACTGCAATTATTTTCTTGGTAATTATGGACATGACCAGGACTTATTGGAACCATTTGTTCACACAGAAATGACACCAAATATTTTTAACATTTTTAACAACAAATTCCATAGAATCTTTTTAAATATTAAGATCCAAATCGACACGCACAGACGCAAAAAGTAAATATATGTACAAATTTAAAGCAATTATTTATTTATTCACAATGAGGAAACATGGAAAAAAATAATTTCAACAGACACCAATTTGCACACAAAAATATGCAAGTAAAATAAATCAGGCACGAAAGTTTATCGTTTATAGACAGACGTTTATAATCGCAGGCACGTGGGCACCTCGAGGTGGTCTAATGGTTAGAACAATTACGACTGAGTAGTGAGTTCAGTCCTCACTGGGTGCCCCATATATTCGACCTTGTGCCACATCTGAGCTACGCTTGGAAAATCACTATACACGCAACAATCGAAATATTCATTTCACATACGGAAGCTTTTTACCTTTTCTCCATCTTTCATTATTTCTGGGGGGGGGGTGTTTTTTTTTATTCATTTTTTCGTGTGTGTGTGTGTGTATTTAAGGGTGCCTTCGACAAGAGAATTAATTAGCTTTACTGTCTTCGTTTAAGCAAACAATTAAAACGGTAGAATGATCCAGTACAAACAGAATTCGTATTAGCGAAATCTAATCCAATTCGATTTCATTCAAGAACTATTAACAATAAATGTTTGATTCATTATAAAATCACATTAAACAATATATATATATATACATACATACATAGATACATATATATATATATATATATATATATATATAGATAGATAGATAGATAGATAGATAGATAGATAGATAGATAATATTAGTGGTTAATATATATATATATATATATATATATATAAAATACATGAATATATATAGATACATACAAAAACATACATATACATATAAAAATTTCCAAGAGGATAGAATCCAGGTAGAACTCAATGTCCAGGACAGAGTAAGAATATAATAAAAAGGTTCAAACACTAATATTCCATGGTTATAATTTATTATATTGGAATCGTAATTACAATCCAATTCATCAGACCTACAAATTCAAAAAGAAATTAGAAAAAATAACTGCGGGAATAAAAATAAAATTTAGTGAGAGTGTATGTATAAATGAGAGTTGGGGACGAATGTGAGAAGTAAATGAAAGCTCTAGAGACGGGTAACAGACGAGATAAGAACAGGAAGGCCTAAAAGAATTTAAAATTTAACAGAGAGAAGTTTTAAAGAGAGGGGTTAAAAGACGGTTTAAAAGAGTGAGAAACAGATAAATATGATTTATTTTCCGATGCATTATTCATTACTGAATCGCTGACCTAAATTAAATTAAAATTATAATATAAAATTTATAAATTAAATTATAAATAAAATTTATAAATTATAAATTAAATTTATAAATTAAATTAATCCCATTAAGCAGTATATATATATATATATATATATATATATATATATATATATATATATATATATATATAATGGGATTTTATATTATATATATATATATATATATATATATATATATTAAGAAACAGACAACTTTTAGTGTTCATGGGATTATAATTTATTTTCTTAGGACCGGAATTTTGGTCCTAATTCAACAGATTTCCATTTTCAAACATAAATATTGGTGACTCAATATTTTTATATGAAAATGGATATCTGAAGAATTAGGACCAAAATCCCGGTCCTAAGAAAATAAATTATAATCCCATGAACACTTAAAGTTGTCTGTTTCTTAATATAATTAATATTTGCTCTGTTTTTACATTGAGCTCTCTAGATTATATCCTCCTTGGAATTATCCAAATAACTTCATTAACAAACTTAGTATATATATATATATATATATATATATATATATATATATATATATATATATATATCGTCTGGCTGAATTTATCGCCATAAGACATTCAATAAAGTTTCGATTATTTCCTCTAATAAAAAAAAACAGTTGTATTAATTCAGACAAATGATATTGTAAACGTTTTCATTCTATTAGGTTGGTGCAAAAATAATGTCGTTTTCTCACAGTAACATATGTGAGAAAACGACATTATTTTTGCACCAACCTAATAAAAAGTATTTAGATAGATTTTTACTGCCTTTCCTTTGCAAGTAATGTTAATTATTGGCGGTTCAATCGTAAATGTTTTGAAAGTGTTTACGAATTCCGACAACTGAAGTTGCTCTTATTTAAATTGACTGTTATAAAAGCAAATCTTATAAAAAAATAAATAACACAATGCAACCATAGACATTTATAGCTATTCCTTTTCTTGGTTGGTTCAATTTGTAACTGTTGCAAATCGGCGCCATTTTTAAGCAGTTATGTATCGTATTCTTATTGTCACGTGATCTTGCAAGTTTTTCTAGTGTCCCATTGTTAAAGGATAATTATTTTGTGAGACTTATTTAATGATTTTCGCTTATGTTTGATTTGCAATTAATTAATAAAATCTGCTTGTTAACACATCAAGAAGTAAAAATACTGAAGTATATTTGCCGAACGACTAATTGCAGAAAATGTTTTCTATTCATAATTGTCGTACATTCATAATACAAGAATATTTAACACTATTTTATATTTGATTTTAATATCTGGTATTAGAGCTCTTTAATACCTTATACTGATATCTGATATTAATGTTATTTGATATTTACTAATCTTGTGTTAGGACGACACGTAGCCAAATTGGAATCCTATTTAACTTAAAAAAAAAGATTTCATCTCGAATAAATATTTTTTAAAATTGAAATATTTCTACTATAAAAATCCTTTCGACGAATACCACAGACCTTCTGATAAAAACAAAACAAAGACAAAATATGAAATATTGGATGTTTGGAAGAAGAGATATTTATTTTATAATTTATTTTGCGCTTTGTTTCTTGCTAGCTAGATTATTCCGAGAAGATAAGTATATGTATCACGTGGGTTAAAGTGCTCAATAGATTAGAGAGTATGTAAATATAAAATATGGATAATGAAGTCATCACCCAGAGCCTGTTTCATGCTTAAACGCAATCTTCAAGCTTGAAGATTGCGTTTCAGCAAGAAACAGACCGTATCCACTCGGTGTTGACCTCAAGTGACCACTCTTATATTTACTTAGATTCTATCCCCGATACTTTAAACCATAAATATATCAGACCATAAAACTATATTTTATAATATATATATATATATATATATATATATATATTATCAAACAAACTGGCTTATTTAATAAGACAACCTAATGCCGATAAAACAGATAGATTTAAAAAAAAAAATTAAAAAAAAGTAAACGTAAATAAATCCACTTTTTAAAAAATATATCAGTTTGCCGGATGATCGCAAAAGCGTGAAACCCAAGGTTACAAACTAATATCCATACAACTGAATACATATATATATATATATATATATATATATATATATACCCTTGTGAAAATCGAAACAACCGCTTTAGTTTCCTTTCTTTTACCATACAGTAAGTTTTAGACCGACCGAAGTGACAGCGTGCAATCGATTTCTGTTTTTTCCTCGGATTAGTTCATTTTCAGTGATGCGTAATAACATGAATCTCTTTTGTTGGAGTAGAATGAAATTTGTTCGGACTTGGAAATTATTGTGTCATCCGTGATTGCGTCAGATTTTTATCACGACGAGACACTACTGTCTCAACTGTCGATTAGTTGTCCTACGGCCATTGTCTCCGAAGAACATTACTCCAAGGAAGCGTACGAAAATTGTAACGCTGCACGAACACACAGGTAGGCCTTAGCAAAGTACTATAGAGTGTCCCAGAAACTCTACTAATTTAAATCCAATCGAGAATCTGTGGTCAATTTGCAAGGAACGAGTGGAATGGACATACGAAGTACTAACATGTACATTCAGTCCTGTTTCATTGAAAAAATGAAAAAAAAAAAAGTAAATAATAACGGAATTATGCGTTTTGTTTCAATTAATTTGTACAAGGGTATATATATATATATATATATATATATATATATATATATATATATATATATATATATATATATATACTCTTAAGGTATGCTATATTTATGGGATAAAGTGCTCAATATCAGAGATAGATCGTGTGTAAATATAAAAGTGAAAATTGAAGTCAACTCTTAGAGGCGGCAGGCTGTTTCATGCTGTCGCCTCTAAGTGTTGACTTCACTGTTCACTTATATATATATATATATCTGATGTTGCACAAGGTGTAATCCTTGTTAATAACTAAGATTAAACACTTTCTTAAGGATGATGGTTCATAGAAAGTAAGTTTCTCATTTTAAAATTTATGTGAAGTGTTCAAACTATTTAGGGAAAATAATAATATAAAAACTCTAAGTAAACAAATTTTTCTTTTTTGCTTTTCTTTTTTAGTTTCGATTCACTCGGATTCTAGCGATGTCGGTAGCCATAAAGAATCCGAGATTTAGACAGCCTCTTCATATCCGAGGGCGCCACAGCTTGTTGTAACGGTTAACTAGCTAGTCTATTCGAACATTACTGCTGGGTAGTGAGTTCGATTCTTAATGAGTGCTCTATACTTGTGACTTTGTACTAAAAATGAACAAATCAATAACAACCTTTGTGTGAATATTTTTTTAAAGTGGGATCGACGTTGAATCGGAACGATCGCACTCTCTCACCCTTTCAAGGTCTATATTTTGTTTCATTGTACGATGCAACGTTACAAATAGCGGCGTTTCTGGTCTGCAGGAATTAGAGATTACCAGCGACCATAACAGCTTCACTTCTACTTTCGGAATCACAATAGTTTTTGTAATAGACTGGTTACCAGCCAAGGATAAAAAGTGAAATTTTCTCCTGCAATTTATAGCTGGGGTGGGGAGAATTTGGTTTATGTCTTTCCCAAGGACATGAACTGAAAGCAAAGTAACCTTGTCTGTGTGCTGAACTAAATCAGCCAACATTGTTTTGCCAGTCGATAATTGTTACACCAACCTGCGTCTCTTTCAATTAAAAGAAATGATCGCAGAGTTCATTCTCTGATGCTTATTAGGGTAATCATTCTTTAGTGAGGTAATATCCACTGCTGTTATTTACAAATAATGCGTGCATACATATTTAGACCATCTTATTAAAGAAACCCCCCATACTCAGGAGACACGGTGGACAGCGCCTCGGATTAAGGAATCGGAGAGCTGAGTTCGAATTCCACTCAAATACATTACGTTCCTTTTCTTCTCCCCCCTGCTATGGGTAAATAGCAGGACAGACCGTGTTTTATAGCTTTGGATAGCAACTGGTCTACCGCAGAAAAAATCGGGAAAATATCTTCCAGTCAGTGTATCACGCATGGCGCCTAACTGACATACATATATGCTTATCTAGGCTTCTGTGTGGATATAAATCATTAGAATCTCATTTACCGTTTGACAAATAAGCATATCTATGTGCATGTGTATCTGTGTGTTCTTGAATTAACCATTTGTTAGATTTTCACACACCCTCAATCCGATACCTAGCAAAGGAATTTGAACCCTTGTACGTTAACAAGTACAAACTTTAGCGCAACTGAATCCGATTGTCGCGATAGTAAAACAAAAGCTTATTTATATCAGTACAAGTAGGATTACAGAAACAGGTTCGATCCGATTCCTGTAATAATTTCCAATTTTGAAAAGAAAAACAGTCTTTAACTATTTTATATACTCGAATCGAGATTACTTATTAAATAAATAAATAATGACGCCATCTTTATACAAATACAATTTTCATTTCAATTTTCCTGATTTTCTTCTCTTTCTGTATCTTCCATATCCAACTTCCACTTCCGGTCACAATCGATGTCTTTTTTTTTCTCTCCTTTTTTTTTCCTATATTTCAAATTTTTTCTTTCTTTCTTTTTCTTGTAAAATTCCGTCTTATTTTTGTTATTCTCTTCTTTGCTTTCTTTACCATTTTTATTACACCATTCGTTCTCCTCTTCTCTTTTCTTTCTAATATTTCACCTTTCCTTTTTGTCTCTAATGTTTCTCATATCTTCTTTTTCTTTTCTCCAATCTTTTCTATTTTCTTTTATTCTCCACTTACTCTTTTATTCGCTCTTTCTCTCTTTCTTTTACCTTCCCTCTGTCTTCAAATTTCCTCGTAATTACTTTTTATCCTGAATGAACTTGTTTTTTACTCTTTTTTCCTTTTCTTTTTTATTTTGCTACTCATAAAACCGACATCGCTTGTCTTTTAATGAAAAGGATTCACTTCAAGACAACTTTATTACTTAAACTTTGCTGAAGATTGCTATTTATTACAAAAAAATATCGTCTTAAGTCCCTCAAAACACGCACAGAGCATAAACCTTCTCATAGTTTATATCTTAAGCAAATCGTCGTCCTGTAATGTTTCATTAATACTATTTCTTCTGTTGACCTCTCGCTCTTTTCTGGGTAACCATTTTCAAACTTCCCCTCACTTATCGTGTCTCTTTCCGGAATTATCTAACAAAAATAAAAGACACACATCATGAAAGCAAAAAGATAAAATCATTTCTATCGTCTGACTTTAATGTCTCCTTAAACAGTACGATTGCTTTTTGTTAGTCGACAACAAAATGGCGTCAAAAGAGTCTTTTTATTCCACGGAAAACAATACGGGCGTTTCTATAGAAAGGAATGCAAAATACATTCTTTACGGTCTTGACTGTTTGAAAGTCTGAGTAAAATGTTACAAAAATGGAAAAGTTGTTTAGTTTTCTGTTTTAAGTTAAATATCGAGATGTTGATCACTGGCTTCGTTGGCCCAATGGTGACAACTGTGGATCGTCATGTCTTTATTTAAAACAATTATTAACAACGGTTATTCAGTTTTTCAAGTTTTACTTTGCATCTTAAGCGTTGTTTTATAGAATAAAAATCAAAAATAAAGATGGCGTTGAATAATTCGTCAAGAAAAGAATTAAAATGTTTCAACTAAGAATGTCACACTATTAGAAACTAGCTTCAAATTATAGGAAAAACAATGTTATTAAGCGATTCCACCGAAAAAATCCAATTATACAAAAAGTTCAAGAATAATAATGGAATTATAAAATATAATATTAAAAACTTTTGTGATGCACTATCATAATATAATACAAAAAAATAAGGTGTAATAAATTTTTTAAATGAAGAAACAAAATTTGACAAAAATGAAAAATTAAGAAAAATTTTATTATTTTTTTGAAAACAAAAAGTGAAATTTTTTAAAGGGATTTAATTTTAATTAAAATCCTCGAGCTTTATATTTATTTATTTTGTGTGTGTGTATATATATATATATATATATATATATATATATATATATATATATATATATATATATATATATATATATATATATACGTATGCATATTTATTGATACATAGGCCAATTGTAGCTAATAGCCAATAAACTATGAAAGATACTTAAAAATTTTTTTTTTTTACATATTCTTATCTGTAATGAAAAAACTTCAATTTAAATTTATAAATTTAACCAATAGACACAAACAACTTCAAATTTGAATGCGTCATACAAAACGATTTTTTTTTAAAGGGATGAATAAAATTAACGTATTTTTAGAGAAATGTAAGTAACGTTTTCTTTTTATGAATTACATATCCATAAAATATTCAATGTGCAATTTGACTTGCTGATGATCAGGTTACGGTGCTGCGAAACTGGGAGTCACAAAGCAAGTCTGAGCATTTCATCTTGTTCATTTTAAATGAATGTAATTAATAGATAGATAGATAGATAGATAGATAAGAAGCAACTGAGATAGATAGGAACAGACTGAGATAGATAGATAGATAGATAGATAGATAGATAGATTGATTGATTGATTGATTGATTGATTTTTTAAATAATAATAGGTCATCCGACTTAAATTGTGTTTCTGCGTTCTGAATTCGAAAACCTCTCGACTGGAGGGGGGTGTAATTTCGCCTGACTGATAATGACGTGGTCCAATAACGAATCGATAAGCCAGTGACCTGCTCCAAACTTTCAGTTTGAATGTAGGATAGTAAAAGGGTTCAAATATTTGTTGACTTGCTACTTGATAACTAGCGATCCTGGCACCCAATAAGATCTTTCGTAAAAATAAATATCCACTGCAACTTAAATATGTATTAAACTGACATAAATTGACAAGATGTTTTGTTTTTTTTTTACATTTTGTTGGTGAGTGGAGTTAGAATTGAATAATCTAAATGCTATCCTGGATAAAGATAATTAAATACCTGTCTATATTTCTGAGATGACATATTATGTACACTATTTACATTATTCGGACTATTGTCCGCATCTTTGTCACCATATTTATTACAACGTTTCAGCCGTTGTACGCTCTGGCCTCCTTCACGTGATTGGAATATCGAACTGAACCCTTTATTTCGCTCACTGGAGTGGACCTATCTAGTTCCACGTGCCATGTTTAATGGATGTCAGTTATCAGTTATCTCCTGTTAATTCTTCCTCTCCAAGTTCTCCACTGCCTTGACCGGGTATTGAACTCACACTCTTTAGGTCGTATCAGTGGATCTAAACAACGCCTTTATCCACTGTTCTTTCTTTCTTTCTTTCTTTATTTATTTATTTATTTATTTATTTATTGAGAACATCTGTTTATGAATTTCTGGGTATTATAAACCTAATATCTTCAGCAACCATTTTTTTTTTACAAGTGCTCATATTGCATATCTCCTTGACACATTGAATTGGTATTTGTCACATTGCAGGATTAGAGAAAAGCAAGATCTTCAAACGAACAAATATCCTTTACATTTTTGTCAGTTGGCTTTTACAGTCGTAAAATATGAAAGATTCATCTTCAAAGTCTTTTATCAAAGTCTATTTAAATAAAAATGTGGTTACTGTGCTAAACTCGATGATAGAATTCCAAACGACATCTTGAAGATGTCTCGTCCCCGCTATTTTTAATGTTAACATTCAGTCGACTTTTCTCTTTGCCACAAATACTCGCAACTCTTTGCAGAAATAAAGAATCTCTCACCGTGTGTATGCGCGCGTGTGTGTATGAGAGCGTGTGCGTGCGTCTCTGTGTGTGTGTGTGCGCGTGTATGTGCATCAAGGTTGTGGATGCTTTAAATGTGATCAAAGAAATCTTTCCTTTTTTATTGCATCGCAAAGGCTAAGTGCAGACTGCGTGGTGGATTTCTCTCCCCTTGCTCTGGGCTTGGCTGGAAAAATTATACTGAAATCTTGGTGCTATTTCAAATTTATATTCATTTTTTTTTTTTTATTATTCCTCTTTTTAAAATCGGGGATTTTCCCCCGCTTTGTTTGTTTCTAGCGTGTTTGACGTAACCCATGGCAACGGTGATATTTGCCATATTTCCCCATCGAAAAAAAACACCCGCCATCCTTTGCACGATAAATTCATTGACAGTTGTAACCCTGAAGTACAATGTTAAGTCTTCACGTTTGTTTATGTATGTGTGCCTATGTGAGTGCGTGTGGCCTTATTGCTTCAAATTAATAAAACCTGTTGAATATATTTCTTGCTCATCATTTTTTTAGATGAAAGAACAAAATAAAATTATTTAATCACATTGTATTTACATAATGAGAAGTTTTATTCCTTGGTTCATAAAAACATCTTCTTACTGTAATTTTTATAAAGGTTTAAATATTAAGCGATTATTTAGCGCCAAGCTTACTTCATTTACAGTTTGCTTTATTCAAGAACGGAAAAAACTATGACAAAGTGGAAAAAGTTTCATGTGATGCGTTTCGTCCTTTAAAATGATGCTTACGTTGAGGCAAACACATATGCGCATGAAGGTGAGAGGACGCTGAGAACTTTAATTTTTTTTAAATATATGTCTTGGGTATATAATCTAGCCGACTTCCTTTAGTTTCTTTTTTTTTTTTAATGTTTCCACCACTTTTGTTATTAAATCTCCCACACTGTGATAACAGATCTGCTAAGAAAGGTAAAATGTTGTAAGAACCTGAACGTAAATTTATTCTGGATCATCTAGCGAGTAAAGCACTTTCTATATATTTTCGGTTTAGTAAATCGCACGAGCTCTTAAGTTAAGTAGCATTTTAAAATCAAAATTTTGGCCAGATTCCCTACAGTGAACTACTAATGTATAGAGGGTGTTGTTTTATAAAAGATCCTTTTTGTGTTCACATAATCATTTATTTAAATTCTTTGAGGTTTATCCAATATATTCTTTGTAGCAATTATTGCAGGTAATAGAGCAAACATGTATTTCTCCCACATTGTCATAGTTTTTCCTTATATATATATATATATATATATATATATATATATATATATATATATATATATGGCCCCAAATCACTCTACCTGGGTAATTCTGGAAGATAAGGTAATTCTAGTGCTCGATATCAAGAGATAGAGCAATAATAATAATGAATCAATAAATAGATAAAATTGTTGACTTAGTTGTTGAAAATCTCTGTTGTATTTTATGGAATCATATAAACGCGACAGGCGATTTGACAAGCGGATGAGAGACCATGAACTCGGAGTCGAAGCTATCAACTGCTAAATAAACAAATTGATTTATTGATTTATTAATGATATTATCATTATTATTATTACATAACTTTAAATAAGACTATTGCTACTACTGCTAATAATAAATAAACTTGACAAAAATAACAAAACACAAATCAAATGCGCCAGAATTGCAAACACGATGAAATATGAGTACAAATATCAAGTTGAATGCTATAGGTTTTGTAATTTATTACAAAAAATAAAATTAAAATTAAAATCAATTAATTTCCTAACTGCTAATCATGTTTGCCTTCAAATCTTCCATTAAAGTATGTCTACGAATTTTTTCGCTCATTGGAATAATGTATTCCCCATGATGCTCAAACATCAAATACGTGTGGTGGATATACAGCTACTACATTATCCCGAAGGTTAACTTGTCTGTCTGTTTAACATGCTATTCGTGATCATATCAATGAACATAAATTGCTAGACATTGATATCTAAATTTGTGTACATCAAATACTCCTTAACAATATTCGTATTCTATGCAACATTGACTTCAAAAAAGAAGTGGGAATAAAACCATTATAATGAAAGAATTTTACACCCCCCTCATATATATATAAATATATATATTTTGAACAATAAAAAAATAAAAAAATTATAAAAATTAAAAAAATTAAAAAAAATTAAAAATATTAAAATCTTTAGACACACTGGGTTGTAGATTAATATTCTTTCGTTTTTTTTTTATTATTATTCCATTTAGATTCCTCGACTAGTTTCGACCAAAATGGCCATCATCGGGAGGAGAAATATTTCTGCTTGCTGGTAGCACTAAACTACAGAAATGAGTTTTTTGCTGGAGAAAATGAACTGTTGTCTGTAGTTTTCATTTGTTTTTTTATTTTTTATCTTTTTAAAATGAATCTTTTAACATTCCTTGTGTTGGTCAAACAGTCTCTTTTAAGTTGTTATTTGAGATAAGAGCTGGATAGATACATGTTTCTCTGAATTCTCTGGTCAGTTTGACAGTTTTATTGGACTTGGCGAGGGGATGTGTCTCTGTTTAGTGTTTGTGTGTGTGTTATTTGGTTCTTAGGGAGTGAGTGAGTATGATATGTGTAAGCGTGTGTATTGCTGTGGGTGTGTGTTATCATTTGGCTCATTAGGGAGTGAGTGAGTATGATGTGTGTAAGTGTGTATATTCGTGTGGGTGAGTGTATAAGTGTGAGGCCTCCACACCTCCGTAAGCATGTCTGTCTTGTGTGGGTGAGAAATGTGTGTAGGTTTTGATTTGTTGAGTTATATATTGTTAAATTTATGGTTTAGCCCGGCTGGATATTTTGTTTTTAGACGTTGTATCCACTTATTTTCATGGAACTCTAAAACCTTTCTAATGTTATCTGCTCTGAACTTTTCTATTCTCTCAATTATAGTGAATTTGGCATGGGTTTTGAAATCATGTTTTTCCAGGCGGAAATGTTGTTCTACAGGTAATAATTTTTCATGTGGAGTCGACTTAATTCGCTTACGATAATTATTAATTCTGTAGTGAAAGGGCCATTCAGATTTTCCTACATATTGTTTCTGGCATAGTATGCATTCTAGGAGGTAAATTATGTTATGACTTCTATAGTTAGAATCGTGGTAGATTTTGAAAGTAGATTTAGTGATTGAGCTAGTGAATGAATTCGTGTTTTTAATATGGTTGCAACATAAACTTCTTTTGTTGTTACATGGTTACATATAAATATATATATATATATATGTATGTGTGTGTGTGTGTGTGTGTGCTGAAATATTAAAAATGTTAAAAAATTAAAATTTCAGACACATTGGGTTTTATATTAATCTTTTTGTTTTATTATTTAAATGAAGTTTCTCGACTAGTTTCGGCTAGCATGGCTATCATCGGAAGAGAAAATTCCTGCTTCTTGGTAGTACATGGCTGAATTGGACAATTATATGTATATAGTGATCCACAGACTGACTGTATCACACTTCATCAATGTGGCTAGACATGCGATTGTTTCAAGCCGGGATAGGAACCCGATAAATTCCCCTACTATTAAAGAAAAACAAAAAAAAAACCGTTGGTGGAACCAACACACAACTTGCAAAAAAAGACCTAAATACCTTTAAACAAAATAAAATCTCGAACAAGGACTGCAATAAGGAAACAAATAAAGGACCTAAAGGCAAACACCTACCTACTCAGTAAAGTGCTCAATGACTAGAGTACCTAGACAGAGCAAAAACGCTTGACGACCTTATATATATATATATAATATACTGTGTGTATGCGCGCGTGTGTGTGTGTGTGTGTGTGTGTCTGATGTCTGCCAAATTCGTGACAGATGTTTTAAAACATTGTCCGGTGTAAAGAGTTATATTCGTTCAAAGCACAATTATATCTTACAGTATCTTGTGATCGTCATACTCGATAACGAGGTGGCAACCATCACACACAGAGACACGCGCGCACACACATATATATATGGGGGGGGCACCTCGAGATGGTGTAGTGGTTAGCAAGTCGCGCGAGAACAATTACTACTGAGTAGTGAGTTCGATCCTCACTGGGTGCCCCCTATTTTCCCCCTTTGTACCACATCTAAGCCACGCTTGGAAAATCACTATATGTGGGTGTGTGTGCCTGTGTGTGTGTGTATAGAGACTTTGTCGATTTAATTTAATAGCGTCTCTCTATATATATATGTCTATGTGTGTGAGAGAGAGAGAGAGAAAGAGAGAGAGAGAGTGTGTGTGTGTGTGTGTGTGTGTGTGTATGTGTGTGTGTGTGTGTGCGTGTGTGTGTGTGTGTGTGATGAAATGTCCTCAGCCTGGCCCACTTCCTAAAATATAACCAACTTTCAGTCGAAAATAATGCACTATTTGTATATGTATATGTATATGTATAAGCGCTTGGAATCAACAAATCTTTGGACAATTTTGACATTCATTAAGTTCAGAAATGTACATAGAGAAGAACAACATAAATAAATCTAAACAAAAGTACATTTTCAGTCTTGTTCGACGAAACATTTATTAAGGAGGGACTGCTACCTAAATATACGACATTGTATCTATGTATGTATATAATTCCTTCTAAAAAATCGTATTTGATCATTAGATTTTGGAGAGTAAATTGAGGACTTTTCAACTTTACATACATACATATATACATACATGCATTCTGCAGCCATAAAAAGCTTTTACTGTTTAGTATAGAATAGAGAATTTGGTAAACTGGTTTGGTATTAATCAAATGTGTTGTGTTTTGCTTTTGATTTTAATTGGAGCATAACTTGAAACAAACGAAAGATCGGCTGAACGTACGTGAGATTTTGTATAAATTCATATGAGTAGGTGAAAGTTGGACGTTATGTACCTCCCATTTCCACCCCAACACACGCACACAAATATACATGCCTGAATACATACATACATGTATAGAAAAAGCTAAAATTAAATATTATGCATTTCATATCTCTTTTGTTAATAAAGTAGGTATTTAAAATGGTCTTTGAGAATTTTCTTTATTTCTATGTTTTCTTTATTATTATTATTTTTTTTTTATTATTATTATTTCAAGAATTTTCAGCTTAACAGCATCTGGTGGCTTTCGAATGGGATTGGGCAACACCAGCTTAATCGTGACTTTACCGGTGGACCACTGCTTTAAGATTAAAGCAACTGAACAAATGAATTGATTAAATAAATGCTAGGATCTCACCCGGGAAATAAAGAAAATGTGAAACGTAACAAATCGTCTTACGGAGATGGGAAAGCTGGAAGTGAAAATTCGAAGTACTGAGACATTCTACATTGCTAGGATCAGCAGTAATACTGGGGAAAGTTGATGATGATTTGAAACTGGATGTATGTGTTTTGTCTTAAGCTACAGGTGTGTGTGTGTGTGTGTGTGTGTGTGTGTGTGTGTGTGTGTGTGTGTGTGTGTGTGTTTTACCTGGAGTAAACATGTTCATGTTAACCACCTCCAATCAATTAAGATGAGAAACCATGAAACTTATGCGTTATTATTATTATTATTATTTGTTGTTGTTGTTGTTGCATACCATTTCCTTCCTAGTCTCAACAGAGGTATAAAGTCCAAAATGGCACCAGAATAGCTTCCTCGAACATATCTGTATAAAAATTAGAAAAATTAACATGTGAACGAATACACATTTCGTTTATATAAAAGTTCTTCGAAAGGCCTATAAAAATAATTCTTTTATTTCTTTTAAGTCATAGGCTGTCAGTGATACTTCCAATGAGCCTATCAAAACCTTTCCCATTCAAACCCAGTGCTCTAACTATGACTGGCATTACTTATCTCTTCATGTGCCACAGTCCTAAAATGTCCGTTTCAAGATCTTTGTATTTTGATGTTTCATTATGTTTGCTTGATAATTTTATGTTAGCAAAAATCGGTTTTTTTATATTAAGAGTAAAACCTTCAGTTTCAGCTTTTAATCGTGTTCTACGCAACCACTGATGCTTATGAGGTTTGTCGACACCATTTTGCTTGACGCGGTCAGGGTATTAGCCATGAAGAGATCTATCTAGCTCTCGTTTTGGGATCTGGTCTAATACATTTGCTTTCGCCTTCTTTCTTACGCTTATACTTAGAATCAGAAAGAGACAGTTCTTTAGGACACATAATGAGGAAAGAGTGCTTGGAGAATCTGACACCCACAAGACATGCTGAAAACAGCAGGTGACGGAGGAGAGCAGCGAGTAACATATATAACGAGCTTGTGTAAATGGATGGCAGAACAGATAACGAAGGGATTGGGATAGATAACGAAAAGACATAACTAAGAGCTACAAAGGATAGGAAGTTGTGGAGAGCTACAATCGCCTACGTCCTGAAGGGACACCGCACAAAGAAGCAAAAGCTGCTGCAGTAGGTGCATTATGGCCTACACTGTCTTCTTTTATTATTATTATTATTAGTAGTAGTAGTAGTAGTAGTAGTGCCATTCAATTAAGGTAGCGACTTGGTTGCTCAAGAGCATTGAATTGTGAAACTAGCGTGACCTTTCCAGAACGCAGATTTCAAAGAAATGTATGGAAGCCTTTCGCTGCCCAGACAACACCTTCGCTCTATCGGGCGACATGATCCAAGAGAAGGCCACTTCAGGTTGCCTCACTTATAGGAGTTGTCGGAAGAAGATTTATGTTGATGGTCAGTCTGCTTAGGAATTCTACATTATCATTATTTATTTATTATTATTATTATTATTATTATTATTATTATTATTATTATTATTATTATTTCCTTTGATTTCAGGTGTGTACTCATTTCTTTCCGAGTCCCGCCCAGAGACCTAAAAAATTTCTTTTTAAATCTCATTTTACATAGATAAAGCTCTTCGTAAAGTGTGGGCTGTAGTGATGAGAACAATTTTATTGTATTTCTTTAAGGCATGGGCTTTCAGGAAACCCTTCAATGAGTCTACTGGAATCTTTTACAACTAAAACCGAGGGCTCCAACTACAACAGGGATTGTTGATGTTCTCATGAGCCACATTTCTGAGATATCGATTTCAAGGTCCTTGTATTTTGATTACTTTTTGAAGATCTTCAAAGATACATTGCAGTCTGCAGGGACTGTCATATCAATAAGGAGGCAATTGTTTTTTGCTTGCGGTCTCTAATAACAATATTTGGGTGATTAGTTTTTATTATTATTATTATTATTATTATTATTATTATTATAATTATTATTATTATTCATGCCAATGCATGAAATCCAAAGTGTAAATATCATAACTGCTGCATTTGAAACCTAAAATAAGAGAAAAGTAAAATCAGATATAAAGAAATATTTAAAAAAATCTAAAACAAAAGTAAAATGATTTTTACCAGATGATCCAGCTTTAGTTCAATATGGTGTAAAAGCGAAAATACAACTTAATAATTTTAATGTGTATCTTTTTGACACCGAATTCAGATTTCATCTCCAAAATAAAAGTACAAATTCAAAGAGTTATACATACTAATTTTGGTGTATTTTCGTTAAGAAAGTTGTGTACACTTATTTTGCTGTAGAAACCTGTCATAAATCTTGGGTGTGTTGTCTGCAAGAATCACTAACAGCAAGGTCTAGACTTTCTAAAGTAGAAACACAGTCTTACTGTGTGAGTCAGGCTAAAGATTGCATCGACAGGAAGTTATTGATAAAACCAATAACGATGACAATAACTAGTGAACTATTTGAAGAAATGTTCTAATCGATAAGATTCAGTGAAATCACACACATCACGTATTTGTCTGGTAATAAATTGGCATTGGAAAAAATTTTTAAATGTTATACTGTCTAATTTTCTAAACAAATCTTAGCCTCAAAAGTGATTTTTTTTATGTTAGGATTGGAAGTTAACACTATGATATCATTCTAAATCAATCGCTTACATAAATGCTATTTTCGTTTAACTAATGACTCATCGTTTCTTGCGCCGAGTTTTGCAGTCGCTAAGAATTTCCAACATTCATTCAGCATTGCACAAATGAAAAATAATTTGAAATATCAGTGATTTCAACACAAAGAAACCCTGATGGCTTTGGACAATGATGTCAATTTGCAATAATTAATGCAACATGATCGCTACCAATGAAAAACTGTGCCATCAAATTACAACAGGCGACAATAATTGCATTCTAAGTGATTAACACGCTTCAAGACTATCAAAATTCTCTCATTTGATAGACACGCATCGTTTATCGAAAGGCCATTTCCACTGCTCTGAGTCAAGTAGTCAGTGAGAAAAATGATTTATTTATCAAATTAAAAGAAGCAGTCATGTGATAACTAGTTAAATACTCACTATACAAAGCCTTCCAGTAAGTAACTAACCTTTTCGAATATCTCAAGAACTGGTTGTGCAGCCTTGACGAAAATGTCCTGGGTATGACGATCAACTACATCTAACAGCAAGGCCTCTGATCAGGAGGTTTTGAGGAGAGTGGAACCACCTCTTAATTGCTGATCTTCCCAGGTCTACCCTGACCCGGGATGATAGCATCTGTTAGGGTCCCACCAATGGGCAAATAGTTAACCCCGAAACTGGGGTAAAAATGGGTTTTAATACCAGGAATACTTTGTAAAAAAGAAAAATTATTATCAGCAATACATTTTTGAGGAAAAAACTATTACCAGAAATAGTTTTTGACAAAATAAAATATTACCAGAAAAAAAAAGTTGTTGGCATTAAATAACCCATTGAGGTTGATATGCCATAAAACACAACAAACCAAACCTTGACGAAAAATTGGCAACGAGACATGACCTTTT
>OZ010586.1:15265799-15305799 GCA_963932145.1 Acanthosepion lycidas | reverse complement strand
TTAATTTTATATATATATATATATATATATATATATATATATATATATGGGCATTGTGGTCACCACAAAGCTTCGACAATCTATTTCATGCATTGAATGCAATCTTCAGGCCTGCATTCAAGCAAGAAACACACTGTGTCCACTTTTATATTTACATACGCTCTATCTTTGATATCGAAAACGTTTACCCACAAATATAGAATAACTTAAAACTATATTTTTTTATTGTATATCGTATATTTATCGTATAAATGTCTTCATATTTAAAACCGTTTTCCAGTTCTTGTCGACAAAGGAAACGTCTATTGATATTTTACACATATCATAATTATTTTATATACATTTTCAATATTCTATACCCCTTTTCAAACGCCATCTCCTATGGTAAAAGATATTTTATTTAATACTTATTTTTTGAATGATAATAGCTTCAAGTATTTAGAGTCTTTCCTTGCATTGAGTGCTCTATAGAATTTTGGTCTTATGTATTAACATTTGCCTTATGTTAACTTTGCTTGTTTGAATCTGCCATTTATATATATAATGACAAATCATAATTTCGTTATATATAATTTAGAATTAATTATAAAACAAATATTCTGATACAACAAGAAAATCACGTTTATTGAAAAATACACTTGCTCGGCTACAATGTTAGTCTAATTAAGGTTAACTCGGAAATAGCAAGCTTTGATAAATGCTTTTCAAATAGATATTTTTGCCATTTTAAAACTGGAAAAGTTTTGGTAGATAAATGAAGAAGGGGGTGCAGTGTTTAAGGAAACGTGTTACTTAAAAGAAAACGACAAAAAGTTAACAGCTAACTGAACTTTTGCAGAAATATTTCTTACATCATCGAAGTAAACATGCAACATTCTTGTAATAAATGCATGGACGTAGATTAATTTTGGATTCCTTTACTCTTGTCTAAATTGTTCTATTATCAGAAATACTTAGAATCATATCTTAAACTATATTTTTGCGCTTTTACGGCTTCAGAGTTAAAACTAAGCAAAACTATATTATAGGAAATTGGCTGATTTCATCACATACCACAGTTTATAATTACTGTAGCAATCTTCCCGGGTTTGATTCGAACCCGGACTTTGTTCATTTGTTAGATTGGTTGTTTTGTTTTATGGCATATCAACCTCAGTGGGTTATTTAATGCCAACTAAATTTTTGAAATAGATATTAGGTTGGTGCAAAAATAATGACGTAATAATGTCGTTTTTTGACGTTACGTCAAAAAACGACATTATTACGTCATTATTTTTGCACCAACCTAATACATAGCGATAGTTTGGTAAAAAAAGGCGTCTCTCTCTCTCTCTATATATATATATTAGAACCATTTTTCAATTACTCATATTTTTTAGTACAATCACAGGTATTGCTGGTAATATTTTTTTTTTTCAAAAACGTATTGCTGGTAATAGTTTTTTTTTTTTTTTCAAAAACTAATTTCTGGTAATAATATTTTCAAAGTATTTCTGGTATTAGATCTTTACACTTTTATAATGCTTTTTGTCTCAGTTTCGGGGTTAAGTATTTGCCCATAGCTGGGACCCTAACAGGTGCTACCACCCCGGGTCAGAGTGGACCTGGGAACACCAGCAATTAAGAGGTGGTTCCACGCTCCTCAAAACCTTATCAGAGGCCTTGCTGTTGAACGTAGTTTATTGTCTTACCTTGGACGCGGATGTAGTTTATCGTCATACCCAGGACGCCCTATTGGTGGGGGGTCTTACCCCTCTGCAGAGGTGCAGTCAGCGTATTCTACAGCCCCAACCAACAGAGCAGCGGACTTTGTTCATTTTGCCCATTCCAACACCTACTCGTAGATGTGTCGATTTTATTTTTCATTTTTATTTTTTTTTCTTTCGAAAATTTGTTCGCTAAACTAATAATACACTAAATACTAAATCGTCCGGATTGGTTTTTGTTGTTTGCCAAATACAATTACTTCGAATAAATACTCAAGAAGAGTGTGAAGTCAAATCTATATCCCCATATTGTTTATTTCATCAACTACAAACATTCATTTGCAACTTCGACAGGAGATGTAACCTTTACCAAGTAATCAATTTTCATCTTTAATATCCTGATTTCGTACAAAGTCAACACTAGTTGTGATAGGATTCGGTTTCTAACAAAGTACTGAATTGGCTTGAAAAAATACACACTCGCTTATATTAGAATTTTAAACAAAATCCATAAATATGTCCGATTTCTAACAATAGCTTCACTAACTTTTCTATATCGGTGCGTGTTTAAGGATATTGTACTTGTATTCTTAAAAGAACATGAAGCATTCTTCTAAAACGAAGTGGAATAATCTAACATCCTTTCTCTTTGTTTCGGTTTTGATATTTCTCAATCTTAAATGCGACAGATTTTACTTTGTCCCAAACCCAATGTTTAATAAAATTCCTCTGATTTGACATCTGAAATTTGAAGAGAAAATTATATTTTCCCCATTTCTAATGTTTTCGAGTATTGTTTAAAATATGGGCGAGAGATTTTGTTTATTCGTGGCTTTTTTTTTTTTTTTTTTTTTTTTTACTTCGAGCTTTTATCTAACTAAACACATTTCCCTGGGATTACTTTATTCGCTCATCCATTTAACTAGTGTAAAAAGTTTTTTGGCTTCAGCTTCTAAAATCCAAGCTGTCTAAAAGAAAATTGAGTAACGATGATGATATTTACATTTGACAAAGGAAAACAATGTCAACGGAAATTCTGTTTTCGCTCCATTTTTCTTTCCTTTTTTTTCTTAAAGATTTTGTAAATTTTTGTCAAATTCCCCCATCGTTATCCTAATATTACTTGAACGCCTTATCAAAATATTTTAAAATATTTTCTTATCTTGATGATACATTGCTTAATAACTAACTTCATAAAGGTCGATCAGCTGCCAAACCCCGAGTAATTACTCGTAGCACTTAACTGATACATACAAACACATACACATAGTTGTTTTTTGCCATTAAGGCAACAGTCTTTCATTGATAAATGTATCATTAAAAGAATTTTAAATTATTTATTTTCTTTCAAAGTATACCTTTTTTTTTACGTGCGTCATTCAATGTTTGGGTTCAATGAATGGCGAAACTGACCGAATATTCGTGATCGAGAGCTTTCAACCATGCTCATTATCAGCGATTTTGAAATTCCAAGCAATCTATAATCTCAGATATTTATTGTTTTTGCATATTCGTTTAGAAAACGGCCAGTCTTGCCACTAAGAAACTCGCCATTTTGTCTTAAGTGAATTTTAACCAACAACTTGTGTTTATTATTGAACGCTAGTAGTCTTATTTGAAAAGGAATTACGTCAATTTCTTTATTCTTCATTTGGCTTCGAACAGACACCAAACTAATGAATTACTACAAGACGGCGCAAACTGCAAACATTAAACAGGAAATTAGATTATTATTTATACCTTGTATGTTGGCAATCTTTTGATTAGCGATGACAGTGGGTTCCTTTTTCCAAACGGCCATTAAATATAAAATATGAAAGTCAGCTTTTGTTGCCGCTTTGAAAAACTCAGTTGGAAACCAGAAGAAATTGCTATAGCCGACAAAAATAATTACAGAAGGCACTGAGTGGACACTCGTTGATTGGATCTCTGATGACAAGGAAATGATTGGGTGAGATAAAAAGTAAAATACTTGTAATCCAAGATGGCTTTCATGGCAGGCACGGGCACCTACTGTAGCGTAATAGCTAGTAAACTCATTCGTTCGTGTAGTGCGTTCGATTCCACGGTCGGGGCTTTGAACCAAACTAAAACAAATATTTCTTTCTCTCCATGTATGATGGTTTGCAATAAAAAGAAATTACTGTCTTTCAAGACAATCGCTATAATTTATGAATGAAAGGACGCAAGCGAAATGTTCAGGAAGATTTTCTGGTAACATTTGACGGTCAATAGTTTTTGAAATCTCTTAAATTTAGTTTTCGTATAAAACCCATAGTATACTTCGTGGGAGTGGATAAATGAGGCAAAGGCTTATTTATCAATTGCTTGTAACTGTTTTGTTTGCTTTGTACGCTCTCTATTGAAACCACTCCTCCCCCTAGGTCAGTTATTTTCCATGCGTGATACACGCTTAGGCGATCATGTATCTTTCGATACATGACTGACGAGGTAGATTTTTCCCGGCAGTAGGTTGCCATTTCTTTCAGCAGTAGACCAGTTGCAACCCAAGGCTATAGAACCCGGTCTGTCCTGCTTTTTACCCATAGCTGGAGAGAAGAAGAGGATTCATACCTTTCCTAAGAATATTAACACATAAGTGAATGTAATGGATTCGACTGGAATTCGAACTCGGCTCTCCGATTCTTCAGTCCATTAATCCACCGTAGGACTGCTTCTAAATACAACAACGAGACAAAGCGGGGGAAGAAGTAGCTAGTGGCTTATTGTTCTGGGAGAATCATCAGTCAAGCCCATTTAAAGCATTGATAATCAACATTCGATATCAAACCATTACACACACACACACACACACATATATATATATATATATATATATATATATATATGACAAAACAGACGGCCGATCCAAATAGAGCCAAGAACATCCCAGCCCACCTCTTGTTGAAAGAACTTCGCTACACACAGTCTCAACACCGAAACAGGATTACAGTTGCGTATGTATGCGTGCTCGAACAAATGAATATATATCTGCGCTTAGTCTCACATTGTTTATATATGTGTGTGCTTGTGTGAACTACAATGCGTACACCTGTTGTATGTCTGCGTGCGTATGAGTGTCGTCCCAAAACGGACATAACGCCATCAAACATAATCAAACACAAACTAACATAGATTCAGTTTTTTAAAAAATAAATCGGTTTGTCTGATCTCAAAAGCGTGAAACCCAGAGTTACAAACTCAAATCAATACAACTGAATATATATGTGTGTGTATGTGTGTGATTCGCAAACAGTACTGTTTGGCTGTATCACAGGTCTTCAGTGCGACTAGACAAACGAATGCCTCTAGCCAGGCTTGAAACCCAACCGATTTAATATCAGTCAGAGTTTCTACCACTGAACTATCATCATTCGACAAAATGAGGCAGCTAAATCTAGCGTATTGCTTTTACAAATGTAAACAAAAGTCAAACTCTCTCTCTCTCTCTCTCTCTCTCTCTCTCTCTCTCTCTTTATATATATATATATATATATATATATGAAGAAATATAGTCTTAAGGTGTGCTATATTTATGGAATAAAGATGCTCAATATCAGAGATAGAGCATGTGTAAATATAAAAGTGAACATAGAAGTCAACAATTAGAGGCGACAGTCTGTTTCATGCTATATGCAATCGTCAGGCCGCGTGTGCTGTTATTTTTCTCGGCTATTTATATATATACGGGTCAGTGGTGCATTGTGGGTAGTCTATTATGGCGGTTATTTAACCGGAAGTCGTTTGTTTATTTATTCGGTTAAATTATATTGCTTGTTTTTATTTTTATTTTTTGTTTCTTATTTTATTTATTTATTTATTTTTTAATCGGTGTTTTTTAACGTAGTAAAAATTTGTTTATATCACTTATTTAATAGTTTTGTTTAATTAAAGCTATTTGTTCAATTTTGGGGTTGATTGTTGTAGTTTATTCTAAGTATTATTTTGGCGGGAACAATTTTTAATTTGGGTTTATTTGGGTTGATTATCTTTATTTGTTTTTTTTCTAACGGTAACTTTATCGGGATTGGTTTGTTTATTTATTTACTTGGATGAATTTAGGTCAATTTATTTTACTTGTATATTTTCTCTTTGCGGTTTTCGATTTTTAAGTGACTTAGTATTTATTTATTTTTTATTTTTATTTCTATTTTTTATTTTTCTATTTTTATCGTTATATAACAGTTATAGCTATTTATTTTTTTCGTCCGATTTTTAGGTTTGATTTCTTTAGTCTAACTAATATTTTGGTCATAATGGTTTGCTAATTTGTTTATTACTTTATTTATTTGGGTTCGTTTTTTGTTTTTTTTTGGGGGTTTTTTTTTTTTTTTTGGTTTTTTTTCAAAACCAATCCTGCATGTAGACTCATAAACCCAGCCAAAAGCGAACTAGGTAAAATAAGTAAAACAATACTAGAAAGAATTAATTCTGAACTTAGGAAGAAATTAGGAGTAAACCAGTGGAAAAACACAAAAGCAACAATTGACTGGTTCCACAGCATAAATAACAAACAAAATTGCCAATTCCTACAATTATATATAAAAGAATTTTACCCCGCCATAACAGAACGCATGTTAGATAAGACCATAATCTTAGCTCAGGAAGAAATAATAATAAAACCAAACGAAATCAACATCATTAAGCACTCCCGTAAATCATTATTATTCCACAATGAAGAAGCATGGATAAAGAAAGATGGGAAGCTTTGACAGTGCAAAAGCATGCGAAATCATAGGTATTTACTTACTACACGAACTGAGCAAAATAATAGATACAAATGGCACAGGACTCTACAGGGACGATGGTCTCATAATCTTAAGAAACTGTAACAAAGAAAACACAGACACAACTAGAAAAACAATAATAAAGATTTTTAAAGTAACGGATTTGACATAGATATAAAAACTAACCTAAACGAAGTAGATTTTCTAGATGTTACCTTTTGCCTAAGAAAAGACACATATAAACCATATAGAAAACCTAATGATAAACCACTCAACATACACACATCTTCCAACCACCCGCCTTCTATAATCAAACAGATACCAAAATCGATTAACCGCAGGCTCTTCGACAATTCCTCCAATGAATCCCTATTTAACAAAGCTAAGAAAGACTATGAAACAGCCCTAAAGGATAGCGGATTCCCAGCAACACTCACATACTCACCACAGAATACAAAAAAGGCCAACAGGAGAAGAAATATCATATGGTTCAACCCACCGTACAGCAAAAACGTAAAAACAAACGTAGGAAAAATATTCTTCAAATTCTTACACAAACACTTCCCGGAATCAAGCACCCTACACAAAATATTCAACAAAAACAGGGTAAAAATCAGCTACAGATGCACCGAGAGCATGGCACAAACAATAAAAAAGCACAATAGGAAAATTATCAACAGACCACACGAACAAATTAAACCAACGTGCAACTGCAGAATAAAGAACGAATGTCACTTAAACGGAAATTGTTTCCGAAACAACGTAATATACCAATCCACGATAAAATCACCAGATAATGAAGAAAAAGTATAGATAGGAGTAACTGAAGGACCCTGGAAACAAAGAAATTACACACACAAAACATCTTTCACAAATAGTAAATATGCGAACAGTACAATGCTTTCTAAGTATATCTGGGAAATTAAAAACAAAACACACATCACACCAAAAATATCTTGGAAGATAAGGAAAAGATCACCAGCCTACAACAACCAATCAAAAACTTGCAAACTTTGCTTGGAAGAAAAAATAGCTATCATTACTTTCCCAGACCAAAATAAATTATTAAATAAAAGATCCGAGCTCATCTCAAAATGCAGACATGAAAACAAATTTTTACTACGCTACTTAAAAATTGAAAACGGAAATAAATAAAAATAAAATAAAAACAAATAAATAAACAAATAAACAAATAAGCAAAATAACAATAAAAATAAGCAAAATTAATTAATCCAAACAACTTACCAAATCACACCTGTTAGAATAGTCGAAATATAATAATAATAATAATAATAACAAAAAAATAAAAAATAAAAAAAACGAACCCAAATAAATAAAGTAAGTAATAAACAAATTAGCAAACCATTATGACCAAAATATTAGTTAGACTAAAGAAATCAATCCTAAAAATCGGACGAAAAAAAAAATAAAATAAAATAGCTATAACTGTTATATAACGATAAAAATAGAAAAATAAAAAATAGAAATAAAAATAAAAAATAAATAAATACTAAGTCACTTAAAAATCGAAAACCGCAAAGAGAAAATATACAAGTAAAATAAATTGACCTAAATTCATCCAAGTAAATAAATAAACAAACCAATCCCGATAAAGTTACCGTTAGAAAAAAATCAAATAAAGATAATCAACCCAAATAAACCCAAATTAAAAATTGTTCCCGCCAAAATAATACTTAGAATAAACTACAACAATCAACCCCAAAATTGAACAAATAGCTTTAATTAAACAAAACTATTAAATAAGTGATATAAACAAATTTTTACTACGTTAAAAAACACCGATTAAAAAATAAATAAATAAATAAAATAAGAAACAAAAAATAAAAATAAAAACAAGCAATATAATTTAACCGAAATAAATAAACAAACGACTTCCGGTTAAATAACCGCCATAATAGACTACCCACAATGCACCACTGACCCGTATATATATAAATAGCCGAGAAAAATAACAGCACACGCGGCCTGACGATTGCATATAGCATGAAACAGACTGTCGCCTCTAAGTGTTGACTTCTATGTTCACTTTTATATATATATATATATATATATATATATATATATATATATATATAGTGTATTGGAGTAGCAGATCATTATTAAACATACATTATTAAATATAACAGACAACGAATGTCTATTATGTTTGACCATGAGCCGTTATAAGCTTCGTATAGTGGCTTTAATTTCGACTAATTCAATGTTTGAGAATACACACACACACACACACACACACACACACATATATATATATATATATATATATATATATATATATATATTATAAATTAATTGATTTAAAATGTGTTTTTCCGCTACACAGTTCTAACCATGTTTCAAAAATGGAAGGTCCGAATTTTGTAATTAAATTAAAGACATTAGTTCCACTTCATCCTCAAGCGAATTTTGGAGTAACTTTTAAAATTACTGGGTTTTAAATCAATTAATTTATAATATTAATGCTCTGTAAATTTACATTGAGCATTATTTTGTAAAAATAACAATATCTATAAGAACACCGGATTATATATCTTACTGTTCTTTCTTTTTATTTATATATACATATATATTTATATATATAGAGAGAGAGAGAAAGAGAGAGAGCAAAAGGGCTCACTATCAGGAAGAGGGCGTGTATAAATGTAAGAAGTATGGACATTAATATCAACAATGAGTAGCGACAATCTGTTTCATGCTTCAACTTAATTTTCAAGCTGTATGTTGTATTACAGCAAGACTATTTATACATGTTAGTCATTGGAGCATTATGGGTAGTAAGATCAGTTATATATATATATATATATATATATATATATATATATATATATATATATATATATATAGAGAGAGAGAGAGAGAGAGAGAGAGAGAGAGAGAGAGGGAGGGAGAAAGAAAGAGATTGAGTGAGAGAAAGAGATTGAGAGAGAGAAATAAAGTGAGACTAAGAGAAAGGAGATATTGCTATCTTTCTGTCTTCAATAGTTTCTTACAAATCAACCCACTTATTTTCATAAATTGTTTTTTAAGCTTTTTATGGGCATTTTTTTTTTTCAATTTTTACGATTTTTTTTTATTCTTCAATGATAGGGAGACCTTTTTACCAACTTACCATGTTGTGTTCATTGTCATTCATTTCACTTAAAATATTGTTTCTTCTTTGGCGTCATATCTTTCCTATAATCCCTGGCCATCTGTATATAACTAAATTAAGAATAAATAAATATTAGTAATTATATATTGTTTAAAATGTTCGCTATCTCTGGCGGTGAGTGTTCAATATCGACGATAAAGCATTTATATAAAAATTGCGGACATAAGACTAACACAACATAGCGTGGATGACGTGAGACGTGAATTTGATGAGCACCATGCAGTTTCCCATGTCTATAAATATATCAGTAAATAAGTTATTGTAAATACATGTAAAAAGACAGATATTACAAACTGAAAGTATATAGTATATTTATTATATAAAGATTTTACCAACATCAATTGGTTAATACCAATTTCATTCATTTATAGGCTAAACTCTCACATCATGTCTCTATTTTAAGTAGATTTTATTTTAACCGTTTTTAGTCATTTTTCTTCTTTCTGCAAAACGAGTCTTTAGTTTCAATGTGTGAAAAACATTTTGCCTTCAAAAGCTTTCAATCACCATTACGCATTTGAATATACCTGTGTTGAAACAAATGCGCAAGAATTGTCTTGCTTTTCCAGGCACATAACATATAAATTTATCTTTTTTCAAAATGACTAATGAACGTTGAAAGTGATAGAACATAGAGGAACAAACAACTGTACACCCATGAACCAAGAAGAATACGCCATCTTGTACGGAAGGAAGAAGTGGCTAAAAATATTAACACAAATAAATTAGAATGAAGTCCATTTAAGATCGACCCCAACGTAATATATGCAGAAAGACTTCATACATGCTCGACTTAACAGTGAATTTAACGTCATTGTATGTGCGTTTCTGCGCGTGTGTGTGTTTGTGCGTGTGTGTGCGCCTCTTTGAATATCTATGCATGTACGTCGCTTGAGAATGAAGTAGAACTAGGTACTTTAATTTAATTTCTATAATTGAATTGCAAGTTTTTAGCTTCTGTTTTTGAAACATGGTAATTCCTGTGTACCAATGGAATCATATTTTCAATATATATATATATATATATATATATATATATATATATATATATATATATATATATGTATGTATATAAAGAAAGAAAGAACAGTAGAATAATATGGTGTTCTTATAGATATTTTTATTTTTACAAAATAGTGCTCAATGCAAATTTACAGAGCATTAATATTATAAATTAACTGATTTAAAATATGTTTTTTTCGCTACACAGTTCTAACCATGCTTCAAAAATGGGCGCTAAATGCTTCGAATTTAATTTTGTAATTAAATTAAAGACATTAGTTCCATTTCATCCTCAAGCAAATTTTGGAGTAACTTATTTTTAAAATTACTGGGTTTTAGAGGCACAGCAAAAAATAATAATTCACGTTTCCAAGAATACAGAGAAATCCATTCATCCAGACAAGGGGTGTTTGCATGTTCATTATCGCTGTATTTTGTTGTATCAGTTATTAGTTATGGTTTAGTAGGGGTAGGGATGTATTTTTCAATGAATTCTGACATCCGTTAAATGCATGGCGTCTGGATTTTTTAAACATCTTTTAAAATTGCAGTTAAATAAAACGTAATCTAACCTAAACACCTCTCTCAAAGTACTACCGGCACTTAAATGAATCCAATAAAACACCTACAGTAAAATGAAATTATGATGAAAAGCGAGAAGATGTGGGCTATTGAATGACCCATGTCCTTTGTACATACATGAGAAACTATATATTACTAAGTTTATAAAAAATAAAGTTTACCTAATTTAAAAGAGGGTTCAATACAAAGTAGAGCAATATTCTTTATTTTAGGATATTACATGAAAAACATGTCAAAAAACGCTACACAATTTCACATTAAGCGATTATATATATATATATATATATATATATATATATATATATATATATATGTTTGTGTGTGTGTGTAAAAATGTCAGAGTATATTTACAAATGGACAAGCGTTGCGCAAGATTAGTTTCCTTTTGTCATTATATATATATATATATATATATATATATATATATATATTAAGACATTTTTTATGTTTATACGTTCTTTTTATAGATACAAATATTTAAGTAAATGTTTTGTTTATAATAAACAGTATTAACGACATTTACCGGAAAATTTTATAGAAAATATGCGTCCTCGATTTACTTAAATATTTGTATCTATAAAAAGAACGTATAAACATGAAAAATGTTTTTTTTAAAAAATTGTCAGACTTTGTCCATGTCATAATATTTCATAGATAGATAGATAGATAGATAGATAGATAGATAGATAGATAGATAGATAGATATTGATAATATTAGTGGCAAATATACACATACATATGCCATCATATATCTAAAATATACACATACATACATACATACACATACATATATATTTGTATAAAAACTAAATCCAAGAGGATAGAATCCAGGTAGAACTCAATGTCCAGGACAGAGTAAGGATATAATAAAAAGGCTTAAACATTAATATTCCATTGTCATAATTTATTCCATTGGAATCGTAAATAATGGAATAAATTATAACCATGGAATATTAGTGTTTAAGCCTTTTTTACTATATATATATATATATATATATATATATATATATATATATATATATATATATATATAAGTTTCCGGTATTTGCGATTATCTGTGCTTATTGATTCTCTCTCTTTCTCTCTCTCTCTTTCTCTCTCTCTCTCTCTCTCTCTCTCTCTCTCTTTCCATATACATATGTATGTGTGCGTGTGTGTGTCTGTGTGTAAATCATGTAAATAATTACAATACCACATCTCAAAAATATAGATAAAATTTTCCACTGTTGAGCTGGTTTGCCGTTCGTGTTGTTGAATCCTTTATTAAAACAATGGTGAAATATCAACTTGTAGATTGGGATACGGGCCAGAGATGTCATTTGCAGGCAAATATCAACAAACAATTGCAAATGCATTTGATGCAGACATGCTTCATATAGAGAATAATTTATTATATGGCATATCATTTGATAGAATACATATTTTTTTCTTGTGTAGTTTATTAATTTTGTTTGAAATGAAAATATTTCATGTTTGAGAGAATCTATGTAAGAAGACGTTATATGTATGAACCAAAGTCCCATTTGCATTTACAGACCGTAGGTAGGTCCGAATCTATTCCTCTGCGTATGTATATGTATATTTGTGTATATGTTTCCTTGTTTCCTCATATATCTCCATTTTTGTAGGCAACTGAATATGTTTCCATTGAGCCAGCGGCTATATCGTCAATTTGCTTCGGTGCCTGTTATATGTAACGTAGTGATTTAGATTGTACAAAGCAGCAAATGACATCGAAACGACCAAAAGGTTCACTGAATAAAGTTATAATACGAAACACACTTTGACAACAGTATTGAAGTGTGATTGCTTATTTCATCTCCATGCAGCGGAGGAGAAAAGCACAAGAAAGAATGTCAGAAAACAAGCACATTTCTTTCAGGTCGGACGGAATATTGATACAAGTAACTGCCATTGTTTCTCAATGTAACACTTTCTCTCTCTCTCTTTCTCCCTCTATCAATCTATCTATCTCTCGCTCTCTCTCTCTCTTCTTCTTCTTCCTATCTCCCTTTTTTCTCGCTCTCCTTTTCTCTTTCCTTCTCTTTCTCTCTCTCCTCTTTCTCTCTCTCCTCCTTTCTCTTTCCCTCTCCTTCTTTCTCTCATTCTCTCTGCTTCTCTCTCTTTCCCTCTTCTCTTTCTCCTTCTCTCTCATTATCTCGCCTTCTCTCTCTCTCTCATTATCTCTCTTTTACCTTTCGATCTTCTCTCTCTTTTCCTTTCGATCTTCTCTCTCTCCATTCTCTCTCCATTTCTCTTTCCCCTTCTCTCCTTTTCTCTATTTTTCTATCTCTTTTTTCTTTCTCTCCTCTTTCTATTTCTCTCTTTCCTTATCTCTCTCATTTTCTCTCTCTTTCTCCTTTCTCTCCTTCTCTCCCTTTCTCTCGCCTTCTCTCTTTCATTCTCCTTTTTTTCCTTGCAATCTCTCTCTCCTTCTCTCTCTTTTCCTTCTCTCTTTCTCTCACTCCCTTCTCTCTCCTTCTCTCTCCCTTTCTCTCTCTTTCTCTCCTTCTCTCTATTTTTCTCTGTCTTTTTCTTTCTCTCCTCTCTCTCTTTCTCTTTCTCCTTCTCTCTTTCTCTTTCTCCTTTTCTCTCAAACTCTTTCTCTCTTTCTCTCTCCTCTCTATCTTTTTCTCTATCCTTCTCTCTTTTCCCCCTCTCTCTCTATCTTTCTCTTTCTCTCTCTCTCTCTCTTCACATAGCATGAATCAATTTACTTGATTCGCTTATAACAGACTTTTAAGCTCTTTTCCTGCGTCCTGCTATCACGTGACTATCCAATAACGTTCATTCTAATGCCATTTCTTATTATATGATCTACTGCTTCGGAATCTGCTCAGAATATCAAGAACTGCATCCTTTCCCGCCTCTCCACCCTCGTTCAACCTGAAGATAGCAAAAACTGCCATTTGTTGGGAGCGCCAGACTGAATTACGAGTGACCACAATAAGCCACAGCTCATCATCTTCACTTGGTGTTCAAATGATTTTTAGGAACTTCGTACCTTAGATCCCATTATCTTCCGCAGGCAGGAATTTATATTTACACACGGTTATAATAATCGTGCGCCCAAAGGGTTATTTTGTAATTTAAATAGTTGCGGATTTTCCACCAGTACAAATAGCTCAAGCAAAAGCAATCATGTCTCCTGCTCAATTTCAAGACAAGCCGACTTAAGCGCAAACCGGAATATTTCGATAGATGCAAACAAACAAAAAATGTCTGACATGTTATATAATATCAGTCCTCCGATATGGCGGTGAATGCTATGTAATTTTGTTAGAGACAAAGTTCTCTTACCTTGGGGCAATATTAATTTGGTTCCAAAGAATGGTGCCGAGAATACCATGGACTTAACATGAGAATAACGAGGAAGTTTCAAGGAAAACGGAAACAAATACTTAGAATCAGAAAGAGACAGTGACATTTCTAGGAAGCATAATAAGGAAAGATGGATTAGAGAATATGACACACACAGGGCATAGTGAAGTCAAGAGAGTCAGAAAGAAGAGGTGAGTAATCTACCTAACGAGCAGAACAGCGATTTGGAAAAATAACGAGAATATAAACTTTACTAAGAGCTACAAAGAATAACAAATTTTGGAGAGCTGTGATTGTTCACACTCTTAAAGGACACGGCAGATCGAAGAAAAAGAAAAAGTCTTCCTTCTGATTCATGTGACTTTGTGCGGAACTAAAGAGTTTATATTATCAAATAATGAAAAACATATTTACGTCAGAATTCACGAATAATGGTCGGTAAGAGCACAAAACTCATCATCCGTATTCTGATGAAGCAGAATCCGGTCAGAGATAGGACAAGAACAGTGCCGGTTCGTGAAAGGCACCGGAACAAGGAACGCGATATTTATGCTTAAATTGTTATCAGAAAGAGCAATACAAATGCAGAAGGACGCCTATCTGTTTTATAAACTACGCAAATGCGTTCGACAAATTACGCCAAAGGATCTGCTGGAACTGCTCAGCAACCTTGATATATTCAGGGAAAAATATATTAGAATAATCAAGAACGTATGCTGTCAGCAAACGGCATGCATGCGCATTGAGAATGAGTTCAGCGAATATACAAAAATAGAAAGGGGCGTAAGGCAAGGATGTGTCTTACCGGACTTATACAGCGAGGCAATTCTGAGAGAATTGGCGATCCTACCGGGATTCAGCATTGGCGGCCACAATCTTAACAATATAAGATACGCAGACGAGACAGTAATGATAGTAAACACGGAAAGGAAACTACAATACCTCCCCTACAGATGGTAGCGAGGGAGAGCAAGAAGAAGGGACTAAGCACAAACTACAAGAAGACAGAATGCATGGTCATCAGTAAAAAGATGAGCTCGAAATGCAATTTGCAGGTCGGGGACACTAAAATCAAGCAGGTGCGGAAGTTTAAATATCTGGGAATTGTTTTGATGGAAGAAGGTAGGTGCAACGCTGAGATCCGAAGACAGATTGGGATGGCCAAGGATACATTCCAAAGAGTACTGCAAGACAGGATTTCTTTGGTGTCAAAGAAAAGAGTACTGAGCTGCTACGTGACATTTGTTCTCTTATACGGCAGCGAATGTCGGACGGTCTTTTCCAAGATGAAGAAGAGATTCGAGGTAGCGGTTCTACAGAAGGACGCTAAGGATATCATGGAGCGAGCGTCTGTGCAATGATGAGGTCTTGGAGAGGATGCAAACAAGGAGGAAACTTATACTTAACATAAGGAAGAGGCAGATGAAATTTCTAGGATTCCTAATGAGAAAGGAGGGCCTGGAGAATCTGATGCTCACAGGTCGAATAGAGGGGGAAAGAGACAAGGGAAAGCAACGCATAACATACCTGGCGGGCTTAAGCGAGTAGATGACAGAACGGGGTCTGGGGAAGGTTGCAGAGGGACGAAACTTACTGAGAGTTACAAGGAATATGGGGAAGTGGAGAGCCATGATTGCCTACGTCCTGAAAGGACACGGCACATAAAAAGGAAGAAAGAAGATTTCTTTGTTCGATATTTAATGAATATAGTCAGGCAAAAATGTGAGATTTCTAGCAGAGAAGAGAATTGGTAGCAATGATCTGTAAGTTCAAATTACTTGGGAAAGCTTTAAAACAAGCAACCACGGCAAAAAAAATTATCACACTAAATTCTTATAAGCATTTATTAAACTTACTACAGGGGATTATAGGAATAAGAAGATTGTATTGAAGCAACTGAATTACGATTAACTTTAATGCATCGAAAACAAAATTGCTCTCTATTACGCACCAGAGAGAACCTTCCCTGCCCCCAATTAGAATGTCTAACGCTCAACTCCACGAGAGAACCTCTTTGCGACTGCTCGATCTCACATTGACTGCTGACCTGAGATGGAACAAATACATTGAGTCAATAGCTTCGTCCACCGCAAGGAAAGTTGGCTCCCTGTGCCGCACCAGGAAATTTTTCTCCCCGGAATCGATCCTTCAAATCTATAAATCAACCATTCGCCCTTGCATGAAGTATTGATGCCATATATGGTCTGGAGCCCCTTATAATTGTCTCAAGGTCCGTGATAAAACCCAGAGACGGATATGCAATGTAATTGGCCCTGATCTGGCATCTCGTCTGCAGTCGCTCTCTCACAGACGTGCTGTCGCCTCCCTCTGTTTTTTTTACAAATACTTCCACGGTAACTGCTCCGATGAGCTGCTTTCGATGGTTCCCAGATTTCATGAATTTAAGCGTTCAACTAGGCTGGCATCTCGCTCTCACCTTTTCAATGTCGAAACTGTTAAATGTAGCCGTCTCTTCTACTCCAATAGCTTCATGTCTCGCACCTCTTGCCTGTAGAACACTCTTCCCATTTCTTGTTTTCCTGATAGCTATAATCTCCAACTATTCAAATGTAATGTCAATCGACGTCTCTAGATGCCTTGATATATCCCCTATCCTTCTCTTCATCCTTTCCTCTATCACTCCTATTTGCTCTCGCTCCAACTCTCTGTAACCCCTTGCGTGCTAGTGACTTCCCGCCTTGCTTGTGGTGAAACGCTTATAAAGAAAGAAATTTCAAAAATGTGATTAAATTCAACTAATTCAGCCAACAAGTAGGCGCTACCAAACTTTTATGATGACTGGACCTTGACACTTGTAGTCATTAGTGTTATTAATGACAGTGATTTGATATCTAAGCGGACAACGACGTTCCTCAAGCAAAATTCTGCCATTATGAATGTATTTAACGCTTCATTTATTCCTTCGGAAAAGAAGCACAACTACGTGTTGCTTCCTCCATTACGTCATCATAAGACTAAAAGCCATCAAGCTGAAGTTTTAAAATTAAATTTTTAAAAGATCTAAAAACAAGAATCACAGCTTTTGTCGCTATTACAAAAGCCTTGGATTTTCATAATGGCTAAATAACTTTTGGTAAATTACAATTTTATATATATATATATGCGACATATATATATATATATATATATATATATAAGTGAACATAGAAGTCAACACTTACAGGTGACAGTCTGTTTCATGCTAGATGCAATGGTCAGGCCATGCGTCTAGCATGAAACAGACTGTCACCTCTAAGTATTGACTTCTATGTTCACTTTTAAATTTACACACTCTCTGTCATATTGATCACTTTATCCCATAAATACAGCACTTAAGACTATACTTCTTCAAATATATATATATATATATATATATATATATATATGTGTGTGTGTGTGTGTGTGTGTGCGTGGTATATATATATATATATATATATATATATATATATATATATATATATATGGCATATATATATATATATATGGTATATATATATATATAAGGTATATATATATATATATATATATATATATATATATATATATATATATATGTATATATAGTATAACATGAAAATTGAAAAAAAGCTCAGTTTTTTGCCGACGTGTTTCGTCTTCCGACTTTTTCAAGGCAAATCTGAAATCGAATTTTTTTGTTTGTCGTAGTTACATTACAAAATTCAAAATTAATAAAGAGAGAGACGCTTCTGCGTAAGCCACTTACTAGTTAATGTAAATTTTCTTTATACTCAGAGTTTGTTTTTTTTCTTCCTTTCCATGTTGACAATATAATTGTGCATTTCTAGATTTGTCAGCACTAATCCATACATTTTTAGAGTATTTTTTTTGTTTCTTTTTTTCATAATTTTAATTATCTTTGTTCAAGTTATATTGGAATCGATAGATGATTTTCTAAAGATATTTTTTTTAATTAGGTTTAACATATCAGCTTCGAAAGGACGTAGGAGTTATTAGGTGAAGTGTTTTGAGATTTTAGATTATATTTTTTTTCTTTTTTGCAATCTAGTATGTCTGAGGAGTTTAAATAAAAATATGTTTTTCATCGTAGTCATTTTTTTAAGCATTCAACCCCAAGCAAGGGGAGAAGCCACAAGTAGGCAAGGGGTTACAGATAGAAGGAGCGAGAACAAAGAGGAGTGATAGAGGAAAGGATGAAGAGAAGGATAGGAGATATATCACGGCATCTAGAGACGTCGATTGACATTACATTTGAATAGTTGGAGATTATAGCTATCAGGAAAACAAGAAATGGGAAGGGTGTTCTACAGGCAAGAAGTGCGAGACATGAAGCTATTGGAGTAGAAGAGACGGCTACATTTAACAGTTTCGACATTGAAAGGGTGAGAGCGAGATGCCAGCCTAGTTGAACGCTTAAATTTATGAAATCTGGGAACCAGCGAAAGCAGCTAATCGGAGCAGTTACCATGAAAGTATTTGTAAAAAAGACAGAGGTAGGCAACGGCACGTCTGTGAGAGAGCGGCTGCTGACGAGATGCCAGATCAGGGCCAATTACATTGAATATCCGTCTCTGGATTTTATCAAGAACCTTGAGACAATTATAAGGGTCTCCAGACCATATATGGCATCAATACTACATGCAAGGGCGAATGGTTGATTTGTAGATTTGAAGGATCGACTCCGGCGAGAAAAATTTCCTGGTGCGGCATAGGGAACCAACTTTCCTAGCGATGGACGAAGCTATTGACTCAATGTATTTGTTCCATCTCAGGTCAGCGGACAATGTGAGACCGAGCAGTCGCAAAGAGGTGCTCTCGAGAAGTTGAGCGCCAGACATTCTAATGGGAGGCAGGGATGGTTCACTCTGGTGAGTAATGGAGAGCAGTTTGTTTTTTTGTTTTTTGTTGTTTTTTTGTTTTTTGTTGTTTTTTTTTTGTTTTTGTCTTTTTGGTTTTTGGTTTTTGGTTTTTGTTTTGTTTTGTTTTTTTGTGTCATTAAAGTTAACCCGACAATTCTTGCCCCAGTTCACAACCGATTGGAGGTCATTTTCAAGACAAATGGCCAGGTTAGTTTTGTCGGCGACACGAGATTTGTTTTTGAGGTAGGAGTAAATATTAGTATCATCCGCATAGATGCCTACTTGAGAATCTATGACATCTTTTAATAAGATTTATTATTTTATCTGTGAGTGATAGTGTGAAGAATATAAAGATGGGTAGGGAATGTTTGTCAGTGAGAAGTCTGGAGTAAATTTATTCATTTAGTTAGTATCATCCGTAGATAAAAAATGCAGAAATAAATATTGCATGGATATAAGGAACAATTATAAATATAAATATATATTTATTGCGTGTCTCTATAAATATAAATATATATACATTGCGTATATTTTGGCAGCATGTTTTGATCAAGACATGTCTCATTGAATAATTTAAACAAGTTTTGGCTTTTTCAAAGAAAACAAAATACTTTTGAACATTTTATAACTTAGTTACCTCCCCTTGACGTTTACATCGTGAAATTTAAATCGTACAATACATAACCTTAACGTTTTTCACTTCACAAATAAAAAAATTAACTTTCAGATGAACACAACAATTTTGTCTTAGAAAACACGCTGATGATGAGATTGTGCTAATGCCTAAAGTAACCGGAATAAATGAATATGTATCAACATGGTAATTTTCTCTCTTTCTTTAATAAGGACACTAAGAAGCTTGTTCGTGAATATGAAAGGATCCTATTGAAAATAAGTAAACAAAACTTGTCTAAATTATTCAATTAAATATACTTATATATATATATATATGTGTGTGTGTGTGTGTATGCATGCATGTATATATGGCCTGAAAATTGTATTTATGCATTAAACAGACTGTCGCCACCTTTATATTTACATACACTTTATTTCTGATATTCAGCACTTTAAACTATAAAATAGCATACATTAAAACTATATTTTTATCACACACACACACACACACATATATATATATATATATATATATATATATATGAATAAAATGACAATTGGAAAAAAGACCTTAGATTTTGCCGACGCGTTTCGTCTTCCGACTTTTTCAAGGCAAAAATGAAATCGAAATGTTCTTGTTGTTATAGTTACATTAAAAAAAAGATAGACGCTTCTGTCTAAGCCTTTTTTTCTGGTTAATGTAAATTACCTTTTTTTTCCAATTGTCATTTTATTTATACCAATTTGTTTGTCCACAGAATTGATCTGGGAATTTAACTATATATATATATATATATATATATATATATATATATATATATATATATATATATATATATATAATTAAAGACGGCAGATAAGGTACTTAAGCTTTTTTATTTAATTTGACTTATGTTCGAAAAAGTGTTTTCTTTTCTGGACACACAGTGTGTGTAGAAACTGTCCAAATGTTCTGTAATTCCGAGCGCCTTCAGTTATACTTTTAGCCATTATCAAGGATGATTTTACTTTTGCTTTTTAACAAGGTTTATGGGTTGTGTATATGTTTCTAGAATTATGGGGATGTTTCATTTTCCGAACACAGCACATTATGGCTGTATTCGTAATTAATATTATTGAGTGTGGACATTTTTCTTTTTTTATTATTAAGGCTTCCATTATTTTTAATCTTTTTTCACATGCTCATGAGGTGATTATGTTTGTATTTTCTACAAGTATATTTCGGATTAAATAAAATGCTTAATCGTAATACGTTGTTTTCGTCTTTAATGAAAAATGTATAAATGAAGGACTGCTGCCTAAATATCCAATATATATATATACATATGATCGACTCTCCCGTCGTTTTTGACGTATGAGTATCTTTCAGTTCAGTTTTTATATTTATGTTTCGTATGAGACAACAATCCTGCACGGGATTTGCAAACAAGTCCATTAGTGGGACATACTAAAAAGTTGACTGTCATATGGGTTGATGTATTAGCCCAAGATTTAATGTTGATTCTTAATCCTCTCAGATGGTTGAGACAATTCTTTTCAAAATTAGTTATACCTCGGTAGCGGGTGTTTCACCAGTTTTCTCGCTTTTCAACAGCAAGTTCGAATTTCTCTATAGGGATGTTTGCAGCAATTAAATTGTATTTAAGTTTATCCTTGAAGCGTAATCAAGGACGGCCGACATTACTGTTAATTTCATGTAATTTTTGGAATCCCGAAGCGGTAAGCAGAAAACATACAGAATATATATCGAATTGTGTGTGTGTGTGTGTGTGTGCGTGTGTGTGTGTGTGTAAAATGTGTATGTATATAAATACAAATATATATATATATATGCAATTTTTTATATGTATTATTTATAAATTATATGCACGGTACTTATTGGAAAGCGCTCAATATCAGTGATAGAGCTAACATATTTATTTGGATTGGTGTGACTTTGTTACCCTGGGTTTCACGGTATTTGACATCATCAGAAAAAGTTAGTAGGATTGATAGGAATTTGTGACCCTGGGTTTCACGCTTTTTGCAATCGTCAAAGTTAGTTGGATTGATGTGACTTTGTTACCCTGGGTTTCACGCTATTTGACATCGTCAGACAAAGTTAGTTGGAATGATGTATTTTTGTGACCCTGGGTTTGACGTGTCAGACAAAGTTTGATTAATGTGAATTTGTGACCCTGGGTTTCACGCTATTTGACATCGTCAGACAAAGTTAGTTGGATTGATGTGTTTTTGTAACCCTGGATTCCACGCTATTTGTGATCATCAGACAAAGTTAGTTGGAGTGTTGTGAGTTTGTGTTATATTTAGTCCCTTCTTACAGAATGATGATTGCACAAATTGTATGAAACTGGCAGTAGCGGGCGGATTCGTCTAAAAAAAAAGAATTTGTTATATCAAATTTAATCTCTGTATTTTCTTTTACATATTCCATCGAGCTTTTTCTATTTATTACGCAACTTCTAAAATGTATTTGTAAAGAAACTATTTGATAGTCATTTGAAGAAAAGCAGGAAACGTCTCTCTCCACCTAGCTATTCGTGACTCGCCCACATTGATTGATCGGGACATTTTTTTTATGGTTTCTCTCTACGCAATCATTTCACTATTTGCAGCGAAGTACAATAAATCAGTATTGCTTTTTATTTCTCTTCTCAAAGGTGACGTTGTTATTTCAAGTTTAATCTAATCAACTCTGAACTCGTTAAGCATCCTTGCAAGTTCTTCTTTCATATGACCAATATGACTTTGTCTTCTCTAGGTCAACCGAAGATCTATTAATGATTATTGCTGAATAAGTCTATCAAGCTTTAGATAAGAATGGTGAAGCTCGGACTGTTGCTTCTGTTATCTCGAAAGCAATTGACAGGGTTTGTTTTGATGATTTTCTTCACAGGTTTGCGGCATTTCTGAACGAATTTTTGTACTGGTTCAATCTTTCTTATCAAATCATGAAATTATAATTGTTTTGAACGGCCACTCTTCCAGATCTTTTTAAATTAATGTCGGTGTCCTCTAGGGCCCTATCCTTGGACCAACGTTCTTGCTAATTTTCCTAAAGGACCTTCCTGATGTCATCAGTTCTCAACTCGGTATCTATGCTGACGGCCTAACTCCTGTCTTAAGAGCAAGTCTTATCGGTTCAATTAAGTTAAATTGGCAGCTGATCTCAAAAGGGACCTACAATATGTTGTTAACTGGGGCAAGGAATGACTTTGAACGCCTCCAAAACGAAACTGCTCTCTTTTAACTATCTGAAATAACCGTTTTTAACTTCCATCAACATGGCTAATGCTAACCTCCAGAAGAGTGACTTATTGCACCTTCTTGGACTAACTTTTTTTCCGCTGACATGAAGTGAAAAGAGTATATTGAACCAGTTGCTAAGTGTGCAGCTAAGAAACTTGATTCCTTATAGCGTGCGAGTCAATTTTTCTCGCCATAACCTATCTTATATATTTATATGTCTCCCATTCGTGCGTACTTTGAATATTACTGCCACATCTGGTTCTGTTATATATCTAGAGATTCTTGATAAAATCCAGAGAAGAATCTGCTATATTATTGGCTCTGACTTGGCATCTCAGCCTCAGTCTCTTTCCCACGTAATGTAGTTTCCTTGTTTCTCTTCTATAAATACTTTCATCGCAATTGTTCTGATGAACTTTCCTCAATGGTAACTAGACTTTATGAATTTAAGCGCAGTACTAGATTGGCAGCAAGGTCTCATTATTTTACAGTTGAAATGACAAGATATAAGATCTATGCAAACAGTTTTGTTTTCATTATTTACATTATTCGGACTATTGTCCCCATCTTTGTCGCTATATTTATTACAACGTTTCGGTCGTTGTACACTCCGGCCTTCTTCAGGTGGTTGGAATGTCGAACCGAACCCATTATTTTTTTTTCGTTTTTGTTTTCTGAGGGCTTTTTTTAAAGCAGATTTAATTTCGTCAATTGTTAGGGGCAACAAAAAATTCCGGTGGACTAATGGATAACGGCTCGGATTTAGGAATCGGAGAGCCGCGTTCGAATCCCATTACATTCGCTTACGTGCCTTGAGAAAGGTATGAATCCTCTTCTCTCCCTAAATAACAGGACAGACCAGGTTCTGGTGTACAGCAGAAAGAAATGGCAAATATCTGCCTCGTCAGTCATGAATCGAAAGATACTTGATCACGTAAGCGTATATCATGCATGGCACATAACTGATGACTGCAATTAACGACGAAACAATTCATGTTTTACTAATAAAGACGGATGAGACAAATGGGTTCTACGGCGAAAGTTTTCTTTCGGATTTCATTTGTCGTTATTAAGATATATAGAGATTTACGAATCCATTAAAATCATTAATGGATCCGTTAGTAGTAAGACAATAATAATCAGTATGTTTCCAATGAAATTTTTTTAGAAACATTATGAACACTGCCATCGCAAATAGGCTGAATAAATAAGAAAAAAAAGCCATATGTGAATTGCGTAGTGCTTATCTTTCATTAAAGACTTTTATGAAGTTGGAACTTGTGTTGTTCTAAAAAGATTTTGAAGAAAATTCAATAACGTTGTTTGTTTCACTGTGGTAACTACAGCAAATTGATCGACCAATCAGAAAACAGCGTTCTTTTCATCGCTGTCATTCTCTTCCTGACCATAAAGAGCAAGACAGGAAGTGCATTAAAGTTATAATTTGATTTTTCGTCAAACAAAAAAGTAATTATGAATGGGACACAATAGTTTACATCCATTATCGTTTGTTATCGCCGTTTTTGTCTTTCTTATGGAAAACATCCCCGCTGCTTCTTTTCAGTGATCTTGGAAAAATAACCTGTGGCAACAGAAATCCTTTTTGCTTTCTGCCCAATAAAATGTCTGCAGGCAGAATTAGGGTAATTTTAATTTAGTTTTAAGAATAAATAGGAAAAATGATTTAGTACCAACATTAAAGCAACAAAAAAAAAACGCTGGAATTTTAAAAATAATTTATAATTATTTACTTGATGAAATTGCTTCTTGGAGGAAAAAAAATGAAGAAAATAAAGGAAATGAAGCACTTGGAAAATGACTATAGAAATTACGTAAAAAGGTTTGGCTGTTTTAAAAAGGAAAGTTTGAAAGTGGAGATGGCGTCTCGATTCTGGGAACTGATAAAATCCATTCTTTATTCCCAGAAAGTCGATCAAATCACGTTATGATGAAAAATTTAAAATGATGTAATTTCTAATCTAATGATACCCAACGTTGTGCTCTTCATCGACGTTGAAATTATCACCCCCACCCCCACAAAATGTGCATGTATTTGAAGATTGCTTTTTGTGCTACCGCATATGGGTTTAATTAAATTACGAGAAGGTTGATATCCATATATTTTTAAGTTTCTACCTAGTCTGGCACAAGGCCACCATAGTAAAGCATCTGATGAGCAGCTGCCACGGAAATGAGCAAGGAAAATATCTCGGAGCCAGTCGAATCAAATACAATCATAGCAATTTGCTAAGAGCAGCTTAGACGTAGCGCAAGGCCGAAAGCATGCAGCATCGAGTGAGGATCGAACTCACTACTCAGTCGTAATGGATCTAGCGAAACAAATTTGCTAACCATTACACCACGTCGAGGTTTCCAATTCAAATCATATTATAATTTTGCTTGTTCCTTTGTTAGCACGACCGTTACACCCTGCCAGTGCTTCATGAGTAATGGTCTATTCCGTTTTGATGGTGGAGAAAAACAGAAAAGGCAGGTCGGAGATGCTGTTTAGTTTCGGTGAAAGAAATAAAAAAATTGCAGAAAGAAAGAAATTGCAGAAAGAAAGAAATTACAGAAAGAAAGAAAGAAAGAAATTGCAGAAAGAAAGAAAGAAAGAAAGAAAGAAATTACAGAAAGAAAGAAAGAAAGAAAGAAAGAAATTACAGAAAGAAAGAAAGAAAGAAAGAAATTACAGAAAGAAAGAAAGAAAGAAAGAAAGAAAGAAATTACAGAAAGAAAGAAAGAAAGAAATTGCAGAAAGAAAGAAAGAAATTGCAGAAAGAAAGAAAGAAATTGCAGAAAGAAAGAAAGAAAGAAATTACAGAAAGAAAGAAAGAAAGAAATTGCAGAAAGAAAGAAAGAAATTGCAGAAAGAAAGAAATTGCAGAAAGAAAGAAAGAAATTGCAGAAAGAAAGAAAGAAATTACAGAAAGAAAGAAATTACAGAAAGAAAGAAAGAAAGAAATTGCAGAAAGAAAGAAAGAAAGAAAGAAAGAAAGAAAGAAATTGCAGAAAGAAAGAAAGAAATTACAGAAAGAAAGAAAGAAATTACAGAAAGAAAGAAAGAAAGAAATTACAGAAAGAAAGAAAGAAATTACAGAAAGAAAGAAATTACAGAAAGAAAGAAAGAAATTACAGAAAGAAAGAAAGAAATTGCATAAATTGCAGAAAGAAATTGCAGAAAGAAATGGCAGAAAGAAAGAAATTGCAAAAACAAATTGAAGAAAGAAAGAAAGAATGTAGAGGAGGTGCTTGTTTTAAATGTCTGTCTCATTGAAATTGAAAACTTTATCAACTTCAAATGTATCATTTGTTCCCTCTTACTTTTTGAAATAATAACCTGCAGTCATACACATGGTTGTTATTGCAATATTTGGTTACATTTGTTAAGCTGAAGTATTTAACAATACAATATGGGAATTCGGCAAAACATTTCCCCCAAGTAGCTTACTATAGAATATAACCATTGCTCTCCAAAATATACAAGTCGTTTGGCAAAGACATTAATTATGTATCATGAAATCGAAAACCTTAATCTGACTTGTAATCGTGAAATTCGCAGTAAATTTATTTATTCATTAAATACTATGATAGTAAATGTATTTATTCATTAAATATTATGATAGTAAAACCATGAAATCTTCACGGCTACTCAGTCAGTTATGTGCTATGCGTGATACACGCTTAGGCGATCATGTATCTTTTGATAAATGACTAACGAGGCATATTTTTCCTGCAGAAGATTACCATTTCTTTATTCTTCTCATTTGTAGACCAGTTGCCAAGGCTATAGAATACGGTCTGTCTTGTTATTTACCCATAGCTGGGGGTGCAGAAGAAGAGGATTCATACCAAGGGTATTAGCACGTGAGTGAATCTAATGGATTCGACTGAAATTCGAACTCGGCTCTCCGATTCCTCAATCCAAGCCACTATCCATTACTCCAACGTATCTCGTCAGGTATAATCGCATAGCCGAATTTTAAACATTGTTAATCTATTTGGGAGTAGAAATAAGCACAAAAGTATTTTATTGGAAATTTAAAAACTTTTCTGTTGAAGAAATCTATAACTTTCTTTCTCAATAACCACATGGCTTTTATTTCTCAATTCAAAATCTATTGCAGAATGTATTCTTAGGCTTGAATTTCAGTTGATATTTCCTAATTAAATAGACCGCATACACACACACACACACATATATATATATATATATATATATATATATATATATATATATATATATATATATATATATATATATATATATAATTATTATTAAAAATATGATTCCAACACGCTACATAAGAAAGAGTTCTCATGTAGCGTGTTGGAATCATATTTTTAAATAAATAATTATATTTATGCTCTACTTTTGTATCGAGCACTATTTTTTAAAAATAATAACAAAAATACTAAAGAACTTTGGATTATTTACCTAACCAGTTCTTTCCTATTTTCTATATATTTTCACACACACACACACACACACATATATATATATATATATATATATATATATATATATATATATAGTCAGTCAGTTATGTGCCATGCGTGATACACACTTAGGCGATCATGTATCTTTCGATACATGACTGACGAGGCAGATTTTTTCCCGCAGAGAGGATACCATTTCTCTCTGCGGTAGACCAGTTGCCATCCAAGGCTATAGAACCCAGTCTGTCCTGCTATTTACCCACAGCTGGGGAAAGAAGAAGAGGATTCAGACCTTTCCCAAGGGTATTCGCATATAAGTGAATGTAATCGATTCGACTGGAATTCGAACTCGGCTCTCCGATTCCTCAATCCGAGTCGCTTATCCATGGCTACTACTCGTCCATATTATCTTGCTTAATGAGCTACGTGGAAATGAGAGAAATTCTTTTAAAGGTACATCAACTTTGTGAATTTATTTTATTATTACTTCTTCTGGAGTTCATATCTAATAATTCAATGTAGAACAGGTTGATTTTAGAAGCATATATCACGACCAAGATAACAACGACCAATATTTTGATTTTGCCTGACAACAGGATTTTGTACGAGAACCAGAGTTAGTTGAGAAAAATATAGAATTGAAAAGGGTTTTATGCTATTTTCACCCAATACAAGGCCCAAGAGCCACTCGTTACAGAGTAATTAAATGAGGGTTTTTTATGGCCGTAACAGAAGATGTAAGACATACATATTATCAGAATATATAGGATAGGTAACGGTTGACGCTGGCCTTGAAGATGTTGATTTGTAATGATTTGGGAGTCATTCTCTCTGGAGTCCTTTCAGTAAAGCAGTATGTTTTGGCAAGCAGCTGTTCGAATGGAACTTTCTTCTTTTGAATGAGGATAATTCGCGATCATGGCGGACCTTAACCGTAAAGATGTTAACTGTTGGAACTCGAGACTCTTGCTTGTCAGAACATTTCCCATGGAAATAGCGACAGAGTTGAGAAAGTCTGGCAGCGTTTCGCCCGTGGGGTGATAGGGTGGAAAATAATAATTCATCACCTACAAGGCCGCGTAAATGCTTTTAAACTCTGACAATGCTGAGAAGGGAGGAGGATTGAGCAGCCCCAGTCTGGATAATGCTGCAATAGGCCGTTTAAAAAAGCAAATTAGTGGCTGAAAGGAAAGAAAAAAAACTAAATCCTAAAAAACACACGCGCACACACAGACATACGCACAAACTGCGCTCAGAGGAAATATTTTTAAGCAATTTTAGTCTGAATAAATGATGGAATAATCCAGTAAGTTCAATATATTTCCCGAAGTAGCTTATTATAGAATATAACCTTTGCTCTCCAAAATATACAAGTCGTTTGGCAAAGACATTAATTATATATCACGAAATCGAAAAACTTAATCTGACTTATTCATTTATAAATTTTATCGTAAATTTCTTTTTTCCATGGTTTGGTTTTGTCTGTTTTGATTTACGGCACACCAACACCAATGAGTTATTTAATGCCGACAAGATTTATATTGCTGGTAATATTTTTTTCAAAAATGTATAACTGGCAATATTTTTTTTCCAAAAAGTATTGCTGGTAATAATGTATTGCTGGTAATATTTTTTTACAAAATTTATTGCTGGTATTAAAACCTATTTTTAAACTTTTATAGTGTTTTGACCCCAGTTTGGGGGTTAACTATTTGCCCAAAGCTTGGACCCTAACAGGTGTTACCACCCCGGGTCAGGGTGGATCTGGGAACATCAGCAATTAAGAGGTGGTTTCACGCTCCTCAAAACCTCCTGATCAGAGGCATTGCTGTCGGTGTAGTTTATCGTCTTACCCAGGACGCGTATGTAGTTTATCGTCATACCCAGGACGCGGATGTAGTTTATCGTCCTACACATGACGCGTATGTAGTTTATCGTCTTACCCAGGACGCGGATGTAGTTTATTGTCTCACCCAGGACGCGCATGTAGTTTATCGTCATAGCCAGGATGCGGATGTAGTTTATAGTCTCATCCACGACGCCATTATTCCATATATTTTTCAATGACTATATACATATATATTTTTTCTATTTATCACACCGTTTCATCCGGTACGTTCTTCGGCTTCGTTATGTTATATCTAATGGTTTTCGATTCCTAAAAAAGAACACGAATTTCAAAAGAACAAATTCATGGAACCCAATGCCAAAATCTCTTACTTGCACCAAGAAAATTTTCATAGGATTGAAAGAAAACTATTTTAATCGGAAAGTCGGCTTTGATTCCTGATCCAAGAAGTGGTAAAGTTATAAAGTAGGTCGTTCCAGAACTTCAGAAAACAGCAACATGTATTTGTTAATGTATGTACTTATAATTTAAAACATTTTGATCACTTGTCTAAGGTGCTGGTCCTCCATGCACCTGTTAAACAGGTTTTACCAAATTAACCATTAATTCTAGAAGACCTATAAAGTTTTCCTTGGTGCCAATTTGTTAACAATAAATCGTTTAGATGCTGCAAGTTACGTGATTATGGTTATACAGGGTAATTTTGTGACCCAACAGACCCCATAAGTGGTCAATCAAGGGTGGGGTTCGGATGGTCAGTTCTACACAGTTACATTGTCTATTTCTTTATAACTTGTGCAGTCTGAGAAGGAGCAGTGAACTGCTGAATGATACCAACTAAAACCATTGTAAGAAGACCTTTGCTATGAAGGGACGTACGTGAACTTCAATGATGTCGACGAAGGGGGTACACAATAATGTTCATTCTACATGAATCATAGAACGAAGTATTTTCCAGTAGAACTTTACCCAAACAATCACGTTACAGTGATGGTTTGGTGTTTTCTTTTTACCATAATCTGCGCACATATTCACAGAACTAGGAAAGCATCTTCCATTGACATCGGGTCCAGTTCTGATATTCGCATTCCCATTGAAGATGCTATTTGCAGCAGACATCGCATCGATATCTTTATTCGGCTGCTCATAAGCAACAAAGATTGTCATATGACGCATTAAAAAGTGCAGCAATTTTTTTAAATGTACAATATTGTTTCTTCTATGTGGAATGGTTTATTTCCAGACACTGACATTTAAATATTATGCGTAATCGAAAACTAAATTTTGGTATTTGTCTGTGTGAAAATGATTTAAAGAAAAAAAGGTTTTGGTTCTTTCTTTTTTGTTTCTCTTCCAGTTTTTCACTTAGGTTTGTAAAAATAGATTCATATTGCTTACTCAAGAAATTTCGTATACGTTTTACCATCGTTGAAAAAAGTCAAAAGACATGAAAGAAGATTTAAGTAAAAATAAATGAAAATTCAAAAATGTAATTCATGTACAACATTGGAATTGATTCTCTAAATGGACTAAAAAAATATAATATGGTCACCTTGTTGATTTAAGCAGAGACGAATTTCTTGTCACCAATAGCATTCGATGTTTGTTTTCATGTGAAAATTATAATTTCAAAGGCACAATCATCTCCGTTTTGAACATTATAGCAATACATTCTTCACACTCTCAATTAGCACTATACTGAACTAAGTTTATATATATATATATATATATATATATATATATATATATATATATATATATGTGTGTGTGTGTGTGTGTGTGTGTGTGTGTGTGTGTGTGTGTTAAGACATTTTTATGTTTATACATTCTTTTTATAGATACAAATATTTAAGTAAATGCTCTGTTTATAATAAACAGTCTTAATAACATTTACTGTCCAGAATATGTATAATAAAGATATAAGAATATATTATAAACAGAGCATTTACTTAAATATTTATATCTATAAAAAGAATGTACAAACATGAAAATTTCTTAAAATAATAGTCGAAGTTTGTCCATTTCATAATATATATATATATATATATATATATATATATATATATATATATATATATATGGGGGGGGGTGAACAATAAAAATATTGAAAAATTAACAAATTAAAATTTTCAGACACACTGGGTTGTATATTAATATTTTTGTTATATCATTTCAATTAGGTTCCTCGTCAAGTTTCGGCCAGCATGGCCATCATCAGGCGAAAAAATTCTGCTTCTTAGTGAACTACAGGAATGAATGACTTTCTGAAGAAGATGAACTTTATCTGTAGTTTTCATTTGTTTTGTTTTGTTTTTGTTTTTTTTTTTGTTTTGTTTTGTTTTTTTTCGTTAATTTTGACCAGTCCTTGTGTTGGTCAAACGGCCTTTTCTAAGTTGTTTTTAAGATAGAGTTTGGATAGGTTCTACGACTCTGAATTCCTTTGGTCATTTTGACAGTTTTTTTGGTTCCTGTGAAGGGGATGTGTTCGTATTAAGTGTATGTTATCATTTAGTTCTTTTGGAGTGTGCATGATGTGTGTAAGTATATATATTAGTATGGATGTGTGTATGAGTGTGAGACCTCAAGCATGTCTGTCGTGTGAGCGAGAAATGTGGGTAGGGCTTGATTTATGGGGTTATATATTAATTCTATATTGTTAAATGTATCATTAAGCCCATCTGGATGGAGTGTTTTGAGGCGCAAAATCCATTTGTCTTCATGTTCCTCTATAATTTTTCTGATGTTATGTTGTTTTTTTTTTTACTTTTTAAATTATAGTGTATTTGGCATGGCTTTTAAAGTCATGTTTTTCTAGGCGGAAATGTTGTTCTACAGGTAATAATCTTTCGTGGAGAGCCGACTTAATTCGATTACGATAATTATTAATTCTGTAGTGAAAGGCCCATTCAGATTTTCTCACGTATATATGTGTGAGCGTGTGTGTCTGTGTGCCTGTGTGTGTGTATGTGTGCGTGCGTGTGTAAAACAGTGTAAAATGTGTGTGAAGAATAAATAAATGTCTTCAGAGAAAACAATTCAGCTGAATAAATACAGTATTTTGTGTTATTTATTTTTTGATGCATAACTTACAGGACATTCGTTGTTTTTCTCTGTGTGGGCGTGCGTTCGTGTCAAAGTTCATTTTTGTCGCAAATCTTTACATTTCACTTTAAATGTCGTCTGAATAAGAGACATTGCTTGACAAACCATCAGAAGCAGACATTGCGTCTATCGACACAAATATGTCAATTGTTGTTAAGGGCATCGCTCTTTATCGTTAATATTGATTAACCATAGATATCTTTCCTTCCATTTGTCGACACATTCTATTCTTGCCAGCCTGGAGAAATTACTTCCTGCTGATAATATTCATAACCCATCGATAATTCTCCTTCCGTCTATTAACGCAATCATATCTATTATTATCAGCCTAGAGAACTTGCTTCCAACTGATAATACTGATAAACCTGATTCGATACAAACATAGCTATTCTTGTTAACTTATAGAAGTGGCTTCTTCCTGATAATATTGATAAACATTCGACAACCCCCTTCCAACCTGTCGACACAAACATATCTAGAAGCCATTGATTCCTGCTGATAATGTTGATATAACATGGACTGCTCTTCTTCCGTCTATCAATTAACGTTTGACTATTCCTGCCAACCGAAGGTCATGTCTTCCTTTTAAGAAAATTGATAACCATCACTATTTCTACTTCCGGTTGTCTACTCAAATATGTCTGTTCATGACAATATGCATTCAATTCTTTCTGCGAATGATTTTAATGATTATTAATATCTCTCTTCCCGTTTGCAGACTTAAATATATTTACTATTGTCAAGTATTTTTTTTATGAAAATATTTATAAAGCACAGATCTTAATGGGCTTAAAAATATGTCTACTGTTGTCGACATGACATCATTGCTTTATATTGATAATGTAACATTCACATGCACACGTTGATAAGACACGACTGGCAAAAACGGGGAGTTATTTCCCCTTAGATATGTAGTCATGTGACACGTGAGTATGATAGCAGCAGTGAATTCAAAAGTTACCTCTCTTCCTTTATGTTTTCACACGGCGAACATGGCAGTAAAGTACGAATTAATTTTCAGCAATTGCTTTTGAAACTAAACATAGTTGCATCTTATTTTCGCTGTCTTTCTTTCATATTTCAGTTCTTTTTTTTTTGTACTTCCTTGAACATGCTCACGACATGTACCTATATAAGTAGCTTAGAAGTAATTAAAATAAATCTCGAAAATTTATAATATCGACAATGCTTATTCCGTCTATCGACTCAATACGGCATCTTCGGCTCAATTATTTCCGTTGTGACTATTGATAATCAATAAATAGTTTAGTTTAAATTACAGTCTATGAATTTAGGGATGTCTCTTCTAGCCACTTCTACATATTGATAAAGTTGATAACCTTCCACAGGTTTCCTTCTGTAAACTTATATCATGATCCCAATTCCTCCGAGATACATATATTTTAGTTGATATGTATCAAGCTAGCTCTGTATTGATGATGTTCCTAAAACATCAATAGGACTCCTTGTGTCTGTAGATTTAAGTTTGTTTGGTCTGTTTGCTGTCCCTTCACCTATTGATAAAATTGATTCTAATCAATAGCTCTCTATTCTCCTGTCAACTAAAATATATCTACTTTGCGGGTATTGGGAATATTGCTTTATATTAAGAGTTATGATAACTGTTTTCATAAATATACCGTATTTTCCGTCTTACAAGTCACTGCGGCTTGGAAGACGCACAAAATATTGGTTTGGTTTGTTTTGTGTTACAGCATAACCTCAATGGGTTATTTAATGCCGAATAATTTTTATTGCTGGTAATATTTTGTTTTGTCAAAAATCTATTTCTTGTAATATTTTCCTTCAAAAATGTATTGCTGGTAATATTTTTGTCCTCAAAAATGTATTACTGGAAAAAATTTTTTTTTTCAAAAATGTATTGCTGGTAATAGCTTTTTTTTTCAAAAATTAATTTCTGGTAATAATTTTTTTCAAAGTATTTCTGGTATTAAAACCTATTTTTACACTTTTATAATGCTTTCTACCCCAGTTTCAGTTTGGGACCCTAAGAGGTGCTACCACTCCGGATCAGAGTGGACCTGAGAATACCAGCAATTAAGAGGTGGTTCCACGCTCCTCAAAACCTCCCGATCAGAGGACCCAGGCTGCGGATGTAGTTTATCGTCATACCCAGGACGGTCTAATATTGGAAAGAAATTTCTAAGAAAAAAAATAGTCATTCTCATGCAACACATTCACCATGCGTCCCTCGCTCATAATGACGCCACGTATTGCTTACATTAACCACTCGTCCGATTTTGCTTGTATGACAATGACATACTAATCAAGAGCAGAAAGGCTTCCTCCACTGCTAGTAAACCGAGCATGTTTAAGCTTGTGGCTCAGCTCCAGGAAGGTTTATAGTCTTGGAAATACTGAGATTGTATAATATAAAAGGCTTAGATAAATAGTTAACATTAGAGTGTAATGAATCAACAAACAAATCCATCTCCCTATCAGTCAAGCTAATTAGGTGCCTGATCAAGCTTACTTGAGTCTGGGCGATACCTTGGTTTCGTCTTGGAAGACGCACACGTATTTTTTAGAGTAATTTTAAGGGAAAAAGTGCGTCTTGGATGCCGGAAAATACGTTTCTAGCAGATAAAATTGCAACACCCTAAAAGACGATGTTACTTTTGACTTTGGTTGTTTGTGCATGCTAAGGAAGATAGTAGTTTTATGAAAGTTTATGCCATATAGATACTCGCCAATGGGGCACCTCGAGGCGGTGTAATGGTTAGCAAGCTTGTCTCGCTAGAACAATTACGACTGAGGTAAACAGGTTTTACCAAATCAGGTATCCATTCTAGAAGACCTATAAAGTGTCCTTGGTGCCAAGTTGTTAACAATAAATCGTTTAGATGCTGCAAGTTACGTGATTATGGTTATACGGGGTAATTTTGTGACCCAACAGACCCCATAAGTGGTCAATCAAGGGTGGGGTTCGGATGGTCAGTTCTACACAGTTACATTGTCTATTTCTTTATAACTTGTGTAGTATGAGAAGGAGCAGTGAACTGCTGAATGATACCAACTAAAACCATTGTAAGAAGACCTTTGCTATGAAGGGACGTACGTGAACTTCAATGATGTCGACGAAGGGGGTACAAAATAATGTACATTCTACATGAATCATAGAACGAAGTATTTTCCAGTAGAACTTTATAATATAGACTCCTTGTTGATTTAAGCAGAGGCGAATTTCTTGTCACCAATAGCATTCGATGTTTGTTTTCAGGTGAAAATTATAATTTCAAACGCACCATCATCTCCGTTTTGAACATTATAGCAATATATTTTCCCTACTACCAATTAGCACTGTACTGAACAAAGTTTATATATATATATATATTATGAAATGGACAAAGTCCGACAATTATTTTAAGACATTGTTATGTTTATATATTCTTTTTATAGATACAAATATTTAAGTAAATGCTCTGTTTATAACAAACACTATTAAACAACATTTACCGGCCTGAATGTCCGAGAAATTTTCATAGAAAATTTTCGACCTCCGACAGGAATCGAACCTGTATCCTGTACGGAACCGTCATTTAGACTGACGTGCCTTAACCGTTTCGGCCACGAAGGAGCATTCGGCTAGCAAAGTCGATTTTACTGTCTTTAAACTTTAATCTTCCATGAATCTCTCACGTACATTCATATCTGCTCAATGCGTATCCAGATGTAAACAAATGACGTCACACATTATGAAATGGACAAAACCCGCCAATTATTTTAAGACATTTTTATATTTATACATTCTTTTTATAGATACAAATATTTAAGTAAATGCTCTGTTTATAATAAACAGTATTAACGATCCTCGGGGCGAGGCACACCAAACTATCCTCACTGGGTGCCCCATACGTTCGGCCTTGTGCCACATCTACGCTTAGAAAATCTCTATAGATACTCGCCAAGATCAGATTCATTGTAAAGGCTACAGTAGTAGACCGCTTGAAGTCCAGGGTACAGATTAGAGCAATTAAAGTCCTAGGCGAGACGACCCCATCCGTTGGAAATCGCAGTAGAATTATGAGCACACGTGTCTGTTACCAGATTTTCTTTTAAACCACTGAAATGTCGTACGCGTTTTCCAGTATTGTCACGAAACAGTCACCGAGAGATCGAATTTAACATTCAATAATGAGAACAGGTTCTGACTTGTAGTGGCTCTTTGCCTGTAAGCCTGGGGTACTATATCTTCTATAGTATACACAACACAAAGACCTAAACCGGCATCAAAATATGAAATTCCATAGGTTACAGTTCTCAATTTGGTGTTTGTACAGCCAGAATATTGTTCAAGCCGTTCTGCTAGCATTTCTGCAACAGTTCCGCTAGAATAATGCTTGCCGCCAAATAATCGTGCTACGCAACATTCTCTGCAAGATGTTCGACAACTTCACTCTCCAGGCTGCTTCCCTAATGAACATGTCATGGACATGAAGGAGCAATACCTGACTCGTTCAGTTAATGACCAACAACTCTTGCTGTATTACGTCAACATATACAAAAGGCTTGGAATAATGCAGTGCGGGACGTTATTTGTCATCTGCACGATTGTATACATCCAAAACGACAGGCCTGTGTTAACACTCAAGATATACAGTATATTAATATGGAGTCTCAATACTTTTCCTATACCTCGTATTTAAAAACACGAGAATGTGTTGATCTGTATATGCGATGATTTTCTGTAATTCGACGATATTAGCTGTACGCTTAATCTTGAGTAAATTAAAAAACCTATTCAGGTTGTTGCAAGTTTATTTTCCACCGGTGTATGTCTTTGTCTCCGTTTTGAGGCTAATGGATTGTATTGACGATATTGATAATCTATCGATATCAGACTTTTTGTTTATTGGCTCAAATATACTTATCATTGCCAGTTTAGTGTCACTTATTTTATTGATAATATTAAGGAAACATCGGTATAGCAAAAGGAGAACACAATGCACGCAGTAAAACATTCGTATATTAATTAATAATTTCTAAAATTTATTTGTTTTTCTCATGATAAGCACACAAACACATACGCATATATATATAGACAGACAGACAAACAGACAAACCTCTCATTAACGAACCGTTTAAAGCAGATTGTCTGTAGATGGGAAGGGATTATTTTTGAGTTGTAAAACCACTATATAGTAACTACCAGTAGTTACGATCATAATGTAAATACTATAAACATGTATATATGGCATGAATAAATATATACTTAATATAGGTATATTAATCGAAATAACAAAAATAATAGATTTCTCACAGCTACTTTCTCATGTACGCACTAATGTATCGTACTTTCCGTCTTTCTTTACTGCTGAAAAACCCGCCACCACTTCCAAGCTTTGAGAACTAATACGACTCGTCTCGCTAAGCTTACAAATTTTTAAATACTTCGCTGACGATTTGTAAGTTTGATGAGGGGGGGGATAGATGAGGGTTTGTATGTATATATATTTCAGATGTTTCCCGAAATGTGCAAACGCATTAAAAAAATCTCTTGTTAGACTGACCAAAATTTAACATTATTTTTTTTATTTTATTTTTTTTTTTAGCGTTTCACCCCAAGCAAGGCGGGAAGCCACTAGCACGCAAGGGGTTACAGAGAATTGTAGCTAGGGCAAATAGTAGTGATAGAAGAAATGATGAAGAGAAGGATAGGGGATAGATCAAGGCATCTGAAGACGTCGATTGACATTACATTTGAATAGTTGGAGATTATAGCTATCAGGGAAACAGGAAATGGGGAGGGAGTTCCACAGGCGAGAAGTGCAAGACATGAAGCTATTGGAGTAGAAGAGACAGCTACATTTAACAGTTTCGACAGTGAAAGGGTGAGAGTGAGATGCCAGCCTAGTAGAACGCTTAAATTCATGAAATCTGTGAACCAGCGAAAGCAGCTCCTCGGAGCAGTTACCATGAAAGTATTTGTAAAAAAAGACAGAGGTAGGCGACGGCACGTCTGTGAGAAAGCGACTGCAGACGAGATGCTAGATCAGAGCCAATTACATTCCATATCTGTACGCTCCGGCCTTCTTCAGGTGGTTGGAATGTCGCACTGAACCCTTTATTTCGCTCACTGGGGTAGACTGTTCTAGTTCCACGTGCCATGTTTAATGGATGTCGGTTATCTCCTGTCAATTCACCTCTCCAAGTTATCCACTGCTTTAACCGGGCATTGAACTCGCACTCTTTGGGTCTTGTCACTGGATCTAAGTAACGCCTTTATCCACTGTGCGATGTCTAATAAATATGGCGACAAAAATGAGGACAATTGTCCGAATAATGTAAATAATGTACATAATACCTCATCTCAGAAATATAGACAGATACTTAAAACGAAACGTTGTGATAAATATGGCGACAAAGATGAGGACAATAGTCCGAATAATGTAAATAGTATACATAATACCTCATCTCAGAAATATAGACAGATTCTTAATACTTTGCTTAACTTTTGGAAGGCATATTTCTCTATGACATTGCGCCTTCGGATTTCGATGTCATGTTTTCTGTCGTCTCTTAAAACACTTCACAATATGGAAAAGTAACTTTTATTCTAGAAACGAAACCCAAAATTATCATTCCGTTTCTTGCATGCAAAATTCAAATTGGTGTAAATTCTTTTGGTGTAAATTTTAACCTCATTTCTTTATAAAGTGCAGTAATAAATTTTAAGTTGAGCGGAAAAACCGAAGAACCTACTTTCGTCAGAACGAAAATATTGTTTTTTTCTTTCAAATTAATGGCTGGATGAATGATTTCTTGGAAAGCACGACACCTAATTAACACCACACACGCCGTCGGACCACTGGTGAGGCACAAGAGAAATGTGCTAGAAATTCTTCGATCCATCAACTATTCATTTGGTGAAGCGAACATCCTCGAAAACACTGACAGTCATTAGTTTACGGTTTTCTGTCATTCTTTCCGCCATTCTGGTGACACGCTTTGCCGACAATTCAAAGTCACGTTACCACAAGAGACTAACGAGAATTTACGAGATTAATGAGACAAGATTCAAGGAGCTCTTTCCAAATTCGATCTGTTACGATGCCTTAAAGACAAAAAAAGTAAAACAAAATGGTGCTTAACATTTTCAATGTCTCTCATTAATCAATCGTAGGTGCCAAACAATTCCCCCAATCCGGCGACGCTCAGAAATGCGCGCACACAGACACTGACACAGACACGCACAGACACACACACACACACACACACACACACACACATATATATATATATATATATATAGAGAGAGAGAGAGATGTGGCAAGGATGAGTGATGATCACATACCAAAAGACCTTTTTTACAATGAACTCCATAGTGATCATAGAAATGTTGGTAGACCTTGGCTCAACTATGAAGATGAACGGAA